>OX243904.1:14800429-15392427 GCA_945859665.1 Anorthoa munda
GTACTTATGAGTTGACAAGATCTCTTGATCTTGTAGTTTCAAGTGGTTTTCTTGAACTCGCTGGAAAACCTGGTCTAATATTTTCTCCCGTTCGTTGAGGTATTTTTCCGTTTTCCTTGTGGGCGAGTCCTTTTTCAGGTTTGAGACTATCCTTTTGATCTCACTGTAATCCGCTTCCTGGCTCCTGATTAGTTCGTTAACTTCCTGTATCTCCATAGTGCTCTTCTTTCCCACTTCTCTAACGGCCCTATTTACCTAACTCAATAGTCAAGTCTGTCAGAGTCAATTCCTACAGTAATAAGGGGACCGCGTGATTGAAAGAAATTTCAAATGCTCGAAGGACCAAAATGTCTAACCACTCCAAACAGATGTCACGTGAAGTCGCAATACTGTTGAGGGTGCGTTAGTACATGTAGGGATATGATACGTCACGCGCCTACTGAACCTATAAGCCTAACAGTCCCTACGACTATAATCCCTATAAGCCCTACAGCCCTAACCTACCATATACCTAGTAGTGATATATAAATATATAAATAAGTTCAGGATGTCTGCACCATGCGACCTAAGGTTACAGACGGATAGTAGACAGGATGTCCAGGTTCGGGAAGGATAAACTCACTGCCAGCCCGCAGACTCACGGGACTGATCAGAGATGGCTAAAGGTGTCTTGGCCACAGTGAGGGGTAATGAGACAAGAATATAAAATTCAAATCTGCTTTATTTTACCAGATGTACAACATATATACTAATTTAACTTAATACACACTATTATACAAAGTTGTATGTGTTTCATGCGTGTAAGATGCAACTCAGTCATTATTTTAACTAGGCCGCTCGTGTAGTCGTCGCCGGGCCAAGTGCTGATTCGATGTTCAAAGGTTAACATTGAACAACCCCTTTAGCGGTTGAATTTTGAAAAATCGTTTCTTAGTGGATGCTTACGTCATAAGAGGAATACGTGTGCGAAATTTTAAGTTTCTAGCCCTAAAGCTCTATCCACACATATCAGGGGCGTGCCCGGGACGTGACAGGGCCCGGTCTGTCCACGTCCCTTGCACGTCCCGGGCACGGCCCTGATATGTGTGGATAGAGCTTTAGGGTTTGGCCTGTGCGTTGATACATCAATCAATCACTTTTGCCTTTTATATATATAGATTAAATAGGTATGGTAATTGAGAACTCTGAATCTTCAAGTTTTATCAGCACCGCCTGAAAATCTGATCATAAAGAAAAGCAATTCAGTTCTAACACCCCGAACTTTTGTTTTGTTTATTTTGTGTACAGTAAAGAATATATTTTTAATTAACAGGAGGTGCTGGTCCCGCTGTACTCTCTGGGGGTGCTGATCTTCTTGAAGATGCTGGTGCCGAACCCCAACTTCGCCGAGGTTCGCAAACCAGGCCGGCTGCTGAGGATACACCACGACGCCTTCCCGGAAAATCACTCCGTTGCTGTGGTGGCCGACTGGCTCAATGCCAACGGGACTATGGTATGGCAGATAATAATATGCTCAGTCTTTGTACTTGTATGTTTACTCTTTTTTAAGGAAGACTTCCGAGCAAAGCGTCTCCGCGTCACTGACCATGACGCCGGGACTCTCTGATACTGTCGCCGGACGTCTATCTTTAACAACTCTTTAATCTCCATCTCCTTGTTTCTGAGTTTAGATTTTTAAGTAGAGTATTTGACAAACTTTACTTGAGCGAAATTCTGTTAAGCATTATACACTCGCGAGCAATGAAAAAGTTCCAGTGACATAGCACCAAATTACTCCTAAACGGGAAAGGCTAGCTTAATGACGCCGTCTGCAATATTGAAGTACATTTAACAGCGTTCAATGCGTTCACCAACGTTCACTGAACGTGAACGTGAACGAACGAACGGTGAACGTTTATGTTCACCGAGCGTTCTATGTCTTAGGAGAAATTAAGGTGTTTGTCGGCATTTTGTGGATGGCACTTTTTCATTGCTCGGCAGTTTAGTAAAGATTGACACGTTTTACATTTCAATTCAAAAGCTCCTTAATAAAGCTGTACATGAGGGTCTATAACAACGTTTTAAATCTATTATTTTTATGATAAGTAGATAATATGAGCACTCAAATCAACAGAGGAGAACATAATGCGTACGTGGGAGCGTTTTTCGAAATGTTATAAATAATTCGCAAAAGACTTGCCTTATTGGCAGCTCGTCTAGTCATTGGCTTTAATCATTATTATGTTTTAGGTTCTAAATAGAACTAGGAGAACTAGGACTTCTAGCAAGTCATATTCATAAAAATCTCTAAAATGTTAAGTAGATTCAGATTTTCCGTCAAGAATTTTGCTAATCAGTTATTTATCCGGAGCGACCGGAGTTAAACAGTTAGATATGAGATTTTGTTCATACACAGGCTACCAAAACCTTTATTCCCTTAATTCAACATCTGTATTTTCTTACAGGGTTTCCTGGACGAGATAAACAACTTACTAGCGGAGTCTCACCAGCACCCCATCCGCTGGATCAAGTACAACAACAACTCGGAGCTAAACGACGCCTACCACAACGACGCCAGGAACTTCCCCATCGCCGTCATCTTCCATACTGATCCTACTTCTAATACTGAAGCCCTTAGGTAAGGGAATTCACAATTTAGAGGGATTTTTTAGGTATCTACATAGTTCGATGCTTAAGGAGCGCATTGTTAAAGACGTTATTAGAACGTTATATGCGGGTCAGGGTGGAATGTCCCGCAAACCGACAAAACGGTTGGCGTATTGTTTGAGCGATCGGCTTCTGCGCTGCGTGTCGCGGGTTCGATTCCCGCACGCAACAAATATTTGTTCGGACTACAGATAGTTATTCCGGATCTGGGTGTCTTGTGTGAGTTTAAATGTTTGTAAACGCACCCACGATACAGGAAGAAATTCGTAGAGTGAGGCAAGGGTTAAAAAACCGGCCAAGTGCGTGTCGGGCCACGCGCAGTAATAGGGTTCCGAAGTCGCATAATAATGCGGACTAAAAAGAGGGTTTTGTTGTTGTTACATGAACATTAGAATGGTTTCAGCGGCTCACAAAGTCTAAAAACGGGCCCACATAGAATGATGTTTTTTTTTATCTATATTCTCGCGTTTGACCACTATCTCGCCTGATGGCACGCTTGCCTAGATGAAATCTATTCACTCTTGACTCAAACTAAATAAGGACTAACTGGTAACTGAAGAAGGAGTTATAAAATCCAACTTCGCAACTGAAGTTAGAAAAATATTATCTATTTGAGTACCACCGCGGGTGCGGAGCCGATAAGAGCGCGCGTTAGAGCCACAGGGAATGGTATAGTTCGTTCCTGCATCCTTGCGTGCAGGCTGCTTGTTTATTTCTCTTTCGAAATTAGAAAAAAGTCGTATGTATTCACCTCTAATCTCCTCTAATACCGCAGATTAGAGGTGAATCCTCTAATCTGCGGTATTCACTATATAATTCTGGAAAGTTTTACGCTACTCAATTAGTGATGAAGTCGCGTCGAATATTGACTTCATAGAAGGATATCGACAAAAGAAAATAAGTAATTTGCTTGGAAATCGAATCTAATTTGACTTTACTTTTACGTTTTAATTATAAAACGTCGAAAATACTTCTGCACTAACAGAATACATAATAGACTCCACCGCGCGCATGCGCCGTATGGACTACGTTCTGGTACTGCCAACGACACCGGCCACTCCAATGCGCTTAAACATTATTAATTTAGAAATCATTATTATTAAGGATGTTACGATTTTATTTTTGTATATTTTCACATGGTTCATAAGCATATATGTACTATCTGTTTTACACAGCTAACAACGTTATTTAAGTAATTTTTCAATGGCATTTGTACAAAAATTTTACTGTCCTAAGTACATTTTATAAGTTGGTCAACTATTACCCGAAAACTTGTAAAGCCTGTTATGATTTCATTTTTGTATATGTTTACATGGTTCGTAAGCATTATATTTACTCTGTTTTAAACAGCTATCAACTTTATTTAAGCAATTTTTCAATGCCATTTGTACAAAATTTTTACTATTCCAAGTACATTTTATAAGTTGGTCGACTATTACTCGTAAACTTGTAAAGCCTCGTTATCCGTGATAATTTTCCTTTTAATTTCGTTATATTTACTACTGCCGTGAGTTTTTTCTCATAGCCAAGAGCAACCATTTCGCTGGCAGGGGGGGGGACACTTGACTCTAACATAAATTTGCAACTTAAAGCTTAATTTTACGCAAACGAATCTCTGAATTGAAAAATGGTTTCAAGAAACCCTTAATATTTTTGAATGGCCTATCCAACGATACCCCACACCATGGGATATATGAGAAAAAAAAATACATCCCCACTTTACGTCTATGAAAGGTAACAGAAAAAATTAGTTTTTCATGATTTTATGTTACCACTTTGTCGGAATTATTAATATGTATATACATGCCAAATTATAGCTTTCTAGTGCTTGGATTCTCTGAGCTAAGCTGCGGACGGACAGATGGACAGAGCGAAACTATAAGGGTTCCTTGTTGACTTCGGAACCCTAAAAAAGATCCTCCGACCAGACGGGTGTTGTGTCTGGTCCGGGCAACTGTTCGACGGCGACGGTATTTGTCGGACTTTTGTATACGTGTTCAAATTGCACCGAAAACTCTGCTTGCGCGATGCAGGGTTTTGTGACGTAAAGTCATTAGTTCGTATGTAGCGGCACAGATGCCGTTACACGTGTAAAGAAAAATGAGAATATTTCTTTCTTGACGACGACATCTGCCACTGTCTACTGTTGTCTGCTGCTGGCTGTTCTGCCTTGTCTTCTGCTGTCTGCTGTCTGTCTGCTTCTAATACTGGGTTGTGGAGTTCACAAAGGCAGTCGTTCCATGTAAAAACACTGGTACTTAGCTAAATCCGGTAAAACTGGAAGTCGATCCCAATATAGTTGGGAAAAAGACTAGGTAGATTGGATTGAACGACGACATCTGCCGATCCTACTTCTATTACTGAAGTAAGAAACATTCAGGTATATTTATACCCCCTGAAGGTCGTACGGTAAAATTCCCACGCACCCCGGTATTTTGCCCCCAAAAGTCGAGGAACCATTTGAAGGCAACAAAAAAATAAAAAGATGGAATATTTCATTCTGCACAAATACGGGCAGGTATCAAGAACATATTATTTTCTGGCATCATATTTTATTCTAAACTCTTCAGATACAAAATAAGTGTGTATTAAATCGGAAACTCCCGTGTACAATTTATTCTATGCTTTGGATTTAATTGAATGTTGTAAAATAATCATGATTAATTTGCTCGTTGTCTTGAAGTTTTGTGGAACTATATATATAACTTATGGTGTGTGTATGTCGTTATGGTAAGGTAGACAAGGACATCATTTGTTTATTTATTTCTTAATGTAGCCATTAATAAAAATCGTCTTCAGGAACATAACTGAAAAAGATACAAAAATATAGTTAGAAACATTGTTTTTTTTATTATGTATAGGCTCGCGCTTGACCGCTATCTCGCATGATGGTAAGCGATGATGTGGTCGTCGGCGTAACGCTTGCCTAGGTGTAACCTATTCACTCTTGACTTAAAGACCCGAGGTTGTAGCTATCGGGAACACAGTCTCCGGCAGGGAATTCCACGCCTTCGCTGTACGCATAATGAAAGTATTTCCAAAACGTTTAGTGCGTATGGGTGGGGACGTCCACCATGTACCGATGGCGCATCGCCGTACGTCTTGTAGTTGTAAGTCAGATGATGAAACGAGCTAGGCGGAATTAGATCATGCAATTCCATCGAACACTCCCCGAATTGCAACCGATAAAAAACCGACAAGCTGACAATTTTGACACAGTTAAACTTGCGTCATCATCCATATCAAAGGTGTAAACAAAAATTTAGCTCAATCGGTTGAAATATACTTAACTCTTACAAAATACAGTTACAATATTTGACACGTACATACTAACCAACTAACAATTCAACTTAAATAAATGCTTGTACTGGTAACATAATAATAATACTAGCTTGTTAGTGTCCCACTGCAGGGCAAAAGCCTCTTCTCATACAGAGAAGGTATGAGCATTAATCACCACGCTTGCTGCCGGGCGAGCATGGCCTACTGTGACAGGCTTGAGTTGCACATTTTTATCACAGTTTTGGAGCAAAAACCGTGATGAAATGCCTGACTCAAGCCTATCACAGAGGCCGTGCTCGCCCGGCTGAAGCAGGTCGGCGATGTTGAACTTATATTAACTATACGTCCTGGTTTCCTCACTATGTTTTCCTTCACGGATGTCAACGATGTCCAAGATATACTTAGAACGTATACATATGTATTGAAAAAGTCACATCGGTACTCGCCTGGATCGGATTTAAACCCACGACCTTAAGCACGAGAGGCGATGTTTTAGCCACTGGGCCACCACGACATCTAACATGTAAAATAGTAAGAAGGAAATTAGTAGTCACGGGTGAATCGTTGTCGTCGTCGGCAAACATTTATCAATCGATAATCTGGGCATTTGAAATTTGAACAGCTAGTAAGAGAAAGTAACAAAGTTGGACTCCAGATGAACACATCGAAAACTAAATTAATGACCAACAGCATAAAAGAACCAATATCGATTAAGAACGGAAGCATCGAATATGTCGAAGAATATCCATACCTCGGACAAATTATCTCCCCAACACAACTCACTGCCAAAGAAATCCAAAACAGGATTAACACTTCATGGAAAAGGTACTGGTCATTAAAAGAAATTCTTAAAAACCCAACAATACCTCTCAAACTAAAAAGCCAAACGTTCAACTCCTACATTCTTTCTGTTATGACGTATGGCTGCCAAGTATGGCCTCTTACAACCGAAAATTTAAAAAGTTAGAAACATGCCAACATAACATGGAGCGCAGCATACTGAATCTGAAGAAAAGATAGAGTGAAATTGAATGTCATAAGAAAAAAAATCAAATATTACAGACGTGACATTCACAAACTGTAATGGCAGTGGACAGGCCACACAATCAGAAGCAGAATAGAGAAGTGGGCCAAAGACGTCACTGAATGGTACCTGAGAGAGGGGATGAGAAGGAGAGGGAGACCGATGCGCAGGTGGGAGGACGACCTGCGATCGAAAGCAGGAGCGTTATGCAGGAGAAAAGCTCACGATCGTGTACTGTGGAAGGGTCTGGGGAAGGCCTATGCTGAAAAGCAAAACAAACTGTGTACCTGTACAAAAGATAATAATATGTAAATAATTAGTTATAAGTTTGTAAATAAAGGCTATTTGAATTTGAGGACATACTGATATCCATCCATGTTGTGGCGCTGGCCACGACAGGCATACAAAAATCAACAAGAATATAACAGTTAGCTTCGACCACATTTTATAGAAAGTACTTAGATCAAGGTGGAAGTAAAACTAAAAATATGCTTAACTACTGTAACTTTTATAGCGGTCCGTTATCGGTGTACTGGGTCAGCGTATCATGAGTTCAAAGTAATGCTACCTATAAACTAAAATCAAAATATTTTATCAGTTACTTTAGGCACCTACAATCTGTATGGTTGTATTTATAATAGTCACAACGGATCTTTGTTTCTCTGCAAGAAACAGTTTGTGATCGAGTATACTGCATAGAGTAAGCGAGATAGGACGATGCCACAACCGTAAGCGAATGAAAGAGACAGTTATACAGTGCTATCTTCACCTTCAACATTGACACAAAAATAGCTACTGTGCAAGGTCTTGCAGCCAATTCAGAGACAGAAAGATCCATTGTGAGTATTATACCTACATGGATAAAAATATACAAAGTGTAAAAAAATACTAAATTCACTAACTAAATATCATATACGATCAATCTGCCTATTCTTTGCCCAGTATTATACATAGAGTGACTGCCTATCTGACCTGATAGCAAGACTGGTTACAAATATTTAAATATAACAGTAGTGCTTTCTGAATAATGGAGGTGCCTATGTAATTAATGGTTACCTATCCACGGACCGTCCTTGACAAACGTAGCTTAACCTCTCAGATCAATCTGTGCAGCTGTTATTGTTTATGCACGAGTTATGTATAATTACTTACATACATACTTCAATCAAAAACTACGAAGGTTCAGTTTTTCGATCCCTAGTTAACTCAACCAAAGGTTACAGTATTCCATAATTATGCTAAACAATGGCTTAAAATTTCGGTAACACGTATTTATTTATTTAACAATTTTTGTACACACACATAATACAAGTACAAGAAGAAGGAACAGAAAAATTGATACAGAGGTGATGCTTATTTCTAATGAAATCTCTACCAGCATACCTGCGAAAGGAATATGATAAAAACCGACTGCCAAAAAAACACTGCAAAACGAAAAATAACTTTCTTTTCCGAAGTCGGTGTCTTTGGTACCAATTGTTTTCCGTGTTTCGACACCGACTTCGGAAAAGAAAGTAATTTTTTTTTATTTTATTTTTTTATTGGCTTGCGCTTGACCACTATCTCACCTGATGGTAAGTAATGATGTGGTCGACGATGTAGCACGCTTAAGAAACCTATTCACTCTTGACATAAAGACTCCCAGGTTATAGCTATCAGGAAAAACAGACTCTGGCAGGGAATTCCACTCTTTAGCTGTACGCATAATGAAAGTACTCCCGAAACGTTTGTTGCGTATTTTTCGTTTTGCAGTGTTTTTTTGGAAGTCGGTTTGTTTTATTGTTAAAAAGTTTTTTATTTATCTCTTTTTAGTTTTGATAGGAACTTCCAATTGACATCTCATGACGATTGCAATAAGCCCATACACGACTAGGATACATTGTTTTATTTCGGAGTACCAGTGCCTACCTGCCGGCTTCATCATCAGATCAGTTGGATGGTACCATTTTCATCAGCACTATGTATTTATAAGTATTTGCTTCATCATAGTCGTTAAACTATTCGAGTTATCTTATAACCCATGACATACTTAGCATTAAGGAATTCTATTGGCCATCTGAGGTCTTCTTCACCAGTTCCACTTCACCAAATGTTAGTTTCTGAGTGCGGATGATTGTATTGTTGATAAAAATACCAAAATCGCTATATATATGCCTATAATATTTGAGGAGTTCCCTCGATTTCTCCAAGATCCCATCATCTGATCCTGACCTGATGACTATGGGACCAACTGGGAAGTATTCGCTTTCAAACAAAAGAAGAATTTTCCAAATCGGTCCAGGTGTCTTACCCGTCACAAGGGGACCAAGGGTGCCATACACGGGGTCGTCTGGCACCCATGTGCTGGTTTGGTCTCTGGGGTGGTTACGGCTCACAGTGTTCTGGTGCGCCGGTGATGGGGGTTACTCCCCAGAGGAGGGTCTGGTGACGGACAGCCGCGGCGGGTTCGCGGTGAGTGCTAACGCGTACCCGTGTTCCCGCCATACGCGACAAGGAGGACACCGTGGAATTTTAGTGGGTTAGAGTCCCACATAACTGCCCTATCTCCCCGTGGTAGCGCAGTATGCATGAGCATTTCTCCACGCTAAAAACAAAAAAAAAGGTCGTCTTACAGTAATCGGGGCACATACATAAAAAAAAAAACATAAAAGATTCCGATGAATTGAGAACCTCCTCCTTTTTTTGAAGTCTGTTAAAAAAGAGATCGACGACGAGACGTGTGATTCATCAATTTATTATAGACTAATGACAAATGATCAAATAATTAACTCTCTAACTTATTAAACCACTTGCGATTCCAACAATTGATAAAAAAACGCATATTACCGAAATCTGTAACCATTGGTTAGCATATTTAACTATTGGTTGAGTTAACTACGGATAAAAAAACTGGGCCTAACCAAGCCTAAAGTTTAAAAAAAAAAGTTATAATTAATTATTTAAATAACATTAGTCACCCAGTGTTCAGTTGGTATAAACTAAACAAGGAAAAAAATCTACTGATATGATATAGTCCAACGACTCTTAAATTTGAAAAACCTCCGACTTTAGGCAATGACGTTCTCTCAGCGATAACTTTTGAGTCGTATTCTATTAGACTAAACCAAGTTTCCAACAACCTGTGTTCAACAGCATACCTTACTACCCTTAGGAATATTATCATATCAGCCGAAAGACGTCCATTGCTGGACATATTTAATTATTTATTAAAATTTCATGCAACATAAAAGTACATAGGCGGACTTAATGCCTGGGGCATTCTCTACTAGTCAACCAAGGGCGGTGCAGACATAGCATGGCAGGAGCATAAAAAATGAAATAATAATAATAAAAACGCAAAATTAGTACAAAAGTATATAGTTAAAATAAACATACATAAATATGTACTATAATAAATCTATATGTAAAATAACATTGACCGATCATGTGCGTCTCGCATCCTCCGGATTCCCGCAACCTTGACTAGGTCATTGGTCCACTTAGAAGGAGGCCTTCCAACGTTGCATCTTCAACGTTGGAAGCTCAAAACTCCAACCCAAACACATACCCAAACCATCACCCTGTCTAAACCCTGTAAATCAGAAAATTATATATATATTTGTAAAGCTGCATGGTGGAGCGAGTCAGTCATACACATCATAACGTCCTAACGACGGGGTTCTATAACCGGAACCGTCGGCCGGGACTGGTCTGCTCGCACTGCCATGCATCTTCCCCGAAAGTGTATCAATAGAAATAAGTAACAAAATAGTTAATAACATTAATATAAGTAGTAAATAGAAAGTAAATTGTAATGCCGGTGTGTGATATATATATATATATAGTATTTAGTGAGGGATGAACTCACGTAGACTTAAGTTAGTTAAGTAAGCCAAAAAATAATATCCGACGTAGGAGTCAGACAATTGTAACTATGATTAGAAAAATAACAAACAAAAAAAAAACACTATAGAAAAGATCGCGGAGTGCCACATGTCCGCGGCAGAATATTGAAATAAAAAAATAAAATAAAAAAAACGTTGCATCTTCCAGTTCGCGGTCGCCATTCCAGAACTATCGACCGTCCGTTCTTCGAGCAATGTGCCCAGCTCACTGCCACTTAAGTTTAGCAATTCTTCGGGCTATGGCGGTAGTTCTCTTGCGGATGTCTTCATTTCTGATTTGATCACGCAAGGAAACTCCGTGCATAGCCCACTCCATTGCTCTTTCGATGACGGTAAGCCTTCTGATGAGGCCCATTGTGAGCGACGAGTGACGTTCCGTATGTTATTACGGGCAAGGCACACTGGTCATAGGCTTTTGTCTTGAGACACTGCGGCAAGTAGGGCGAGAAAATACAGCGCAAATTCTCGAACGCTGCCCAGCCGAGTTGAACTCGAGGGTTGACCTCTTTCTCGAAGTTAGACTTACCTAATTGGGCATACCTTACTATTCTTCAAATAAGGATTAAACCTACCGTGGGTATCAAACAGGTAACTTGAAAATCCGAATTCGGGATCACCGACTTGCCGAGTATGTCAATTGGAGTATGTTAACTGCATATGGTTCGATACATTTGACACAATGCCTTTAACTTACCACAATAGCGCATCAAAATTAATACGCCATTAGTCGTATCAATCAACAATCGTTCAATTCATAAAAGATGCACTTTATGCATTGAATACTTTCAACAATGAAGTGCGGATGCGATGCCAATCACTCTACTACGCAAAAGTTAGTTTTGCGTGGGAAAATGGCGCAGTCAAATTGCGTTTTATTGTAGCTCAGAGATGTATTTTCCCTTGACTTCACTCCCGTGCAAACTTCTCCCACAGGAACCATGAATTTTAAAGAAAAGATAAAGAAAGAAAAATATTTATTTGTGACCCGCAAAGGAGACACGAGAAATAAGCAAAAAATTAAACAATAATAAAAAATAAAACCCTGCGCGAGACCAAAAAGGCTCCTAACTCAGCATGTGCAGCGATATCTAAAAAGGAAATAACGCTGCGCTGATATTCTTATAAGGCCCACTTTCCCATTTTCTGGGATAAATAGGTTGCATTCGGCTTTTGATGATAGTTTAGCTTTTTGTCAGTGAAGAAAAGGGTCGGGTTTGGAGTTTTTGGTTTCGTTTCGATTTTTGAAACTTCTTTATATTACCTTTTACAATCATATGATATACTATACTACAATTATAATTTTCCTTTTTTACCCCCCGACGGAAAAAGAGAGGTGTTATAAGTTTGACGTGTGATGCTGTGTACGTATGTGTCTGTGTATCTATGTGACTGTCTATGGTATCATAGGTCCTAAACGGATGAACCGATTTAGATTTCGTTTTTTTTGTTTGAAAGGTGACTTTGTTGGGAGTGTTTTTAGCTACGTTTGTTTAAACTCGGTTAAGCCGTTCAAAAGTTATCCGCATTTTACTCTTGGAATCTGAGTTTTTTCGCAAGTTATCATGTCATAATTACTTGTTTCGATAGATTGTCGATTGAAGCGTGTCTATTACTAAGTAAATTATATGTAGTTTAAAAAGCTTGAAATAAAAATCAAATTGAAAATTTAAGGAACCCCGGACATAAAACCTCTAAAAAGCAAAAAATAAGCCTCATACTCGCGTCGGGAAGCCGCATAGTATATAAAATTGATTGCTGTTACCGTTGGCGGTTCCCCGACGCGCGTACGAGGCTAGCTTTTTAGAGGTTTTTGTGTCTGGGGTTTTATAAATTATATTTTTTATTATATAACTTTAGGCGTAGATTATTTTGTGCGAACACTGATCTATAAATATTAAATGGCGCGTCTTTAGGCGGGAAGAAGCGTAGGTGAAACACATGAAAACCATTAGCGATGGTATGAACAATGTTATTTATGCCAAGAAAGCTGTTTTCAGTCGTTGATGACTCAATTTATGTGGATGATCATGTTATCAACGCATGCTTAGAAATAATATATGACATAATATTTTCTCATATCGGAACACCTCTGATAGAAATTCACTTTGTCTTTACCCCAGACCATCTGGTGACCAAGGTTATTGGGTTACAATCATTCTCATACCCATCTTGAGCTTCTTGGCGTAACGTTGCCATCGATTGAGTCCTACTGACGCTTGCGAATTTGCAACTAGAGTCATCTTTATTTGTTGTTTGGCAACTCAAAAGTAACTATAAGGTTTATTTGAAATAAACTATTTCATTTTGATTTGACACTCAATTTTGGTCCATACATTGAGGCAATGGCTCAACTGGCTGCCACAATCTTGAGGATCCTTGGTCCTTGCGTAGGTGGGACGACATTTCATGCCAGAACAGCTGCTTAAGTTGTATCAAGTGCAAGTTCGCTCTTGCATGGAGTACTTTTCTCATCCCTGGGACGGAACTGCCAAATACCAGCTTCATGCACTAGAGTCGATCGAAAAACGGGCCAAGAGTCTTATTGGCAATGAGGCAGTGATCGAATAAAAGCTCCAGAACCTTGATCATTTTCGCTTTTATCGATTACATTTCGGGGACTGTGCGACGGATTTGTATGATCTTATGCCGCCAAACCCGTTTCATTATCGGAATACAAGACGCACGGCGATGCGTCAACGGTACATGGTGGACATCCCACCCATACGCACAAAACGTTTTGGGAACACTTTCATTATGCGTACAGCTAAGGACTGGAATTCCCTGCCAGAATCTGTGTTTCCCGATAGCTACAACCTCGGGGTCTTGAAGTCAAGATTGAATATGTTACTTCTAGGGAAGCTTGCTTCCGTCGACCACATCATCGCTTACCATTAGGGGACATAGTCAAGCACGAGCCTATCTAATATAAAAAATAAAAATATCTGCCTAGCCTTTTCCCAACTAGGTGGAGGTCGGCCAGTATTTTGACTGCCTATTTGACCACCACAACCCAGTAACTGGGTAACGCTATACTCCTTGGCAAGAGTGTTGTCAGATTTTATGCCTGACAAACGTAACGACCGTCAAAGATCGTCATGTTACAGCCGGAACCAAAGGCTTGACATGCTATCCGAGGCACGAAGGAGTCTCGGATAGCATGTTAATAGTATATAATAATAGATAGTTAGTGGTCAACTTGAGGATTAAATAACTAGGTAAATATCATCTTTAGACTCCCACCTAATTCGTCATACTTTTTCCTCAGATACACAATCCGAACGAACCCCTCGCACATAGGCACGCCGTCCACCCGTACCCTGTACACCTCTCCAGCCAAATGTCGGGAGAGAACAGCCTCCAAAGACTGGTCCTCCGATTGGTCGCGAGGAGGCCAGCTCATTCCACTGTCGGAGATGCATGGTGAAGACTCGTGTCCTGTGCTGGAGTACTATTACTCAGGGTTCTTGGCTTTGCAGACGCTCATCGATTATATTAAAATTAAGGTGAGATGTCAGCTATTATTTGAATGTAGGGTTGATTTTCAAGTATCTATAGGATAAGGACAAGAGGGTGAGTGCTAATGACTGTATGGACCTTGACTTTGGATACAATGGTGAAGTGCTAACGATTTGCAACAAAAAATAATATTTAATGAAGTAAATTTATGTCAAGGTCAGTTGTGAAGGTTGTCAGGCTAACTTCATTTCTGAACTACTTCTTATGAAGAACGCAAATTAATAATGATGTTCTTTCTGACTGATAGTTTATAGAATCAGGGCTTCTTGGTTAGCAGTTGTGCTTGATGGGCAGATTTTAAAGGTGTCCTAATTGATTTTCATCCCGAATTTTGCTTGTTTGAAGGATCTACACTCGATTCAATCTCATGACAAGGGTAAATACTCGATTAATATCAATAAATAACAAGCTACAATTTAATTTTTCTGTCAATTTAATGATTCGAGGTGTAGGGAAGTTGAGTTGGAGGTTCTTGACTTGGAATAGGGGTAAGGCTTCCAAACATGTCACATAAGTCACATTAACATGACTCTTAACAATAATTTTCTATCCCGCAGTATGACACAGACGCATCAATCCCACCTCCCCGAATAGACCTCCGACAGTTCCCGAAGCACCAGCACACCGGCGACTGGCTGGTTATTTTCCGGGTCATCATGCCCATGTATATGGTGATGACCCTGTCGCAGTTCATCACATACCTGCTCATGTTCGTCGTGGGCGAGAAGGAGAAGAAGATCAGGGAGGGCATGAGGATTATGGGGTTGAAGGAATCGGTGTACTGGTGAGAGAAGCTTTTTTATAAGACGTAAGATGTTTTCAGGGTTATCAGGAATAAGAGTGGCTGATTAAATTTGGAAATAAGTTCAGTTTAGAAAAAAGTTATAACGAAGTCAAAAGCAACATATTTATTACCATTTTGTTAAATGATTATGAAGTGTGTGGAATACATAAAAGTGTACTTCATAGTGTATTTCATGGGTGCAGTGGCGGCCCAATGGTATCGGCTGCGACTTACAAGTTGTAGGTCGTGAGTTCGAGCCCAGGCAGGCGCTTTACTTTGTGTAAATTACCACTGCTCTCAAAACGGTGAAGAAAACATCGTGAGGAAACCGGAATGTCCTAGAACCGAAATTTCGAAGACATGTGACATCCACCAACCCGCACTGGGCCTGCGTGGTGGATTAAGGCACATACCCTCTCAAAGAGAGGAGGCCTGTGTCCCAGCAGTGGGAACATTAATAGGCTGATGATGTTATGATGATGATGTACTTCATAGTTGGTGTGTGTTTTTGTTTCAGGGGTTCCTGGTTCCTAATATACGCAGTCTTCGTTACATTATTATCCATCGTCAGTACTGTTCTACTTTTCACCTTAAAGGTAAATGATATACATATTAATATTAGCTTATCAATTAATTTAATATTAATTATAATATAATAATATATATATAATATAAATAGGTATATTAAAAAATAAATCAATTAATTTATTTTTTTATTTTTTATTTTGCACCGTGAATTTAGATTTAAAATTTTTATTTTTTTATGTTTCTTGCTATGACAAGAATATTTACTTTTAAAAGTATTATATTATTTTATTTTAATTATTGTGAATGTGAAGACTATGTGGATCTTTCATATTTTTTAAAATTTTAATTTATCTTAGTTAGTTTTTAATAATTGTCTGGCAGTTTGAGTATTTATGCGGCCTACCCGAATGTCCTTTCTTTGGTATTGTTCGTCAATTCGTTGAGCTCCTTAAATTCTGAGTTGAGCTGCACGGTTATTGACAAATGCGTGCACTGACTGGACAGGTCCACTCAATCTGGCTGGTTCTTCCCTCAAAAGACCATTTCAGACATTAGTCTACATTGTCTTCACATAATCTAACCAAGATTTTGTCTGGACTTTAAAAGAGACTGTGACCTCTGAGTTTGTTTCGGCCTTTCTTCTCAGAGTAGTCAGACAGGAAACGCCGACCTCATCTAGTTTTAAAAAATATGATCGACATGTAAAAGTGTTTGTACAAACCAACTTACAGAAATAAAATCATTAACATTAATTAATATTCCAAACAAAATTAATTTAATTAAAATTAATACATAGTCAAATATTGCGCAAGACTTTTTAAAAACTATATTGATTTAATTAAATACACATGTGCTCAGCATAAGCGTTACATTAGGAAGAACACCTAAATTTAAGTTACATGGGCTATTATACTAGTGGAAAGTTTTACATGTGTGTGTCCGTGTCTGGCTGGACCACACAATGAGTCAGTAACAGAAAGACACGTATTTCAGACCAGACTTCTAATTGTTTTAGCAATACTTACATGGTAATTTATTACAAATATATCGTAATCTTTAATTTTACAGAACAAATGTTTGTTTATCAAATAACCTCTTCAATCTATATATATAAAAAAGTCGTGTTAGTTACACTATTTATAACTCAAGAACGGCTGAACCGATTTGGCTGAAAATTGGTAGGTTTTTATCCCGTTTAGGGTAGGGTAGGGTAAGTATGGAAGGGTAGGGTAGGTATGTAGGTAGGGTAGGGTAGGTAGGGTAGAGTATGTAACAAAAAACAAAGTTTGCCGGGTCAGCTAGTTGGTCATAACTTAAGTTTTATTAGGTGGTCGGTGCACTGCGGGTGGTCACATACTTTAAACAAAATAATAAAAGTAAAAATTATCGACGTGTTTGCTTCAGCTATTACTATCACTGGCCAGAAAGAAATAGTGCCGGCCACTAAACTTACTTACTTTTTATTGAATTGCACCCCGTGCACACCGTCCGCGGACGTTTTCGACTGACACAAACATCCGGCGAGCTAGATCTCTATCGGACGTCCGAAAGCACAAGGTCACGTCCACGACTTACGTCCGATAGTTTGCACATGTAATTTTGTACATTCATTACACAGATACTCTATAAGTCGCGGCTGTAAGTCGCGTCCGATAATTTGTGACCAGCTTAAGTAGCTTTAAACTACCAATTGTAAACACACGCGTTTGTTAATAATCATTTTTTTTTAATATTAATTTATTTATTTTTGTTTCAGGTGTTCCAGCATTCATCTTACATCTTGATATTTCTGTTGATGCTGTTGTTTGGTTTTACAATAATCACCTTCGCGTTCATGCTGACTCCGTTCTTCGACAGAGCCAGGGTAAGAAAACTAGAAAAATCTCATTGTTATGTTGCGTATTTCCTGAAACATGGGTATGACGTGATAGCTCGTGGATGAAATGAAGTGGGCTGTACGAAATAGGCTAATGGTTTTAATACCGTTATACTTAAATTACCACTTTCCTTGGCAAAACTATAATGATTTTATAATGAGAGGTGTCGACCACAGACATTAATCTAACTAGTTAACGGTAGTCCCTCCAGCTGTATAAAAACCGGCCAAGTGCGAGTCGGACTCGCGCACGAAGGGTTCCGTACCATTATCGCAAAATACGGCAAAAAAAACATGTTTTTTGTATGGGAGCCCCACTTAAATATTTATTTTATTCTGTTTTTAGTATTTGTTGTTATAGCGGCAACAGAAAGACATCATCTGTGAAAATTTCAACTGTCTAGCTATCACGGTTCATGAGATACAGCCTGGTGACAGACAGACAGACAGTCGGACCGCGGAGTCTCAGTAATAGGGTCCCGTTTTTACCCTTTGAGTACGGAACCCTAAAAACCAAGCGTGCCACTTTTTCACACACAATTTAAGAACAAATTTACTTACCGGTGAAATAAAATATTTATTTATTATTATATACTTTATTGTACACCACAAAATAAAACATACAGGACAAACGTTCACAATAAAAAGTGTACAATGGGCGATCTTATAGCACTAGGCAATCTCTTACAGACAACCTTTGGATGGACTGAACGATAGGAGAAGAGTTTAGCGCTGTCAGTGTACAAATTATCATAAATAATATACTACTTAGAGTTAATGTAGCGCCCCTGCTGAAGTGATAAGATTTTTTATTTACATTAACGCAGGCGCTACATTACTTAAGACGCCGGGCACAGGACGCCACTTGTCAGTCGTTCATATGCACTCATACTGATAAGTTAGGTTGTAGAATAGTTTAGAGTAAAAATTAATTAGCATTTGTTGTAAGTTTGATGTGAGAACAATATAGTACGATTTTATTTTATCGTGAATTGTTATTTCATTTGACCACCAAAATACACGCAACATAGTATCCTAAATTGGTGA
The DNA here is from genome assembly GCA_945859665.1 of Anorthoa munda. Classification (NCBI taxonomy): domain Eukaryota; kingdom Metazoa; phylum Arthropoda; class Insecta; order Lepidoptera; family Noctuidae; genus Anorthoa; species Anorthoa munda. The sequence goes on from OX243904.1 coordinate 14,819,017, forward strand.
CCCCGACGTGATTATTTTTTTTTGGGCCACAGTACTAACTTTTGTGACTATTTGTGCGCAATCAGTGACTTTAAAATTCGGTGATAAAAACCACTGGTGTTCCGGACGTACCCCATATTCCATCTACGGACATTATGGCAGGTATCGAGCAGTTGAAAGCTGAGATTGTAAAAATCAATGCAACGTTGAGAAACATGCGGCGTGGTAGTTCAAGAAGTAACAACTGTTATTCGAGGCGCTATTCAAGATCGTCATCAAGAAATCGCACACCGGATTCCCCAGACTGGCTATGTAGTTATCACTTTCGGTACCACCATAGAGCCAATCGCTGCGTACCTCCTTTTGCGTGGAAGTCAAGGGATAACAGCAATAAGGAAAATGCCAGATCTTCACAGTCGGAAAACTAATAAGCGCGGTGCAGTCGTCGGCGGAGGTCTGCGCTGTGGTACCCTGCAGCCGCCTATCAGTAATGGACTACAACTCAGGTTTGCGTTTTCTCGTCGATACAGGCGCGAACGTATCTATCTTACCGGTAACGAAGAGAATTTTTAAAAACTTAAGGTGTTCTGACTATAAATTATATGCTGCCAACGGTACCGAAATTGCTACTTATGGCGTTAAGTCGCTTGTTCTAAACCTAAAGTTACGTAGACCGTACCGTTGGGAGTTTATTATAGCTGATGTTAAGCAGCCTATTCTGGGCGCAGATTTTTTGTCCTATCATAAAATTTTAGTAGATATGAGTCAGAGAAAACTGATAGATCAGACTACAAATTTAAATGTATCAGCCGCAATTGTAAAGATGCAACAGTCTTCCGTTAATTCTATTATTGAGAGTTGTCCATATTATGATTTATTGTGTATGTATCCCGAAATCACAAAACCAGCGTCATTCAGGGAATCTCCTGCGCATAATGTGTTGCATTATATCGAGACAACGGGACCACCCGTTCATGCTCGCGCTCGTCCTTTAGCGCCAGACAGATATAACAAAGTTAAGGAAGAGTTTAGAATTATGCAGGAATTAGGTATCTGTAGGCCATCTAAAAGTGCTTGGGCCAGTCCACTTCACATTGTTCCGAAGAAAAACGGTGAATTGAGAACATGTGGCGACTATCGTCGCTTAAACGCGATAACAAAGCCTGACAGATACCCAATTCCTCGTTTGCATGATTTCACATACGTGTTGGCGAATAAAATAATATTTTCAAAATTAGACATAAATAGAGCCTACCATTGCATAAGTATAGCACCAGAAGATATAGAGAAGACAGCCATAATAACGCCTTTCGGATTATATGAATTTCCCCGCATGACGTTCGGTTTGCGAAACGCAGCACAGACATTTCAGCGTTTCATGAATAATACTGTTTTACAGGGTTTGGATTTTTTATATAATTATTTGGATGACGTCATCATTGCTAGTGAAAATAGCACCCTACATAAGGAACATTTAAGGTTGGTTTTTGAACGCTTCAATACTTATGGCATCACGATAAACTTAAACAAGTGTTGTTTTGGACAGTCGCGCATAGAGTTTTTAGGGCATGAAGTTAGTGTAGATGGTATCAGACCACTCGATGAGAAAGTTCAGGCAATTGTGAATTTTCCTAAGCCCGAAAATGTAGCCGAATTGAGACGATTTTTAGGTATGCTAAATTTTTATAGGCCACATTTACCAAATTTAGCTTCGTATCAGTGTGAGCTTAATAAGTATTTAACTAACGCGAAGAAAACCGACAAGACTAAAATTCATTGGACAGATGTTGCTGAGAACGCGTTTGTGCAATGTAAGACGGGTCTGCAGAAGGCCGTTACACTGTCACATCCTCGTCAAGATGTTCCACTTGCGTTAATGACCGATGCCTCTAATATATCTATGGGTTCAGTTTTGCAACAAAAGGTAGACGGTGTTTGGAAACCGTTAGGCTATTTTTCAAAGAAATTAACCTCTACGGAACAAAAATATTCAACCTATGATAGGGAGCTGCTAGCCATTTACAGATCGATTAAATATTTTCGCAAATTATTCGAAGGTCGCCCTCTGACAGTGTATACAGACCACAAACCTTTATGTACTGCATTTTCAAAATTAAGTAAAGACGACAACGAAATACCAAGAAGGACGCGTCAACTACTTTTTATTAGCGAGTTCACAGACGATATTCAACACATTAAGGGTACTGATAATATAGTAGCGGATACATTGTCGCGAGTAGAAACTATTCTCTGTCCGACTGTACTCGACTACAGTGCACTCGCTGACGCGCAAATGAAAGACGAGTATTTATTGATCATGTTAAATAATGCGGACAGCGACAGTAATATCAAGTATAAACAAATGTTATTACCAGAATGTAATAAGCCAATTTATTGTGAAATTTCTGGAAACGTTATTAGACCATATTTAACAGAACATTTTAGAAAAATTGCTTTTGATAGTGTGCATAGTTTGACCCATCCCGGTGTAAGAACAACGAGAAAGATGGTTTCTAAGTATTTTGTTTGGCCTGGTATGAATAGAGATGTGGGTTTGTGGGCTAAAACCTGTCTGCAATGTCAGAGGTCGAAGGTCAGTCGTCACGTAATGTCAGGTATAGGAGAATTCACACTGTCTGGTCGTTTCGAGCATATCCACGCGGATATTGTTGGTCCCTTACCAACATCTCCACAAGGATTTAGATATTTAGTCACTATTATAGATAGGTGTACGCGATGGCCAGAGGCTTTCCCAGTTCAGGAAATAACTGCAGAGGTAGTTGCGAAATGTATATACGAGGGATGGATAGTTAGATACGGTTGCCCGATTAGGATAACGACCGATCAGGGTCGGCAATTTGAATCGTACCTTTTCAAAAATTTAATGAGTTTTCTAGGCATTCATAAAATTAGAACCACGCCATACCATCCCCAGAGCAACGGCGCCGTGGAAAGGTGGCATCGTTCATTGAAAGCCGCCCTCATGACACGTTTGCACGAAAATACCAATTGGTTAGAGCAACTGCCCAGTGTGTTGTTCGGCATGCGGGCTGCCATTCGCACGGATAGTGGCGTCAGTGCCGCGCAGTTAGCATTCGGTAGATCTTTACGTTTACCTGGCGAGTTTTATGAACGATCCAATGATAGTCATAACAATGACCCATATAGTTTGATTAAAAATATTCGTGAAACTATTAGTTCTTATAGTCCTACTAGAAATAAGCTTAGTTCTAAGAAGATATTCATACATCCCGATTTAAAAAATACAGAATTCGTATTTGTTCGGGACGATGCCGTTCACAAATCACTTAAACCACCTTATGACGATCCCTTTAAAGTACTTGAACGTGATTCTAAAGTTTTTAAAATTCAATATCCCGATCGCGAAGCTCGTATCTCAATCGATCGATTGAAACCAGCTTTCACGATGAACGAACAAAATTATCCTGTCTATGACAAATTGGAAGTTAAGGATGACAATATTCCCACAACGCAATTGCCCGATACGCAGAAAAGTACGCAACATGAACCGCAAGTTTTGCGAAGCGGTAGGGTAATACGACGTCCTGTAAGGTTTGCAGACCAGGTATTCGCACACCGTAAAGTGTAAAATAAGTTTGGTAGATTTATGTAATAGTTTACGATTTGAATATTGTGGGATGACAAGAACAATATGCAATTGGTTTTCTGTTACTTAAGAAAGTAATTATTAGATTAGAATTTTAAACCCTATTACATACAGAATAAGATTTGATATTGTATAACGCGGATTGAATGACATGCTGTAATGAAGGTGCGTTTTTACGTTTGGGATACTATACACAAATAGAACATAATATTAGTTTACAATTAAATTTATGCTTAAGTTTATTTATACGTTAGAATGATTGAATCTATGAATGCGTTAGTTTATACACATAGATACATATTGTTTATTTTTTTATTAATTGTTGTTGATTTCATTTATAATTACGGGGAGGATGGTGAAGGGACATACATACATGCATACTATGTGTTCGGGGTTGGGGTGAGATAAATATAAACTAGGATTAAAGATTATAAAGATAGGTATAATTCAGTAACTTAACTGGGATAACTATTAAAACTAATGAGGTGAATGAGATGAGGTTGAGTCGCGCCCGATATGCTGGCCGAAAGCGTACTGACTATTTTACTTAGGTAATACATAAAATATTCAGGGCATAGCGCGCGATGTCGCAATTATGCTGACATGTTTATTATTGTTCGGTGATTATCCCGAACATGCTCCCGAGGGAGAAAAGGATGAGGTTAGTAGGTAGGTATAGTTACATGGGTAATGAAATTAATACTAACAAGGTGAAAACAATGTTCAACTAATACTAAAATAGTTATGTAGGGTGAGTTATGTTAGTAGGTGAGATTAAGGTAACCTTACAAATTAAACAGAGTCGCTACAGTGTAAATCAGGAAGAGAGAACACGCGAAAGATCGGTGAAGAACCTCTATCTTCCTTTTTTTGTAAGCACTCACTAGATAGCGCTAGTCGCTTAGGATCACTTTTCACTGGTTTACTACTAGATTGCCCATTTTCCCTAATTTCACTACACTCAATCACAACACTATCAGCAACGGTGTGTGGAGATGGCACCGCAGTTGCCGCAGGGGCTGTAGACCGCTCTGCTGCAGAAGTGGAGCGATTTCCTTTACGTTGCCTTTGACGCCAACGTTTAAAACAGTAAGCTGCCACCAATAACAAGATGCCCAATATGATGAGATATATAGCGGTATACTGGTGGACGTCGTGGTAGGAGATATTAGTGCTCAAAGGTTCACTCTGCTTCATGATCTCAAGACTTCTCTTAATGGCTTCAAATTGCCTGAGGTCATCTGAGTTATTGGGATTATGCTCATATGAGATTTCTGGCATAGTGATATTTATTATGTGATTAATTGGTGATATTTCAGGTGAGATAATATTTCTCGTCGTACTAATTTTACTAGACAATCTTTTGTTTGAGTACACCATAAAATTTTCTGTTTTTACTAGACAGCCTTCCCCAACACGCAACAGACCAGCATCTGATAACCTAACTGCCTCAACTTGATTTTCACATAGAAGTTTGACGTTACATTCATTGCAGCATAAATAATAATACTTGTTTTCTGATGTTAACTCTCTCCAGTCATCCTTGCACGGGGTAGTTTTAGTTTTACAAGTTCTTGTGCCTGGGATCGTCTCGCATAGACTATGATCATCTTTCATGTGGTGAATAGGCTTTCTGATATGACACAGAATAGTCACAGGGTTTTGTAATACGCATGACTGCAGATCCGTGTCTGTGATAGTTAAATAAGAATCCTTTCTCATGTTGATGGCTGCTAATTCAGAGATAGTTTCGACCTTCATCATCCTGTTATCTTTCACAATGCGTGGAACCGGGATAAGATTAAATACCTCGTAAATATCTCTTTCAATCAGGGGTATTTTTATTTCTATTATTAGGTATTTGCCAGAGTATTTGGCTCTTACTTTGAGCAAGCTGTACAGATCTTTAAGATTAAAGTTGTCGACAGGAACTACCAAGTCTCCAGATATTTGTGCTGATATTATGTTTAGCTCAGATCTGAGTTGTTTCGGCGATATCAAGTGAAAATCTAATTTTCCACTATAAATATCAGTTACTGTATCTAAAATTGAGTCCTGGATTCGTCGAAGGGTATACAACAAGTTGTTGGCAGTGAAAGTCGAGGTTATGAAGTCAGTGACGATGGTTATGTTTTGCACTTGCTGAGCGAGATTTTTATAAGAATCTTGGAGAGAATTAAGCCTTTGATTTATTATTTTGTGATGTTTGTTTATAGTATTCTCAATCCTTTTCATTAAATTAAATTCAGCTTCTACGACCGACGTTTGGTTTTTCCAGAGGTTGTATAAGTGGTTTTCATTATGCTTTAAAAGGTCAATATCCTTCTCATATTTTTCTGCAAATCGTTGGTCCAACACTCCGAATAAACTATTTGCAACGTAGCCTACCCCGTCTAGCAAGCCGCGTCGCCGACGTTTCTTATTAGTCATAAGCGAGTCATTTATCATGACAATATTATCATAATGTTTGATTTCTTCGAACTCGTGCTCGAGTTGTAACATGACGCCGTCGCAAGGTGTTTGTGTTCTAATCGTTGAGCATAAGGTTTCAAGGTACTTGATATACTTTGTTAGTGCCGCCATTCCTTCTTGATATGGATTTGTGTCATAATAGACTATTAAATGCCAATCATCTCTAATTAAGTGCATATTAGATACTTTGTCAAAGTATACACTATTGTTTGTCAGCGGGGTGAAGTTATAGGATGCTTGAGTGGTGTTTATTAGTGTCAGCATAAATAATGTCAAAGATAAAACCATTGCTGAAAATGAGATAGGACGTTTTTTCTTCGCCGCTGGCAGTTTATTATCAACCTTTGGGCCATTTGGATCTTGATCATTTTTATTTGTTGGCAGTAAGGACAGTTTTACAACTGGGCGTTTTAAGACCCCATTTTTGGTTTTAAGTGTGACGACCCTTATGTGTCCGTCACTTCCAGGATGCAGCGCTATTACGCGACCTAGACTCCATTTTCCTGGTGGAAGGTTGTCGTCCTTTATAATGACGATGTCATTAAGATTGAGATTCCTTTGTTGCTGTCGCCATTTGACTCTCGTAGAAAGCTGCGAGAGGTAGTCAGTCTTCCACTTATCCCATATATCTTGATAGATTTTTTGCGTCAAGTGCCACCGTGTTCTGAGGTCATGCTCTGTTTCGAAAATCGTTAAGTTGGGGCCACTTGCTAAGAAGTGCGCCGGGGTCAAAAAATCCAAATCCTCAGGGTCTTCTGTCAGAGGGCACAGTGGTCTGGAGTTCAAACAAGCCTCGAGTTGGGTTAGTAGGGTAATATATTCCTCGTAGGTTAATTTTTGCTCACCCACGACCCGCTTGAGATGATGTTTTAGGCTCTTCACTGCAGCTTCCCAGAGTCCGCCAGCAGATGGCCATGATGGAGCGTTAAAGTGCCACTCAATATTCATTTCAGCGATTGTCGAGGTTACTTCTTGGTCCGACAAGATATAGGAGATTTCGGCAAGCTCTTGTTTTAAAATTTTGTTGGCTCCTATGAAGTTGGTTCCTTGATCACTATAGATGTGCCCTGGAACTCCCCTTCTAGCCGACATTCGACGAAGCGCGGCAATAAATGCTGACGCTGTGAGATCTGAGACAATTTCTAAATGTATGGCTTTGGTCACCATACAAACAAAAACTGCGACATATCCTTTACTGGTTTTAATGCCACGGCCTTTGTTGGCCTTAATAAGGATGTGTCCGGTGTAATCTATTCCTGTGTGGTAAAAAGGTCTGTTAGGAATCAATCGTGCTGGAGGTAGGTCACCCATGATTTGATGTTGTAGTATTGGATTGTTTCTTTTACATTTGACACACATTCTTATTCGTTTCTTTGTGGCTCTATTTCCACCAAGAATCCAGTATTTGTGTCTTATAAATCCAGTAGTCATTTTTACTCCACCATGAAATACAAGTTCGTGGGATTCATCTATGATTAGATCTGCTAGTTTCGATTCGGGATTATGATAGGATGCTTCATTTCTGGATCAAGATTCGAATGTTTAAGTCTGCCACCGACACGGAGCATTTGATTATTGTCTAGTATGGGATTGTGATTAAGAATCTGGCTTTTCTTTTTTAGTGGTTCATTCCTTTTCAGCCGTGATATTTCTTCGTAGAAATATTCGTTTTGGACGTGCTTAATTACCATTTCTCTTGCTGTCTTTATATTTTGCAGAGTAAGAAAACTTGTGCGTTTTTTCTTGTAAGCAACAATGTCGATGAACTTGTTGATGTAAGCTAATACTCGGGTAACTTTCCTTAAAGTGCTATATTTTGGTAATAGTTGATTGATTATTGAATTTTCGGGGTTAAAAATGACCGTATTTACTGCCTCTTTCTTTCTGAGTTCTGCGTTTGTAATGCTCGTATAAATCGGCATATTATGAGATTCTGTAGGCTTATATTGTGGTAACCAGTCGGGCCCTTGCCACCACAGTGAATAATAGGCTAATTGAGCAGCAGGTAAACCGCGGCTTGCGCAATCTGCGGGGTTTTCTTTGGATTTTACGTAACTCCAGTTATCTTTAGGGATTATTTCAGTAATTAGCCTCACTCGATTCGCAACAAAGGGTTTCCATTTCTCCGGTTCACCACTTAACCAACCTAGAACAGCCGTTGAATCAATCCAACCATAAACATGCACCTTGTAGCTCGATAGGGATGAGATGATTTTTCTCATAAGTTTTGACAACAAGAGAGCGCCGCTGAGTTCCAGACGCGGTATCGATTGTGGTTTTTTCAGCGGTATTACTTTTGATTTCCCTGCAATAAGGGTCACATGAGTTTCATTTTCTCTCTGTATTTTGCAATACACGACGCATGCGTATGCTTTTGTGCTAGCGTCGCAAAAGCCATGGAGTTCGATGATATCCTTTGCCTGGGTTTGAATCCAACGTGGTATTTTAAATCGAGATATATGAGATAGATCGGCTTTAATAGTATTCCACTCTGACGCGATTTCTTGAGGGACAGGGTTGTCCCAACCCAGGTCAGATTTCCATAATTCTTGGAACAAGATCTTAAGTTTTATTGTGACTGGTACTAACCAGCCCAAGGGGTCAAAAATTTTAGATATTTGAGATAGGAATTGTCTTTTTGTAAGGATGTTTCTGGAGATAAATTCTATAGGATGAAAAATGAATTGATCATTTTTGGGTTCCCACCGAAGACCTAATGTTTTGGTTGATTCCGGTTGCTTAAAGTCAAAGTCTTCCTTTTGAAGTGCATCTGAACTATCTATTAATTCCGGCAAGTTTGATCGCCATTTTCTGAGATTAAATCCGCCTGATTTGAGGAGGCTGATCATCTCTGCTTTGAGCTGTTTAGCTGCTGTCGCTGAGTGTTCACCATGCATGAGATCATCCATGTAAAACGAGTGTTCTAAGATGTCAGGAGCGCAACTTTGTGGATAGTTTGGCCTTTCATCGATGGCCAGTTGCTTCAGTGTCATCATGGCCAAAAATGGTGCGGCTTTAGTGCCATAGGTAACTGTCGCTAACTGGTATTCTTTTAAAGGTTGAGATTGATGGTTTCGCCAGATAATTTTCTGATATTTCTGGTCATCGGGATGTAGCCAGATTTTGCGAAACATTTTTTCTATATCTGCTGTAAAAGCGTATCTAAATTGTCTCCATTTTAAGATAAGGCTCTGAAGGTCTTGTTGTAAATTGGGTCCTCGGCACATGAGATCATTGAGGCTGTATCCGCTCGAGGTTTTTGCCGAGGCATTAAAGACAACACGCAATTTGGTAGTTGATGACTCAGATCGTTGGACGCAATGGTGCGACAAGTAGCAGTCCGGCTGTACGTGTGGCGCAACGGGTGTCATATGTCCGAGCTCTAAGTATTCAGAAATAAACATTTTATAGTCACATGCCAGAGCTGGTTGCTTACTTAATTTCCGCTCTATTTGGAAAAATTGAGCAATCGATTTTGTTTTCGACTCGCCTAAATTGTTCTCAAAATCTTCTTTGAAGGGTATTTTAACGACGTAGCTTCCATCTGCCCGTCTGGAGGTCGAAGTTTGGTAAAATTCGATGCAATTTTGATCTTCTTCTGATATTGCTAGAGGTTCATGTATGTCCTCCACTTCCCAAAATTGCTGCATATCTTCGATATTATTTAGGGTCACATTGCAATGGTACGTTTTGTAGTTGCCGCTTAAGATCCATCCCAACTGGGTTTGTTGGGCAATGGGCAACACACCTTCTGATCGACAGATACCGTCCATAAGGATAGTGGAATAGATATCTGCCCCAAATAAGATATCAATAGGCCTACTTTTGTAAAATTCGGGATCTGCAAGAGTTATTTGGTTCAGAGTAGGCCAGTCTGGCTTAGGCAAGGTACAGCTGGGTAAGTTATTTATGAGTCTATTCATTATATAAACGTCCGTTTCAAAGGTGAAATCGCTAACCAGCGACGAACATTTGATGGTAATCATGCCCTTGCAGTTGTTTTCCTTATTGCCTATTCCAGAGATATAGCCGTTACATTTCCGTCGCGGTAGTCTTAACAACTGAGCTGCGCTTTCCCTAATAATGGATGTCTGTGACCCTTGATCTAAAAGAACTCTCATTTTATGGTAAGATCCGTCCACTGCTTGTACGTTAATTATTGCTGTGGCAAGCAATATTTCTGAGGGTTCTCTACGAAGCGATGCAACTGTGTTAGTTTCTTGCTGCTGAGAAGGCGATTTCGTAATCGTGGCTGCATTTGACCCTGATCGATGTGACGTAAAAGATTCATGCAAAATGGTATTGTGTTCCTTATTGCATTCTTTGCACCTTATTTCGGAAAGGCATTTTTTGCCTTCGTGATAATGTAAACAATTGATGCAAAGTTTCAAGTTATCAATAGCATTTTTTCGTTCATTAGGTTGCAATTCCAATAACTTTAGACATGCATGAATTCGATGATCATTGGAGTCGCAAATAGGGCATTGCTTGCGATAGTTAATTTTGCGTTTGGACTTTGACGATTGCGAAACTTGGTTTGTTGAGTAATTCTTTATAGGATTATTATAATTTCGTTTGTAATTGGACCCCTTTGAAAATGATGGTTTATTATTGTTGTTGGATTGCGATGGGGGTGATTTCTGCGTGGAATTCTCAATCTTCTTACGTGAAGTTTCCAGCATCATAAATTTAGTTTCCAAAAAATTAAGGAAATCTTCCAAGACGGGCAACTCTCGCGGGGCTTTTAAGGCTTGTAGGTAATCCTCGTATGTATCTGCATCCAATTTTTGAGACAATAAACATACCAGGAATGGGTCCCAGGAAGACACATCGACTCCCAGATTCCTGATAGCATTCACGCTCTCATATGTAGTGTCGTGAATGCGTTTTATATGATTTGATGATTGATGCTGGTTTGCGGGGATATTCATGAGATTGTTAAGATAAGATGTAAAGATCAGTCGTTTATTATTATAACGATGATTGAGGATATTCCAGCATACGGGATAATTGTTGGAGCTTATTTGGAGATGTTGGATCAATTTTTCGGGCTCACCTTTGATCTTACTCTTTAGAAACTGCATCTTTTGTGCATTTGACAAAGAGGGGTTGTTGTGCACTGCTTCGGTAAAAAGGTCTTTGAACGAAATCCACTTATTGTAGTTTCCATCAAAGGTGACTATCTCCATTTTGGGAGTAGATTTTTCAATATGCGCAACGGACCACATTTTCTTATTGATGTCTTTCTTTATTTTGTTATAATACTCCTCGTAATGGGTGAATTGCTCTTCGTATTTGGGGTTTGATCCGCCATACTCGTTGTCCAGCTCCCAATGAAGCGAGTCAATAGCCGCCCAACGGGATTGTATAGTCTTCAGGATATCTTCAAATTCCCATTTTTCCGTGACGAGATCAAGGTTGATATTGGAAGAAGTTCTCAAGAAAGCCTTAAAATTGGTAGCTTGCTTTTTGAAGAGAGTTTCAGCTTTACTCTCTTCAAGAGCAGGGGTTTTAGAAGCAGCGTGGGATGCGAGGTTCGAGGTTTGAGATTCCGCAGTAGGTTGGAACGAAGGAGGTTTCAATTCCGGGGTTTGCGGTCTGTTTGCGAGAGGGTTATAGCTTTGTATAATAGTCTTAATGTTGTTATATTTCTCCTTCATTTGATCGTATTGGTCAGTACTGAAATATGTATGAGATTGATCACCAAAAGATATCAAAGTCATGTGATTATTATGGAACTCTGTAAAGGATTGTTCCAATACAGCTAATCGACGACGTAAGTATTCTGCGGTCTTGCGCTCTGCACCATCCTTCTTGAAATTGGTGAAGAGCTTATCTACGGCTTCGATTAGTTGTTGTTGGGTTGCTAAAATGTCATCCATTTCCGACATTTTAAAGATATAAAAGAGACCTTACTTGTGCTGATGGCTTCTTTGGAGATCAAATGTCCTTGCGATGGCTGCAAGAACAAACCTGGAGTAGCAGCGCAATGAGATGACGCGATGCTTTCGTATAAACCAGGTTCAATCAGGATCAGCAGGATGATGAACTTTTCGGAAAGTAAATCCGATCAGTTCTGTTTACCAGGGTCTGGTAATAAATTCCAAGCGAGACACTCACACAGCACAGTTAGTAGATGCGCGCGTAATGATCCCGCTCCGACGGCTCGAAGGACCAATGTTCGGGGTTGGGGTGAGATAAATATAAACTAGGATTAAAGATTATAAAGATAGGTATAATTCAGTAACTTAACTGGGATAACTATTAAAACTAATGAGGTGAATGAGATGAGGTTGAGTCGCGCCCGATATGCTGGCCGAAAGCGTACTGACTATTTTACTTAGGTAATACATAAAATATTCAGGGCATAGCGCGCGATGTCGCAATTATGCTGACATGTTTATTATTGTTCGGTGATTATCCCGAACACTATGTAAGTGCACGTGCATAGCTATATATGTGTAAAGTGTCATCTTCACAATTCTCATCCATTTTATTCATTGTTTAAAGTAGTCCAGTTTAACATCTTGAACCGTAAAAAGCCTAAACTTGTATATCTTGAGTATCTAGTAATAGTGAAATATTGTCACCCTGAAACAGAGCAGTACGGATAGCTTTTCGAATAAGCGTCGTATTAAGTGCAACAGTTTATAAGTGGTAAAGGGAAACATAAATTATGTGTAATAAATATTACGAGCTGAGTGCTCTATAAATAATAGTCTAACTTATTGAAACACAGAGTTTTGAGTTTTTTGTGATGTCGTCATTGGATAAACAAATATTTCGAAAGTGTTTGAAATATTTTTTACTTACTTAGAAGTATATTTCTAAGCACTACTTGAACGCACAACGCGCTAGCCATATGAACTTATGAAGTATCCAGATAAGAGAATATTTATGTTAACCATAAGTGCCGCGTTAGCATAATTATAAATGAACAACAGAGATGCTTGAAATTTTTTAGTGTTATTGATAATTTGAGTACGGCAACTTTTGTTTATATTTGAATTGTTTCAACTTATATTTATTTGACAACTTACGTAAGAAATTATAGAGAATAAGTCCCGGAGATTTGTGAATCGTAATATAAGTTAACTGTTCTATTTTTGGTTTATATCGTAGTTTACTTGTTTTCATTTATTTTTTGGGGAGGAATGATGTAGCGCCCCTGCTGAAGTGATAAGATTTTTTATTTACATTAACGCAGGCGCTACATTACTTAAGACGCCGGGCACAGGACGCCACTTGTCAGTCGTTCATATGCACTCATACTGATAAGTTAGGTTGTAGAATAGTTTAGAGTAAAAATTAATTAGCATTTGTTGTAAGTTTGATGTGAGAACAATATAGTACGATTTTATTTTATCGTGAATTGTTATTTCATTTGACCACCAAAATACACGCAACATAGTATCCTAAACTTAATAACATAAAATACAAACATACATTAACATAAGATATACTAATACATATCAAATATAACAGAGAAAGGAGAAGATTTTTTTTTTCTTGATTTCGGTGGATATCCGGTGCCGATAATGCTAAATGAAACAGCTCAAAGTACGATTATTGATCGCACTTTTACTCCCTAAACACACGCGAATTATAGCCCTCACCAAACATCTTGGCCGACCTGAAGTTGGCTACAATGGCTGCGCAGTAGTAAATCTCATACAGAAACAGCACCGATTCGTGCCTCGCGCATGCGGAAAGCCAACTTCAGGGCGGCCCAGAAGTTTCGCGAGGGCTAAACATACAATCGCGTCATCTAAACTCCATTTGAAATAACATTAGACATGTTCCAAATCTTTTTACAGTCCATTCAACCGATTTTGAGTTCTATCCCGTAAAGATAGGATGTCATAAAAAGCATAAACCTGTTACCAAAACCTTACCTTTACTACAGCTACCATTTGTCGTATCACTAACGCAATAGAATGCAAAATCGGTTGAACGGGCTGTAAAATGGGCTAATTTAAACGTCCAATGTTATCGCAAATGGAGTATAGTTAGATTTATATCTGTGGTGTCGACTGTCCTTGTGGAGTCCATGGAGGGCTGAGCCGCGCCGTGTTGCCACCGCACTGCTCACCCACACGTTGATGCCGCTTGGACTTAGCAGCTGTGTGTTGTGCCGGCGCGATGACGTCTTGAATTCAATTCCCAACATGCCGTTTTATAAGACAGCCGTAAAAATAACTGACTGTGTAAGCCAGACGTAATTTTTTTAATCATCATCTTACCCGATGCAGGTCTATGATGTAGACCAGGACTTACCAAATGGCGGACCGCCTGCCTATTTTGTGCGGACCTATCCAAGATAGATTCCATCACCAACATTTCAGCCGAAAGATGACCACTGCTGAACATAGGCCTCCCCCAACCCCAAGTCTCCCCACATTTACCGGTCCCGTGCGTGTCGTATCCAGATAATTTCCAAGATGAATTTTCCGATGAACATCTCCAAAGTTTAATGACAGACGGATTTTATAAGGCTGGAGGTTGTGGTTGTTAGCCTTACGGATCACGGCGAGAATATTTCTAATTGGTGAACTTTGTAGTCGATTCTGTACTGAAGCATTCTTGCCTAGAATAAACCTATTCCTCTTGAATGAAAGAACAAAGACCCGCAGAATATAGCTACCAGGAATCACTGTATTGGGGTACTTAGAAGATTTAAAAGTAGGCTCTCTTTAGAACTCTCACTAACGTTACAGCCGTTGATTTTCAGACACGATAGTAGCCAGATTATTTAAACAATTAAAATGCTTCCTTCCCTCCAGACGGCAGGTATCCTGGGTAGCTTCGCGGTGAACCTGATGAGTGGGCTGTACTTCATCCAAGTTTTCGTCTCCAACGCTGACTCGCTCGCCTTCTGGTTCGTCTCTCTCATCAGTTCCAGCTGTTATGCACTCGCTATGGATAAGGTAAGCTTCCCTCGATGTTTCTTGATACTAGCAACCCGCCAGTATATATTAGTAGTCTATGAACCCGCCCTTTGTCAGAGAAAAGAAGTTTTATGTAAATTAATGTCACAAAAATATCTAAGCGCTCGTTTAGGTGATGCTAGCCTGGATATCTAAGTTGAATATAAATTAATAGGGTAGTTGATAAAAAATATCTATTTAGTCCGTCAGTTAGACAACCTAAAAATATTGGACACGTTTTTTTTCTTTTGCCACGTAAACAAAGAAATACGACGATACAGTGCGTTGAACTGCGTTGAAATATCGTGTGACGTCACGGTGTGCTACACTTTGTACTGACAAAGTGACGTCATAAGCCCCCTCTCCTGAACTTTGATGCTCTTTATCTTTGTCAATTTTTATTTATTTGACAAAGCAAAAAATACAGGTCCAATATTATTTGATAAGTATTAATAGAATCATATTTTTTCTACCCCGGAAACATCCCTATTGTACATATTATAAAGCGTCTGTAATAAATACTCCAAAATTAAATGCTGGTGAGAGCATCAAAATCCATTGCGCAGTTTATGAAATCAAAGCGGTCATACAGACAGACACGAAAATTAACTTTCTTTGCTTGTACTTTAAACGTTGTCTGTTCGTATTAAACAATATTCACTGGCGCCACACGTCAAGTGATCCAATTTGCAAAAATAGCCAACAAGAACAGCAAACGTGAATTGGTCTGAAAAGAGTAAACAAACATTACAGTTGTTTGGAAGAAGACATTCACGCAGAACCTAAATACAAAACATTGACTAAAACACAAAGCATTTATTTGTACTGAGAGCTCGACTGACAAGCTAAGGCGTAGTTTCGTTGTACGTGTGTGCGTATAATTGTGTACGTATACGGCAAGGCGTAGTTTTAACAGGCGTCACCTTGTTCTTCTCTCATCTTGACTTTTTATTTGATCTGAGATTTCAGTTATACCATTTACAGGCACTATGAATTGGCAGGAGTTGGTCAGTCAGAAAGATTCCAAAGCGTAGATCTCTATGAAAAAGAACACCATAGCCACCTTTTTTACCCGACTGCCGAAGGAGGGTAATGTGTTTATCAATCTATGTATGTATGTATGTATGTATGTATGTATGTATGTTTGTTCCTATGTGGCGTTCCAGAGAACAAACGCAATGACCGATTTTGATGATTCATACGTCAATCGAGTCGTCTTAACCTTGCGAGTGTCATAGGCTACATTAAAATTGGAAAATAGAAAAATGGCGGCTTTTGGGCGCCATACTGTGAGGGGGCAATTTAATTTTTTCTTCCAAACCCATCGTGTGGGGTATCAAAATAAAGGGTTTTAAGAGGTGATTTCAAAAATATTAACACTTATATATTTAAATGTACATAATTCGAAAAAAAAGGTTAACTAAAAAGTTATAAATAAAAAAGTTAATTAAAAAAATCAAAATACCCGACTGCTTAAAAAGCGAACTAAAAAGACGTAAACAAGAAGAAAATCATGCTGTGCAGTCGGATGATACATCTGGTTTTGGTCAGCCAGCTCGCGAATATGTATCCTCCGACTGCACAGCATGATTTTCTTCTTGTTTACGTCTTTTTAGTTCGCTTTTTAAGCAGTCGGGTATTTTGATTTTTTTAATTAACTTTTTTTCAAGAAGATAATGCTAATGTAATTCAAAACTTTAATACTTACTATTATTTTCTTTTCACAGGCTTTAGTCCTAGACATGGCAGGCGTCGGAGTCACGTGGGACAACCTGTGGAGTGGTCCTGGAGTACCCTTCGGAGGCAGCCTCATCATGATGGCCATAGATACGGTGCTGTACGGGCTGGCCGCATATTGGCTGGATGCTGTTATACCTAGTAAGTCTAGAAGGTAGATTTTAAAGTGTATACAGAATTAATTAGCCTTGGAAAAAAGTCAATGGTTTGCAAAAGCGATTTTTTCACAAAACTATGTGCTATAATTAAGGCACATTCTGGCCTAGTATAGTAGGGTCGTTGTGGGGACAGTGAATCAAGTGTATACAGTGAATCATCACCATAAAAGACAGAACGATGGCGTGACACAAGCTATCTCTTTCTCTCGCCTCGCTTTCAAACATACGACGCCACCGCTATAGTCAGCGCGCCTCTCTGCCGTCGCAAAAACTTGTTGTTACAGGTTTTGTGAATAGCGAGGTCAAAAAAAATAAGAATATGTAAGTATTGGTGATTTCGCTCTCTGTATGTATTCGTTTTATCCCGTAGTTATAACTTATTGATAATAGTACATTATGGTACAAGTGTGTAATGTTGGTGATTACCTCTGAGGCGCCATTGAGACCCGAGCCGTTAGGTGAGGGTCTTAAAAGAGCCGAGGACGGTAATCATCAATACAACATACGACAATATATCATACGACGTTTTTAAACACACTTGTGAAGAAAATAATACCAAAAAATCATATTCAACAGTGAAAACGAGATGTAAAATTTTTTTCGCAATGGCGGGAAAAAATAATCAGTTTTCCTATGCGCGCGCATCTAACAATGGCGATCGGCCATCGGATAGCGTTTTAGCCACGTACAAAATGGGGTATTTCAAGTTTTCTTTATTACAGAGAAAACAAAAGTTATATTTGAGTGAAAGTTTTATTTATTAAACACGCACAAGTTGAAATTATCTATTTAAATACGAAGTTGCATGAAATGAGTAAGCAATAGGTCCATTATTTTATTTGTACTATTGAGCACGATCTTTTTTGTATCGAAACTTTTTTAAGAACAAAGCAACTCAACCAATAACAAAAAACTATAACTCACTTGTGAATAATAGCAATGAAAAAGTCACAGTTTGATTACAGGTGTCGTATGTGCCTAATTGCGGTGAAATTAGAGCCACTTTATGACCAAGTGTGTTGAAATAGTTATTTATGCTACAAGTGCGGAAGGTAGGTGATTTCCGATGAGTGGCATTTTTCTACACGAGTCGGAAATCATCTTACGTACGTGTATCATACAACATTTTACTATGCATTGTGCGAGGAAATAAAAAAATATATCTGAACCAAGCAAAAATTAATAAAATGGCGGGCTTATTCAAGCACGCTTAGCATAACCACAGATTAACTAAAAGTTCCTCGGGCATATCTACTGCGCATGTGCGCAAATAGCTGTCACGTCGTTACGCAAAAAGGCACGAGTAAAATATACGTTCTGCCAAACATATTTAATAAATATTTAAAATTAATTATTTATTGATCAATATCTAAATCTAGATTAATTAAAAACGCCTTTAATGAAGTATTAGTTTTATTTTACCTTTTATATGAATGATAATCTGTACTTAACTAATTTGTAAATTTTTCTCAAATAATAAAAGCTCTACGCGTCGGGCTGACGTTGGCGTTAAAAATTAAAAAAGTACAGAAAAGTAAAAAGCACTAGTGAAAAAAAGTGACACTTGCCGCACAGTTTGGCTGCTTGGAAAACGTTGTTTTCGAGCACATGCATTGTAAAAACTATTTATAAAGCACCACTTGAATGGTAAGTTTGCCATGTGTTACAATTTTTTTTTTTTGTGATGATGCAATAAAAACAGAATGGCGGGAGGGTACACACTGGATACGGGTTTATGGGATTACGGGTACACAGTGGATAATGATTCACTGTGTACCCGTACACACTAACGTACATCGGTTTTTTAAAGTGTAATCATGTTGATGTTTATTTTCGTTTGATCTCAGAGATGTTCCTGATTCGAGAATGATTATTATAACATAAACATAATAAAAAACGCCTATGTTTCACTATGTACCCATATAAGTACACAGTGGATAATTTCACATTTAAAAAAAAATGCAGTATCATCAAAATGGTTAAAGATAGGTGCTGGTACAAAAAGATAGACCAATAAGTTACTTATCTATCTATATAATTATGAACTTCGAGAGTAATAAAGTGATGTCTCTACGTTGCTTTGAAAAAAAAACTGATTGATGGACGAATGGTCCATCAATGCCTAGTTGTGGCCAAGGCTTGTATAGTATAACTTTTCTCAAATAATGAGCGGAAATTAAAACTAAGTAGTACCTAGAACTCATTTTGTCAAATACAATTACTTTTCAAAATCAATGACGAACAACGAACAATAATAATTTTTTCCCGCATTAATTTGTTTTTTTTTGCAATAAACGGCTTTTTATATGCATGCAGTTCGAAATTTAAATAAAAACTTTGATAAGTAACCTCCTTGGTTGCTATGTTTCGGAGTAAAAGATCGTTCCATTTTTAGGGTTCCGTACCCAAAGGGTAAAAACGGGACCCTATTACTGAGACTTCGCTGTCCGTCTGTCTGTCTGTCTGTCTGTCTGTCTGTCTGTCACCAGGCTGTATCTCATGAACCGTGATAGCTACACAGTTGAAATTTTCACAGATGATGTATTTCTGTTGCCGCTATAACAACAAATACTAAAAACATAATAAAATAAATATTTAAGTAGGGCTCCCGTACAACAAACGTGATTTTTTTGCCGTTTTTTGCGATAATAGTGCGGAACCCTTCGTGCGCGAGTCCGACTCGCACTTGGCCGGTTTTTTATTAAACTACATGACAGATATGAATTTACTATGTAATTTATTTGGCCGCTAAACCACGACAGATAAGGATTTTCATACAACACTTGCCGGCCGCTGCTCTGCGGCCAGTACAGCAATTTCGATTTATCTCGAAGAAGGTTATCAAAATAATGCTCATATTTCCAAGCATGTTTGAGAAAAATTGTAAACTGAAGTGTATCCTGTAAAAGGAAAACTGCATAAGTATTGCGTAATAGGAAACGCCTTGCCTTTCTTTTTTCGTGTCATGATATGGCCAGCCCTGGTATCAATAGTTAATTAAGCCGCATCCGGGAACCGCACTGGCCTCTGACTTGGCTATTTCAGACTTACATTACCCATATAGAAGGTTTCCTCAAGATGTTTTCCTTCACCGTTGCCTGTGATGTCCAAGATAAACTTAGAAAGTACTATAAGGGTCAAAATTGCAGTCATACTCTACCAAAACGGAAAAGGCAATTTTTTTGTAGGCACCAGAATTTCAACATTTCGCGGTTAGTAGGAATAATCTATACTTTAATTTCTATACAAAATATTAAATCAGTTGTGGATAATTTAACTTCTTCTACAAAAACTATTCATTTAAGTTTTGGGAGAGTATGACTGCATTTTTGACCCTTGACTGTACATATGAATTTGAAAAAATCACTTTGGCATTTGCCCGGATCTGTAGAGACGCGTGGGCAGCCACTAGGATACGAGGATATGTAACATCTTGATGGAAGCTCAGAAATGCTTCAAGGTTGCATGTATAGATCTTTGCAACCCCTGTAGAGTCAAAATCAAGTACCTTTTACCTTCTTTATTTCATAATTAACCTCTTTCCAGGCGAGTACGGAATCAAACAAAAGCCATGGTTTTGCTTACTACCATCGTTCTGGATCGGCAGCAGACGAGGCAGGGTGTCCGCAGTTCACTTCCATTCTAACGGCGAGGCAGCAGCTCATAACAAAGATATTGAACCAGTGCCCAGGTATGTAGATCCAAATCCCTTGATGCAGGGATATAATAATAATATGAAAGTGAGTGAGAGTGTGAGTATCATGAATATCATGATATATGGAAATTTGTAAACGCAGGAGTAATTCCTAGTGCAGGCCAATGTTTTTTTCAGAAAGAAGAAGAATTCAATCAATGCTTTTATCTAGAGCTAGGCCTTAAAGAAGCTGCGGCGGGTTCGCGGTGAGTGCTAACGCGTACCCGTGTTCCCGCCATAAGCGGCACAGGAGGACACCGTGGAGTTTTAGTGGGTTAGAGTCCCACATAACTGCGCTATCTCCCCGTGGTAGCGCAGTATGCATGAGCATTTCTCCAAGCAAAAAAAAAAAAAGGCCTTAAAGAAGCTACGCGACTATATAAGGGAAATCGTGATGTATTTAAGAGCATGTGGTGGCCCAGTACTAACGACCCCGACTTACGTGTCAAAGATCATGGGTTCGGACCCAGGCAGGTGCTTTACCACTACTGCTCTAAAAACCGTGAAGGAAAACATCGTGAGGAAACCGGCATATCCTAGAAGCAAACATTCGAAGACATGGTGACATCGACCAATCCGCACTGGGCCCGCGTGGTGTATTAAGGCCCATTTCCTCTCTCACAGAAAGGAGGCCTGTATCCCAGCAGTGGGAACATTAAAAAGTTGATGATGATGATGAAGCATGATGTTATTATTACCTACTAGCTGTTGCCCGCGACTTCGTCCGCGTCAAACTCGTAATATATTTTGCCGGGATAAAAAGTAACCTATGTTACTCCTTATAAAATCAGCTATCTACCAGTGAAAGTCCCGTGAAAATCGGTACAGCCGTTGTGGAGATTACCCGGAACAAAAAGAAAGACAGAAAAAAAAAGCGTATTTGTTATTAGTACCGCATATACTTTTACATGCATTCAATAAAACATTGTTATTTTGACATAACATGCAGACACTTCAATTTTATTCATTGTATATTATAAATGTATAGATAACTTGTATAACAGCAGATAAAAAAAACCAAAGCATGCTCTTAACAAGTCTAAATCAAATCAAAACAAAAACATCGCTGCCGTATTTACAATCAATTGCACGAATAGCTGTACCCGCTCATGTTCGGGCTAAGTGCCAAATTGTCGGAGCGCCATAGCTTAGCACCACAGCTAAGTGCCAAAGCGCCATTAAATGACTCGTACTGCATCATCTATGATTAGATACAATTAATTTACTATATTAGTTGAAGCTCCGAGAATAGTTTGTAGCATTTCTGCACGTAGTATAAATTGTAGTATAAATGGATTGACAAAGTCCATTGCCGATTGAGAGCAGGTATTGCAAATATCTGAATACTCCAAAAAAACGATGAAATGAATGTTTTGGGTGATTTGTACGATTATTCCCTGTAGAATAACACAGTGATATCTACCAGTCAAACTTTAGATGGAAAGAAAAAACATTGAATAAAAAAAGGGGTAGTCAGCGGTGTAATGCATTAAAACATAAATAAATACAAAAATGATTATATTGCTATAATAAATACTGTACAAAAACTAAAACTTAATATTAACAACAACAACAAATTCATAAAAGGGAGCGAGCAAAAGAAAAAGAGTTTATTTATTTATTTATTTATTTAATAGGAGCACCAACAACACGTTTACAGAAAAACTTACATAAAATTACACATAAAACATCGTTCCGTGCAAACATGTCACTTATAGGTGAACACAACATATACAAATTAGATTTTCGGTAATTCATAAAGCAGTATGTAAGACTGATAAATTAATAGTAACAAACTTATAACTTATTTAATTATGGATTATATATAAAATTAATAAAAAGCATTTGATAAAAATTGATAAAAATTGATAATTGATATTTAAATTGAAAAACATTTGATTATAAAATTGATAAAAAATTAAAAAACATTGCATGAAAAGATTGTTAATAGTTAATAATAGATTTAATTACAATTATAAATTAGGTAATTTATTTTAATTATTGATAATTGACTATATTATTTTATTCTATGAAATGACTAGTGAGGAGGAGTTGACCACAAATCAGTCTCTAACAGTTTTTGTCTAAGCTTTGCTAAACTGTCGCAAAAAATGTCAATCCCGGCATCAGCAGAGATTACCCTATTAGAGATTGCCATAATTCGGTTTAAAGGAGCTGACCGACCAAGATTTGTGCGAGATGATTTGACAGCAAACGTTTCGAGTTTACGTACTGATCTGACTGGGCATTGGCGGGGCACACTAAGGAAAAGATTAGCAAGAAGTTGGGGTGAGGATATTTGACCATTTAAAATTTTGCTAACAGTAGTGACATCAGCTAAAATGCGACGCTGTTCGAGCGAATGCCAACCGAAATGAGTCAGTCGCTGTGGGTAGTCAGCCCTGTATGGGCAGCTGTGATCTTTGTATCGAAGATATCTGGTGAAATGTTTTTGAACTCGTTCGATTCGGTCGATGTGCACTCTGTACATTGGACTCCAAACTGGAGAAGCATATTCAAGGGTACTTCGCACGAAGGAATTAAAAAGTACCCTCAATGCGTGTGTCCCCCTGAAGTCGTGACCAATTCTCTTGATGAAACCAATCATTTTGCAAGCCTTCGACAAGATGTTATCGATATGAGGAGTAAAAGATAGGTTACTACTGAGTAAGACCCCCAGATCCCTTATGACATCTACTTTCTGGAGTGATATTCCATTAAGTGAAAAAGAAGATGTTACTTTCAGTTTTTTGCGAGTAAATGTTATGTGCTGGCATTTACTGACGTTGAGCACCATCTTGTTTGCAATACACCATTCTTGGAGGGAATCTAAATCTGACTGCAGCAGTGCGACGTCTGAAGTAGATTCGATAATTCTATACATTTTCAGGTCGTCTGCAAAAAGTGAACATTGGCTATGCTTGATATGGTTTACTATGTCGTTGATAAATACAATAAAGAGAATCGGCCCGGCATGAGATCCCTGAGGTACTCCGGAAGTGGCATAGTATTCGGGCGAATGGTAGCCATTTACCACGACCCTTAGTTTCCGGTCACATAGGTATGACCTAAACCATTCTACAAAGCTCCCATGCACCCCATGTCTCTCCAGTTTGGCAAGTAGTATTTGGTGGTCAACTTTATCGAACGCGCTGCTGAAGTCAGTATACAAAGCATCAACTTGTAGACCCGCGTCGACATGACTGGAGATGTCATTAACGTATAATGACAGGTTACTGACAGTTGATTTTTTACAACAGAAACCGTGCTGTTCTGAGGCTAGTTGTATTTTAAGATGTGAAGTCAGGTAGGGAATGACTAGTGACTCAAAAATCTTGGAAAATAAGGATAACAAAGAAATAGGGCGATAGTTCTTAGCGTCAGATTTGTCTCCCTTTTTAAAAACTGGCAATACGTTAGCCCTTTTCCATTCTAGGGGGAATTGGGAAGTTTCAATTGATTTATTGTATATCAACGAAAGTGGGAGGGAAAGATAACGGGCGCATCTTTTGATAAAGACCGGAGGTATCGTGTCGGGTCCAGCTCCCTTCGTGATGTCAATACGGGATAGTGCACTTAAGACTTGTCTTTCGGTGAATTTCATAGACGTTAGTGTACACTGAGGAAACTTTTGGGTCTGCGACACGTGACTTTGTGTCGTGTTACTAGAGGAGGGGGCAGTTAACGTAGACGAGAAATGTTTAGCAAAGAGCTTGCATATGTCATCACCCGTACTAGCGGTTAAATCGTCAAGCTTGATTTCCGAAGGCATGGTGGATGAATTTGAGTTTTTACCCTTCACAAATGACCAAAAGGATTTGGGATTACAGCTAATATTTTTTTCCATAGTGTGGACATATTTTGTATAGCAAACTTTAACTAATGACCGCGCTCTGTCACCAAGGATTCTATACTCTATTTCATCGCGAGGGTTATTGTATTTTTTGAAGCGTTTTCTTATTTTTTCCTTTTCGTTAAGCACTCTTACAAGTGTTTTAGAGTACCAAGGAGGGAAGTTTCGCTTGACTTGAGAGATTTTGGGAACTGTTTCCTCAATGACTTTGTGTAGACACTCGTAAAACGAAGACACCATAGAATCAACATCAAGATGAGACAGAAATATATTGTTCCAGTTTACTTCCCCTAATTTTTCATTAACTAATTTGTAGTCCGCTTTCCTGTAGTTATAATAACATGATTTTTTAGGATTTAGGGTGCTACAAATACCCAAGTCGAAATAAACCTCCAAGGGTGGATGATGGTTGTCCACCTTTGACATAGCAATTGCTGATTTTTTAACTATAACATTATTAACATTTGATAAAATTAAATCAAGGATTCTGTCTTTAGAGTTCTTAATATGGTTAAATTGAGACAAGGAATTAGAGGACATAAAATCTATCAAAGAATAGCCCAGGCTGCTGCTGTAGTCGACAGGTTTAGTCACAGTCGCGTTGGGGGTATGTTCTGCTTTCCATTCTATAGATCCCAAGTTGAAATCTCCAATAATTATCACATCGTCGCCTGTAGTCTCAATGACTCTCGATGCGTTATCCAACAACGAGTCTAGATGGTGTTGAGTGACAGGTGGAGGGAGATAAACGGCACAGATATTTATTCTCTTACCTTCTCTGATTTTGATGCTTATCCAGAGATCTTCAGCAGAAGTTTCCCATTGGCAACCCCGCAAGGAATTGATTGCCTTAGATACCGCCATCAAAACACCTCCGCCCTCCTTGCCATTCCGCGCACTGGAGCTCCTGTCTCTCCGATAAATGTTGTAGTGGTTGTTCAAGATCTCACCATCATTAATGTTGGCATTGAGCCAGGTTTCTGTAGCTACAATAAGGTCGTACTGGGTTATACTTGCTGCCGTGCTTATATCTGAAAGTTTTGTTCTCATACCTCTAAAATTCTGGTAATAAATGTTGAATTTTAGTAGTTATCTTAGGGTTTTTTTGCTAGATGTTTTCCAATATTGAATTCTACAAAAGTGAGATAGCTTGAAGGCTTTTTACCTGCTTGGGACGAGCACCGTCATCTTTGCGTACAAGTATGCGCCCGTCACGAACCCAGACGTATTTGTATCCCTTTTCTCGAGCTACTTTCCTAGTCTCGGCGTGGATTGCCTTATTCATAGGAGACAGGTGCTCAGATACGAAAACAGGTGACTTGGTGCCGCCGTAACCCAAAAGGCTTGAGTTTAATTTCTTGTCCTTATCCAGAGACTTATTAAATTTCATTACTGAGGCCAAAACTTCATCTCGTAATCTCGTGTTTCGGAGCTTCACAACAATTGAACGTGGACGTTTACTATCCAAGTCAAGTTTCCTGATTCGGGTAATTGACAGGATGTCAGGTTCCTGAATGTTGCATGACACTATCTTACCCAACTGTACCACAGTGCTGATGAGGTTCTCGTTACTGTTTTCAGGAAGCCCGTTAATTTCTACATTATCTTGGCGTGTGTATTGTTCGAGCAGATTTAATCTTGCCGACATGTCAGATACAGCAGTCCTTAGTCCCTCATTTTCAGATTTCAATTGTTTTATAGTATCCTTATTTGTTTCACAATCTTGTTTCATTTCATCAAACTTAGCGCTCATAAATTTCACAGATTTTTCAAGTTCGTGCAGCGATTGAAGTGTTTCCTTAATATCTTGGAACTCCTGACTAAAATAACCTTTCAGAGATTTTTTCAGTTGTGCCGATATTGACGTTTCGATTTCGCGGCGAATTATCTCAACTAGGTCTTTATTTACAATCTGATCACCGTGGACAAGATTATCGTCACTGCCGTCTGCACTAGTGGGAGAATTGTCGAGGCGAGGACGCTTATTTCGAACGGAGATGTTCACAGAGTTGGAATGAGTAGATTCGATACCCTGCGGCTCGGTTTCTGATGGTAGTTGAGGTGAAAGTGGACCCTCTGAGCGAGGCAGAGTTCTATGTTTGTTAGACATTGTTAACGTTTAAATGGGTCGGCGACTTAACAATGCGATACACCAAATACCTTCTTGGCTGCCTATTTAACACAATTCAGCCAACAATTCAAAAAACAATTCAACTTATTCAGACGCCGAGTTTGTTTACATCAGTTGAAGATGTCATACGCAACAGATAACAGGCGCGTTCCAATCTTGTCAGGTGAATTGCGCGGTAAACGCAGCATGCGCAGGCGTCGGCGCGGTGAGGAACACTGCGGGTGCAGGGGGGCTGTGACAAATTGTGCCCACCGCCGCCGGTAGATTGAAATCTTATGCAGTGGTTTTGTTTTGCCGTATTAATATTGAATCCGTGGTTTTTAAAGTGCTTAGTTACACTGATCCGTAGTACACCTCACTAACTTGACAATAACACCACACAATAAGGATAAATATTCAGATTTTGTAGTGTTACGAATTTATATCACGGAGCAGAAAAAAAAAACGTCAGTCATTTAGCGCGTCGCGTTCCGTTTTTTTGAGTTGAAAAATGATGAAAGCAATTAGATCGAAATATAAAAGCGATAGAGAGAAAGGTAATGGTTTTTTACCAGGTTTTTAAAAGAAGCCAGTGACTGGACTTATCTTACAGGCAACGGCACTCATTCCACAATCGCACAGCCTGCACCTGTAGCCAAGTTGACAATCTACAATCGACAACGCTAGTAGAAAACGAATCAATGTATGGGTATGCCACATCTGAACGTTAAGGGTACACTAGTCGACGGCACGAACTATTTTGTGCGCGGGGTTAAAATGCATGCTATATCAACCGACAACACGTGCGAAACAGATAGATGATGTTATGAGCAGTAGGAAGCTAGTACGCGTACGAATACACACTTTTGCAAATTTGTAGCGAAATGGATGATGATTTAGAACGAAAACGAGCGCGCGAAATTTTATAAACAGACCTTTGGGAGTCTGGATATCATGAAAAAACGACTGAATGTATATGTTCAAAATAAAATTATTTGCATTGTTGAACTACTAATCTATCCCTGTATGGAGGCCGTTTTTCAATTTTCCTTCTTCTTATGGTACTTATTTACGCCCAAAGATGCGTTTTGATATAATTTTTTATTTTGAACGTACATCGTCAAACAGTGGAGTAAAATCCAGACTACGTTTGTATGGAAGAATTTTCGAATAGTGTACCCTTAAGTAACGTTGTCAGACCAATACAAAAAGGAGGCACTAACGATTGTAGAATAAGATTCGATACGAAACTTTTGTAACTTGGCTAGGGGGCTCTGGACCGTAAGCGTCTTAAGTTTATTTGTTTGTATGTCTTGTAGTAGATATAAATTCTCTTCTGACTATCAATGATGTCTTTCTCAAATTCCTACATTTTATAACGTAAATACTAATACTAAACAACCAAAGAGGTTAAATTTATAATTGATTGTATCTTTAAATCTCTACACCCAAAGAGATTTTGTAGTATAAATTTAATGTATTTGTATGCAACATTCTTCAAATGTATTCCCCAGTAATTTTTAGTAGCTGTCCGGAGACTAAATAAAACCTGAATAATCATAAAATCTCCCTGTAATACCTAAATTTGGAAATGTTTTCAGTATAAAACCAATCTTAAATATACGTAACACATATACATTTTCTCCAGGGAACTTCAAGACAAAGAAGCCATCAGAATAGTCGGCCTACAGAAAAGCTTCAGACACTGCAGTAAGCAGGAAATCAAGGCCATAGACAACATCGACCTAAGCATCTACGAAGGCCAGATCACAGCTGTACTGGGTCACAATGGTGCTGGCAAGTCTACGTTGTTCAACATCCTGACTGGACTGACAGCTCCTACCAATGGGACTGCCTATGTTTATGGACTTGATGTTCGGTAAGTACCTATTTCTTAGGTTATAATTAATTAAACCGTTGCCGTAAAATAGTATTAAATAAATTTGTTTATACCATTCCCCCTCTAAAAAGCTTATTTATTCACTGAATGTGGAACAGTGAATAAAAAGCATTTTCAATCACTATTTTGGTGTTTGAATTTAGAACACACCAATATATTCGACCTCCATTTTAATGCTAACAACCTCCTTGCGCAAAAAAAATTGCGCTTTTTTTAATCTTTCTTTTTCTCGTAGTCATAGTATAAAGTATAGTATGCAACTCTTGAATAAAACGGATTTATATCGAGGGCCATGAATCACCCGCATCCCTCAGGATTCTAACACTTGAATCACTTACTATGCTCTTGATTCGATCATCATGAATCACTTCCTACGGTCGTGATTCCCTCGCTTTAAATCCGTCCTTTGTTCACTAATTATATAATGTACTATTTTTTAAACCTCTTGCAGCACCAACTGAAATAGGATTGGACAGCAAATGATTAATCGGTTCTCGGAAACTGAGATGGTTGAGTCTCATTTACTCTACAGTGATTAATCATGCGAAATGTTGAAGACAAATTAAATGTTCCTTTGAAAATGTTCTAAAATAGTTTGCAAAATTGCAGTTCCGTAATAAACTGCAAAACTGCAGTTGCCATTCCCCACCATCCACTGATTTGTGTGAAAACGCTTTTAATAAACTGAGGTGTAATCGATTGTGGTAAAGTCAGGCTTCCCAGAGTCCTTCACAAACTAGAGTATACATAAGTGCTAGGCTATAAATAATGTGATTTTGTGCAGGGATCCCAACGACATGCACGAGATCCGTCAGATGATCGGCGTGTGTCCTCAACAAGACGTGCTGTTTGACCTATTGTCCGTCAAGGAACACCTGCAGTTCTTTGCTGCGGTAAAGGTTAGTTACTTATATGAGATTTTGTGAGTAAATATTGTGTCTACCACCCTGGTACTTACAAAATCAACTGCTAGGAATTCTGAATTCGTTCGCCATGACGATTAAAGTGGCATTGGGTTTTCCCCAAGATATGCTGCAGCTATGGTCTGGTGAGCAGGGGTAGCCCAGTGGTAACGGCCGTGACTCACAAGTTCTAGGTCGTGGGTTCGAACCCAGGCAGGCGCTTTACTTTGTATTAATTATTTAATCACCACTGCTCTCAAAACGGTGACGAAAAACTTCGTGAGGAAACCGGCATGTCTTAGAATCAAAAATTCGAAGACATGTGACATTCACTGGGCCCGCGTGGTGGATTTAAGGCCCATTTCCTCTCTCACAGAGAGGATGCCTTTGTCCCAGCAGTGGGAACATTATAAGGCTGATGATGAAGATAATGGTCTGGTGTACCTGGTACTGCACAGTA
The DNA here is from genome assembly GCA_945859665.1 of Anorthoa munda. Lineage (NCBI taxonomy): Eukaryota > Metazoa > Arthropoda > Insecta > Lepidoptera > Noctuidae > Anorthoa > Anorthoa munda. The sequence goes on from OX243904.1 coordinate 14,848,837, forward strand.
CTAGGCATAATAGACACTATACTCCATTTGCGATAACATTAGACGTTTAAATTAGCCCATTTTACAGCCCGTTCAACCGATTTTGACTTCTATTGTGTTGGTGATACGACAAATGGTAGCTGTAGTAAACAGTTGGTTTTGGTAATAGGTTTATGCTTTTTATGTCATCCTTATGTTTACGGGATAGAACTCAAAATCGGTTGAACGGACTGTAAAAAGATTTGGAAACATGTCTTTTGTTATTTCAAATGGAGTTTAGGGTAATCATAATGAAAACATGACAGCTTAAGGACCTGGATAAATGTAAATGCATGCCTTAGAGCAACACAACGTGTTTATATCTGTTCGATTGTTAAGTATTTTTTTCTATTGCAGGGTATTCCTCGTAAAAGACTACCGGAAGAGATTCACAAGGCTCTCTCTGACGTCGGTCTACTCGACCAAACGAATGTGTTTGCCAAACATCTGTCGGGCGGCCAGAAGAGGAAACTTAGTATTGCCATCGCGTTCATTGGGGACCCTAAGGTAAGCCTTGAAGTTAACGACTTTCGTATGGGCTCATTGTCTTAATGTAGAAAAGAAGTGTCATTGTCTGTGGATGCGCGCGCTGCGCAATGAGAATCTAAATTGCCCGCCATACCACATATTTTTTCCGTTTCTACTTTTGTTTTATTTCAACTGTATGAGTGAAGATAAAGTAGTGTATGCAACGGTATATAATTAGGTATTAAAACACTCGCGTGATATTATTATCAAATTCGGCTTCGCCTCATTTGATAAACCTACGCTCGTGTTTTAATAACCCCTATTATATGACCATTGCATAAACTACTATTTTCTTGTGGTCCCAAAATACTACTCAAAATAATCATTGTATCCAAAGGTAGAATGTCCCAAAAGCCCAACGACCCCAATTTTCTGCTTTGCTCTAGACGGTTTAAGACCTATAGCTCAAAATCATAACCTTCCTTTTAGGTTCGCCGTAGTCGTGAAAAAAATGTATCTACTAGATAAAAATTGTATACAGACTGTTTCTGAGATTGACATTTAGTTTCAGCACAATACAGTCCATATAGCCAAAGCTGCTCTCATCATAAGCATCGACTTTCCTTATAGAGTTGCTATCCTGCTAAAATAGCTCCATCTGCTCTATAATTAATTAGAATATTGCATTAATATACTGTTTTCTACCAGATAATAATCCTGGACGAGCCAACAGCGGGAGTAGATCCGGTGTCCCGCAGACAAACATGGCGGATTTTACAGCGAGCTCGCCACGGGAAGGTGTTACTACTGACCACGCACTTCATGGACGAGGCAGACATACTGGGGGATAGGAAAGCGGTCATCAGCAAAGGCAGGGTGAGTTTCTGGACGTATTTATAGGTTTTGCTGTACTGCTCAAATATTCTGTGTAAAGGATGCATTGACATATCTGTAAATCGAATCTAAAAGATTGAACTGAGAACTGACCAGGACCTGTAGCCAAGTTGACAATCTACAATCGATAACGCTAGTAGAAAACGAATCAATGTATGGGAATGCCACATCGAACGTTAAGTCACGAAATGAATACGAAATGAAAGAGATTCGATACGAAATATTTGTAACTTGGCTAGGGGGGCATGAATGATATGATAACTTAAATAAAAGTTGCTTGGACCAAATACCAAAAGTGTAAATAATATCTACACTCCTAAGATACGCAGAGCAACTTGTCACGTAAATAATAATGATCATGTTGTTTTCCAGGTACGTTGTGCTGGCACATCGCTGTTCTTGAAAAACAAATTCGGAATTGGATATCATCTGACTTTGGTGTTGGACGGTAAGCAATTTTGCATAATTTTGCACCCCATGGTTTGAATGGTATTTTTGTTGCTCATGCCAGAGTGCTAGGGTAAGAGTTCCCAGGGATATCTACAAGCGCGCTTGAAAAGTCGTTAAGGCCTTAGACAAGAATAGCCTTAGACATATATATAATGATGACTTGACAAATTTAAGCATCCTTATTTTTATAACTTTCCCAACTCTAATCAAGAATACTCTTTTTTTCAGGAGTATGTCGCGAGCACCAGATAACCCGGCTGGTCCGAGGCCACGTGCCCCGCGCGGAGAAGGCGCGTCGTCACGGCAGAGAACTGTCCTACATCTTACCACACTACGCCGTGCATCTGTTCCCGCCGCTCTTCATCGCTATAGAGCAAGAAATCAAGGAGAAGACCAACAGACTTGGTGAGTAACCCACCTGGTCTCGTTACTGGTACGGCAGAGAACTGTCCTACATTCTACCTCACTACACCGTGCATCTGTTCCCGCCGCTCTTCATCGCTATAGAGCAAGAAATCAAGGAGAAGACCAACAGACTTGGTAAGTAACCCACCTGGTCTCATTACTGGTACGGCAGAGAACTGTCCTACATTCTACCTCACTACACCGTGCATCTGTTCCCGCCGCTCTTCATCGCTATAGAGCAAGAAATCAAGGAGAAGACCAACAGACTTGGTGAGTAACAAGTTACCAGCCTGGTTCGTGGCTCATACGGCAGAGAACTGTCTAACTATGATGCCTACCTACCTCCTGGTGAACTACGCTGACCCAAATGAAAATATAGAGACATTGTGAAGGCTCTCAATCGCAGAAGGACCACCACGACTGCTCAAATGCAGTAGAGACTTACAACCATACTCATCTAGTAGGTCTTAAAATTCATAGTAACAGAGAAGGCTTTCTCATCAGTGTGCGACCGTAATAGCCTCAGTCCTACCGGCATTCTTCAAAATTTTGTTTTCCTTCTATCTCTGCAGGTATCACAAGCTATGGTGTATCAATGACGACGTTAGAGGAGGTGTTCCTCAGTTTAGAAGGAGAAAACGCTGAAGAGACGGAGGCGGTGGAGGGAGTGTCTTCTGTGAAGCTGGTGAGGGGTCGAGCGCTCTCCAGAAGTTTGTCGTTGCAGAGCAAGACATTGAGTTACCAAGTAAGTAACCTAGAATATGTACATTAGAAGTTGCCAATTGCCAAATGCTGTCAAAATGTCACATCGCAATGCCGAAGCCAACTCGCAGAGGCCTTGTTAGACATGTATCAGGAAATGTAACACCAACCAACGATTATCCCTGTATGCACTACACAAGTGCACCCAAGGGCAATCCCCGGATGGTGCAGGACTATTGCAAATTATGGAGAGAAAATGTATTTGGCTATGGGTTTGGGTAGGTTTTGTGGATCGACTGCCTGAAACTATAGGAGGACTATTGGCCCCTGCCTGACCACTGTTGAACTACATGGCTATAAAATGGCAGGAGGTGACTTGCACACTCAATGAATGGGCTCCCATAAAGGATCACTAGCAATTTATTGACGTAGCGCCAAGGGGTCAACATATCGGGAGATGGTTGAGTATACCACGGCTATCAGAACAATCCCGGAAGTACGGTCAAGATCCCTTCCAGCATCTTACTGGGTTAACTTCCTTCCTCCGAGCACTTTTGCTCTTGCGAAACTCCACCCAAGCCAGCCAGTTAAGGCAAGAGACAGATGAGAGCTCTATTCAGTGTTCACTCCGACCGGCCAATAAAGACAAGCCGGAGATGAGGGACAAGATTTCTCGCTGGAGATCAGGTCTGTGGGGTTACCAGGTCACCACTGCCCACCAGCTCGCCACAAAGCTGCCCTCCCTTTATTATTATCATTATTTATTTATAAGTTTTTTTTTAAGAATTGTCGTTGCTAATGTGGTTGCCAATTGCTGAGTGTTATGGGATCTTAGATTCGATCCCCATCGAAGTCGGGCAGTGTTATTAGGCTTTTACTTCATGAATTTTGCCGGGAGTCTAGATTCTCTGAGTCTGAATTTGAGTGCCAATATTGCGCGCACGTCTCTTTAGTTTTCTGTACCACATCCTTCGCGGATTCAGCCGTGTTGTCATGTAATTTCTGCTAAAACAGTTTTACTTCTAGGAGCTTAACGAAAAGGAAGGTCAGAAGGCGACATCTCTACCAACTCCACCAGCGTCACACGCACTACATTCCACCACCCATGGCATTGAACATGTCAAGGTAATGTTATTGTTCAAATTAATATCCTAAATTCAAGAACTCGCTCGTAATTTGCTCTCTTTGCTCTATAATTTACGGAATTCGATTTAGACTTCAAAAACTTTTTATATCTGTGGTCATTTATTATTTTTATTTATTATATATTTTTTATTTTCTATTTCCCTCTAGCCATTGCTGACCCAGTGCTGGGCAAAGACCTCCAAGCCCTTCCAGGTACTATTTTCACGCGCCGCCTCCCACCAACCAGCTCTCGAACCAGCAGTCGTGGTACCTGCAAATTTAAATCATCACATTTCTGAGCCTCGACGGCGCTTTCCATCACCATTTTGTAGAGATACTAGCCCAGCGATCATTGTATTTTATTCATCTAGCGGTTCATCCTTGCTTCGGTCTACTAACTTAAGGAGTAACATGCCGAAAGACCAAGAATTGTCTCCTAGCCTTCCAGAATGAAATTCTCGAAAGTATGGTGAAAACAGCACCCTTAATGTAGCTCAGAAGAATTTTGCAACAACCGTCTGTTGTGTAACACAATTTTATTGTAAAGTCTCCGCCAGATAACAAGAAAATAAAAGTCATTGATCCGAGTTGTGCCAAAAAGTATAATAACGTAACTTGAAAACAAGTATTTTTTTTGTTTATGGAAATATTTAAATCTCAAATGAAAAGTATAGGTCTAGAACCATTAAATCCTGTAAATCGGTCCACGCGTAGAGATATTAACTCATTATCTATACAAATAAAAGACATAAAATACAAATAAATAAAATTGAAGTGTCTGTATGTAATATCAAAATAACAACGTTTTATTGAATGCACATGAAAGTATATACGGTACTAACAAAAAATGCGCAATTTTTAAGATTTTTGTCTATCTGTCTGTCTGTCTGTTTGTGCCGGGTAATCTCTGAAACGGCTGGACCGATTTTGACGGGACTTTCACTGGTAGATATGAGTAATAACGAGTAACATAGGCTACGTTTGATCACGAGAAAATTCATAGTTCCGGCGGGAAACTAAAAAAATATAAAAATATTTTTTACGAGTTTGACGCGGACGAAGTCGCGGGCAACAGCTAGTTAAAAATAATTTCAAGCCAAGTAAAAGCGTTAGGCCGCGGACAAAAAGACAGCGGGCGCGGGGCGGCGGCGGTGCGGCAACGTATGGAGCTCCCCGCGCGGCCACCGCCGCCCCCGCGCTCCCGCTGACTTTGTGTTCGCGGCTCAGGAGGTCCCTTACTGCGATACTTAGATAAAGTACCTATAGATTAACCACTGGCGTGGCCGCACATGAGACAGCAATAGTTAGTTCTGGTGTTACAACAAGAACAAGAACACTACAACCCACCATCGCACTGACACTTATTATCTATAAATAACCCAAATTCCTTGTCTCAATTAACACATAATACCACGAAATCATAGTAAATCAAACAAAACCGAGTTTGTTTGTCAAACCTGCCATTGTATTAGAGTTTGACAAACAACAGAAACCGGCCACGGTGACAAAGACAAAAAATAATCTTTTGTCCTTATCATTTACATGGAACTGCCAATTAGCCATCTCGCTCTATCAATCAAGGTCATTTTAAGGCTTAATCTATAGGTACTTTATCTAAGCTGCGGTACGTTTGTTTTGATCGTGTTTGCGACACTGCCTTTACATTTTCTTCGTATCGTTTTGAAATATTATATTTATTATTTATTCGAAATTATGTAAATAACACCTTAACAGCTATAACGCCAATGCAATGCTTTTATTGGAATACATTGGTAGGCAGGTGTTAACGACTTTTATATTTTTGTTATCTGGCGGAGAATTTATACTTATATATAGACACTAGCTGACCCGGCAAGCTTTGTTTTGCCATAAAAACACCAAACATTCATCTACCCTACCTACCCTACCCTAACAACCCTACACTACCTACCCTACCTACCCTACCCTAACTACGTACCCTACCTTACCCTACCTACCCTACCTACCCTACCTACCCTACCCTACCTACCCTACCCTAACTACCTACCCTACCCTACCCTACCCTACCTACCCTACCCTACCTACCCCTACCTACCCTACCCTACCCTACCCACTTAGGGGTATGAAAAATAGATGTTAGCCGATTCTCAGACCTACTCAATATGCTCACAAAATTTCATGAGAATCGGTCAAGCCGTTTCGGAGGAGTATGGCAACGAAAACTGTGACACGAGAATTTTATATATTAGATAGATTTCATCTTTCTCCCTATTCGATCAGATTTAAAACCAAGATTCCTTCTGCAGGTGTGTCCCGAAGTCCCGATCTCAGTAGACGCGTTAGGCGAAACGGTGAAGACCAACCCGTCTTGTTGGAGAACCTTCTGTGCGCTGGTCTACATCAGGATGGTCCGCATGATCAGGGACCCCTACAAGCTGTGGGTCATGATCCTGATGCCTATTAGTAAGTACTTACATGTCTTACGCGAGGATAGTTTTGAGCATGAAAGTAGCTAATATTTTAGGAGAGCAAAGAAAAGATGCAAACAACCCATTGTTTGGAAGATAATTATATCAAAAAAAGGTGAATTCTAAATTAACGGCTAAAGGGCTGATTACACTACACGATATTCAGGGCCCTGAATACCGGGTCACTAAATCATTCCGAAGCAATAAGGTGGATATTATGAGAACCCTAACACCCTAAAATTTATTACACTACCCTAAATTAGGGTGTAGGGCCCTGAATACCGTGTAGTGTAATAAGCCCTTATGACAGATGTGTTAAAGAAGAAGAATTATACACAGACCACGAATAAGGTATAAGGGTAGAATTTTTTAAAGTATTTACTATATTGATTTTACTCAGTGAAATCATTTTAAAAGGATTATTGAAAGCTATTAAACGCAAAATGACCATCTCCGTAAGTTTTAAAATATTTTATTTCTCTTTTTACTTATTTTATTTAAATTTCGGTACATCGTGTTTATTCGTCTATTATTAGTTTAACAAATGATCAAATAATTAATTCATTTGACCATTAGTGATGCCAGCAATTAGTTCCTTCCTTCGTCGTATCGATGATTCCTCAATTATATACATTTTGACCAGAATTCAGCCACGGCAACAGCGTTTTCATTTGCCTCACAAAGGTCCTTCAGGTTGCAGGTGTTGTTGCACAGAGAGCACGATAGCAATTAGTTAATAAATACGTTTTGCCGAAATTTAAAACCTTTGGTTAGCATATTTAACCATTGGTTGAGTTAACTACCGATCAAAAAACTGAGCATTAGTCTATTTTACTTCTTCTTCATTGTCTTTTTACTTATTTTTTTGAAATTTCGGTACAACACGTTTATTCGTCTATTATTAGTCTAACAAATGATCAAATAATTAATTTATTTGACCATTAGTGATGCCAACAATTAGTTAATAAATACGTTTTGCCGAAATTTAAAACCTGGTTAGCATATTTAACCAATGGTTGAGTTAACTACCGATCAAAAAACTAAGCCTAAGGCCTGATTTTCCATTTATCTGATAGCTTTTAACTGAGGAATAAAAATGGCGGTTTGACAGCTTTTGTATAGAAAATATGTCAAACGGCCATTTTTATTCCTCAGTTAAAAGTTATTAGACTATTGAAAAAGCGGCCCTTAGTCTATTTTACTTCTTCTTCAATGTCTTTAGCCTTATCCTTCTCAAAATCAATGTGTACACAACCACTTCATCTTTTTGTTTTCAGTATCCTGCGCCCTGGGTCTCTACATGAAATCCCGACAGATCGTCTTCTTCCGGATGCAGCCGCTCAGACTTGACCCCAACGCGTATTTCAACAAGACCCCAATAGCCGTATACAGTGAACAGTCCAATATCAAAGAAATAACAGACCTTACGGACTCCTTAGAGTCTTTAGGAGCATTCCCTATAGTAAACTTTGATGGGAACTTCTCAAGTCTTCTGGATATGGAGAACTTTGGAGCATTCAGTCTGAGAGAGAGCTTGATACCGTATGGAAAGTTCATGGCCTATTACAACAGTACTTATACGCACAGTTTGCCTATTATCGTTAATTTGTTGGATAATAGTGTTTATAGGTAAGTTGAAAACCCCGTCAGTGTATAATTTTACTTGTTTAACTTAAGCAGCTTCATTGGTTCACCCTACTTACCTACCTGCCTGTACCTACCCTACTTACCTAACCTAGACCTACCCACCCTACTTCTCTATCTGCCGCCTACCCTACTCACCTTGCTAGTTGCTACCTACCCTACCCACATACCAAAGTTTTTAAGCGTCTTTTTGCCGCGGAGAATCTTAACATTGATATTCAGAAAATGACGTCAAATGCACAACGCCATCTATTGAATATGGAGTTAAACTATCCGAGTAACTGAATTGCGTGTGTTGTGATATTTTATTTCAAACTCATCTAACTTTTGAAAGACAAAGCCGATTGCGTTGAAACAAAAACTAAGTAATACTTTAAGTTACGCGCAATTATTATGTGTGTAAAAGTTATCTTCATTGGTTTCGTATATTTTACGTCATGCGTGCGTGCGTTCTGTTGGTTATCCTTTATCACCCTGACAATTTTTTTTTGGAATTATTATCGATGTACAAAAACAACTTTTCTACAGATTATAATGTATTGATTGATAGGCTCGCATTTGGCCAGAAAGTGGCCAAATGCGAGCCTATCAATCAATACATCAATACCTGATAGTAAAAGATAATGTGATTGACGGTGAAACACGATAGCTTAGAAGTAACCTATTCACTCTTGACATAAAAACCCCCAGTAAAGCAGGTAACACAGAGTCCGGCAGGAAATTCCACTCCTTCATTAATCCTTTGCAAATGAGCGCATAAAGTTATCTTAAGGGTACACTAGTCGAAAATTCTGCGATACAAACGTAGTCTGGCTTTTACTCCACTGTTTGACGATGTACGTTCAAAATAAAATGATATCAATTTGTCTCATCATTATCTAGCCCTGTATGGAAGCAAAAACGTAAAAATAAAATTTAATTGAAAGTTAGGAGCTTCGAAATTTCAATACTAATTTTAACGCCTCTTTGGGCGCAAATAAGTACCATAAGAAGAAGGAAAATTGAAAAACGGCCTCCATACAGGGATAGATTAGTAGTTCAACAATGCAAATAATTTTATTTTGAACAGATACATTCATTTGTTTTTTCATGAAATCCAGACTCCCAAAGATCTGTTTATAAAATTTCGCGCGCTGGTTTTCGTTCTAAATCATCATCTATTTCGCTCCAAATTTGCAAAAGTGTGTATTCGTACGCGAACTAGCTTCTTACTGCTCATAACAGCATCTATCTGTTCCGCACGTGTTGTCGGTTGATATAGCACGCATTTTAACCCCGCGCACAAAATAGTTCGTGCCGTCGCGTCGACTAGTGTACCCTTAAAGCTACTAGGAGTTTAAGCAGCAAAGTTTATCTTTATTCTTCTCTTCCCAGGGTCTTAATGACAGCATCAGGTCTAATAGAAAGCTTCAAGCCTATCGAGGTGCTAGCGCATCCCTTCCAGCAGACAGAACAGCAGGAGGAGTTCAACCTCGGCAACGTGGTCTGTGCCATCTTCATGGGCATGATCTTTGCGCTGGTGCCTGTTACATTGGCTGTAGATATCGTTTATGATCGAGAGGTAAGTGAAATTGATATTTTAGGTTTCAAAACCCAAGTCTTAGCAGCAAATCACACGTAAGGGTCAGCGCACACCAAGAGCAGAGCAGAGCAGAGCATTTTCTGAGATTATTGAAAAAAATATCTTATGATTATTATCATACTTCGCAAAATTGAATACACGCCCAAATTTAATGCTCGACCATGCTCGAGCAAGCCGATTGCGTGTTCGAGTATGCATTCTAAATGCGCGAGCGCGCTCGAGCCAGTCAGTCAGTGTTGCCGCAGCGAGAAAACCATTCGGACGTATGACTATCAACCTACGGAACGGAACCTACGAACATTGACGAGGAAAAGTTGATCGGTTTGGTGCAGCGTTTTGAATGTTTGTACAATATATCGAGTTCAATATACAGCGATCGGATGTTAAAAGCCAATGCTTGGGAAAGAATCTCCCAAGAAATGGGCAAGCCAAGTAAGTTGGGTAACCCAGACCATATTTTACAGAGATGGCTCGCGCGTGGTCGAGCATGCCGCCTGCATGCTCGAGCAGTAAAAAATTTGGTCGACCATGCGCGAGCATTTTGCAGTTCGGTCTGCGCTGACCCTAAAAATAAATAACAAGGGACGAGAGGGAACAAAATCTTTCTAAAAGAAGCAATTCCTTGGAGAACAGAAGCGTTAATGGCTTTACTAAGTATTGCAGAGTTCTAACCAGTACATCCAAAATTTCTCACGTAAGTGAAAATTGAACCTTTAGCTTTCTTCGTTACAGCTTTGGGGCAAAAGTCGGCGCCGATGTAACATAGGATCGGTTCGGGCACAATAAAGCGCCAAATACTGGAATATGATATGAGTTTTTATTCTGCCTTCTCCCCGAAACACGTCACAATAAAAATTATATATAGATATAGGGTTGCTGGTTGCAGATGGCTGGTCAAAATTCCTTTTATCAAATATTCATTAACTATTTTGAGCTGAGGGTGGAAGTGCAAAAAAAAAAAAAAACATTAGGCCTATCACTCGAAGACCGCAGTGTAACCAGCTAACTCCACTCCGCGAAGCCTTGCCTCGAGCGGACAGCCTCAGCTTTAGCCGAAACCTCGGTCTTAGCCGAACAGTCAGTTTATAGGAGTCAGTACATTGATTAATTACCTAATACAAAATATTTTCTACAGATAAAAGCCAAGAACCAGTTGCGGGTGAATGGGCTGTCGATGAGCATGTACTTCCTCACGTACTTCACCGTGCTGATCTTCATCATGGTCTTAACCAGCATAGGAGTACTCGTGTTGGTAAGCATTACAATTATTATTTAATTATAGATTCTTATGAATATGATTGTTAATTTCTGCTACTTATTTCTTTTTTTAATTGATAAATGGAAATCTACTTTCGTCTATCAAAGTCTAACTGTGTTATTAGGATTTAGGTATGCTCCGAAACAAAACACAGATTTGTGGTTCTCGAGTCACAGTCCTGGCAAGCGGTCAGTGAGATATTGTCATTATACGTATTATCCTATTTGATTTGGCCGTTTGTTCACGACGCGACACACGACACGACAAAATGTGGTCCCGATTCTGAGCTCTATATTTTTTGTTTGGACCGTTTGTTCATTGCACGACACCGCACTACACGCGACACGATTTACCTACGGTATGTCGTCGATGCCGCTATGTCGTCGTGATTTTTTTTGCAAATATGATTTAGCGGCTGTACAAAACAAGTATGAGGTTGTTGACGACACGACACATCACACCACACGCGTGGTTCGTCACTCACGCGCTATACAAGTACACTGCCGTCGTTGCAGAATCGTGTCTAGTGAACAAACGAACGGACAACAGATCGTCAGAAAGAAAGAAAGAAAAAATGTTTATTTGTGACCCACACAGGAGACACGAGATAAGAAAAACACAAACAATAATAAAAAATAAAAATAAATAAACCCGTGCGAGACCAAAAAAAAAAATCGTAACCGCAAATAGTGTCGTGCGGTGCATCGTGAACAACCGACCTTTAGTTTCGTAAATGACATACAAACATCTCTATTTGTCTAGCTACCTGTTTTTAAGGTTTATTAAACTGTGATCAAATTTGGGTACAGATCTACAAGTTCATCCATGTTCCACAGGTCATTCTCAACGACATCCCCAGCTTGACCAACGGCTCCGCGATCACGATGCTCTCCGGCCTGCTCCTCCTCTACAGTCCGGCCGCCATCTTGTTCAACACGTGCCTCTCCTACGTCTTCGACAAGATGGACTCCGCGCAGAGCATCATGCCGAATATCACCACTTGGTTTGGAATTATACCCTTCATATTGGTTGCAGTTATGGATACTTTTAAATGGGGTGAGTTGGTAGCAGTCACTGGATATTATAATCTGACAAATACACATAGAGAAAATATCTACAACAAGTCTACCTACCGTTATTTGCAGACGGTTATATCTAAATTTTTATACTTCTTAACCGACTTGCGATACTTTTCTAGCATATTGTATGTGTACTAATACATATTTGTCTATCTTTTATTTTGAATTGGAGTAATGGACTTTACGCGCGTATATTACTAAGTATGCCGACATTTTTGGTAACCTACATTATCCGGCTCGAAGGACCAAATGTACGCACCGGAACTTACAGCTTAGTACGGCCGCTATTCCCAATGCGTACAGTGTGGCTATATTTGCACCAATTGAGCCTGGTACCTGTGAGATACCTAAGGCCCTACTGACTACAAACCTATCCCTATAACAATACCTAGCACCCTAGTCATCCTAACACACCAAACGTAGGTTACGTTAGTTTTAAGTGCGGGAAGTCGTAACAGACGGAATTTGGATAGGAATAGTGATATGTATACGTCGTGCAATGTACACAGGAAATGGTTTTCTCACTGCCGATCCATCATATGATCGTTGTGAGGGTGTCTGTCTTGGCCACAGTGAGAGGAGCTATGGAGAGATGAATCAAACTCAACTGCAGCTTGATAACTAATTGATTACAATAATTAACTTCATCATCATCATTATATCAGCCGAAAGACGTCCTGTGCTGGACATAGGCCTCCCCCGAGCGTCGCCACTTTGACCGGTCCCGTGCGTCCCGCAACCAGCGGATCCCCGCAACCTTCACCAGGTCATCGTCATAATTAACTTAATTATATACTGTGGTCAATACACATTGATACCTATTTACATGTGTTTTGTGTGTGTATTGAGCCGATGAAGTGAAGGTCTTAGTAGGTCACTCCTTAGCGCTGACGGTGTGCCTTTGTTGCCGGCGCGTGGACCGAAAGTATGTCGCTGACGCTGTAAAATGCTGCTGTTGGTGCGTGTAACTATTGCCTGTTCACGGTTGGACAGTGTCCAATTGCTAGGCAAAGTCCTCCCCGTCCAAACCTGACTGTCTTGGGTATTATCTGGACAAGTGTGCTCTACAAACATGGTCAGATTTTATCTTATAGGTTTTTTTTTATTTTCAGGTAACGACATCGCGTTCTACTTGCATCTGACATTCAGTTTTCTGGACGTGGTGTACATACCTTACGCAATCATTTACTATGTTGATAGGTATGTTTCTTTCTTGATAACCATTATTTCATCTACACAAAGTAATCTGCCTTTACAAGATTTTTCTAATACTCTTTCATGACGGCTTATGTATTAGTCTTTAAAAATTTGGTCCATAATTACATTTATAGTTTATTTTTGTTTTCAGGGTGTACCTAACCTGCAACCTCCGCGACCTCTGCACCACACCACCACTTAGCAGTTACTTCACGGCAGAGGTGTGGGTGCTAGTAGCAGCCATGCTGTTCCACGTTCCGGTCTCTGGAGCTGCACTGCTAGCTGCAGATCGCGTCAAGTCTGGTAGTAGGATATGTCCGGTAAGTAACCAGCAGTTCTTCCTGTTCTGTCGTAATGAAAAGAAGTATTACTTCTTGCCGTGAAAAAACATTTTAGCCAGTCAGCGAAGTAGGAGTGAGCCTGGATGCCCATACTCTAGATTCAAACATCAGCACTTTTGGAGGATAGTATAAATCCCACGTGATGATATCTGGTAATGTGACAACATGACGAAACATTGTATTTAATGTCTGGGTGTGATAGGCCCGTTTAATTTCAGAAACACTCATTCTGGTGTATTTTTTTTCCCATATTACAAACTAAACTGCCCGCGTAAATGTCGGAATTATCCCAAAGTTACCACGCTATATATCTATAGATCTCTATCTATCGATATATATAGATTACAGTCTGAATCATTCAGATCCGTGAAGCCGTTCTGGAGTGATTGAGTACCAAACAAACTTTCCAAACTTTCACATTTATAATATTAATAAGAGTTTAGGATAGTAGGATATATTCGCTGTACGAATTTGGAAACTGATGTCGACATTATGAAACATGTCCTATATCTTCCTTTTCCTTCTTTCCAGCGCAAGAAAAGCACTTCAGAGAGTAGTGGAGACGCCGAGCAGGATGTGGGAGGGGAAGCGTGTGAGGATGAAGACGTGCGGCGCGAGCGACGCCGCGTGCACAGCATACTGCAGCAGCCCTCGCACAGCGCGCCGCCATTAGTTGTTCATGTATGTGAAACAGATAAATGTGTTTTCATTTGGAAATTAAGGTATCCGCAGGAGGACCATGTTCGGGCTGAAAAGTTCTGGAGTAGCGATCCCGAACCAGAAGACGCAGCGTTGGATGGCCTCCCACTAGGTGAATTGATGACCAGCCCTCGTACCCTGACTTGTCAAAACTATCAAGGTTCGACTGTAAAAAAGGCCTTAAGCACACTAAAAATAATATTTCTGTAAGATCTTATGGTCACTCCCCTGGTTAAGGCAGCGGGAAACCGCTGGATGCGATACGCACAGGACCAAACTATTTGACGCCACTTTGGGGAGGCCTATGTTCAGCAGTGGACGTCTTTCCTCTGAAATGACAAAAATATTTTTCATTTCCATGAGTCATCACATAAATAACGAATTTGATGCATGTTTTTTTTTTTCAGAATCTACGCAAAGAATACAAAGTGCGAGGCACAGGCAGCGGTGGGTCATGCTGGTCACATCAAGAAGAAACAGCATCCCACGTACGGTCTCGTTTTGTGGGTCTACAACGACTCAGTCTGGCTGTAGAGGGGGGGGAGGTGTTCGGTCTACTCGGACATAACGGGGCGGGGAAGACTACCACCATGAAGATCATCACGGCGGAGGAGAGGCCCACGCATGGCAGTGTGAGTCTTGTTCCTTTGGTATTACTTAGAGGTATTCCAGTAGGTCATGGAATCTGCATTTTGGCTATGGAGTCTTGTTGCATCACAGGATTTGAGAGTCAAATCCTAGTTCAGGGAAATCTAGACTACTATTAGGACGCGCACGTGATCTCAGTGTCTTGTTGTCATAATTATTGACAGATATGATGGTGCGTAAAGCATAGTGTTGATTACATTAACTTAAAGGCTAGGCAACTTGCATCTTCTTGGGCAAGCATTTATTTTCCTTCGGTGAGCAGTTCCTGAAGATCTGACCCTCATTCACGTGTGTTTCTTGCAGGTGATGCTGGGTAGTCAGAACATCGACGACTCGCAGACGTCCGCGTTTATGATGCTGGGCTACTGTCCGCAGCACGACGCGTTGTGGAAGAACGTCACCATCCGCGAGCACATCGAGTGCTACGCCGCCATCCGGGGCGTCAGCAAGGCGGATACGCCCAGGTGAGTGGACTAGGTTACTGTTCATGATGCTGGACTACTGCCCGTAATACTACGCGCTGTGAAAGAACTTCACCAAGCACGATTACATCGAGGGCTACGCGACCATCTGGAGCGGCAGCAAGACGGATATACTATTTGAGTAGACTAGGTTATTTTTCATGATGCTGGACTACTGCCCGCAGCATGAGACACACTGTGACAAAACGTCTCTATCCCCAAGCACATCGATTGCTACGCCGTCATCTGGGGCGTCATCAAGGCGGACACTCCTAGGTTAGTAGACCGAGTTCCTGTTTTTAACCAAAAAATTGAAGACATGAAGACAAGAGACAAAGGCTGAGCGCCACAATTTTTCTGTTATAGTCAAGGATCCTGTACATTTTAGCAATACAAATATTTCTTCTGTAGAAGAATGGATACCGCGAGTTCGTTCACACGCTCAACCAAATTCTGCGTTAGCCACTTTTCTTTTGAATCCTACCTTCTTCTTCTGCTTGATCAGTCAATATTTATTTCCACAGGATAGTAGACGCGTACCTAAACGGTCTACAGATAATGGAGCATGCTAACAAGAACGCGGACGAGTGCTCGGGCGGCACGCGGCGCAAGCTGTCATTCGCGCTCGCCATGGTGGGCAGTCCTCGCGTGGTGCTACTGGACGAGCCCTCCACCGGCATGGACCCGAGGAGCAAGCGATTCCTCTGGGACACCATCCTGGCTAGCTTCCAGGTGAGATTTTATGGACATTCTTGAGTGAAAATACCGGGCATAAAACTTTCCTCTCTCGTCTCGACAGGAATTATTCGTTCGGTCAAAATATTAGCCAGTCCGCAGGCAGCTAATATTTGTGTTCTCCGTGCTGCAGTCTTTACCAGGTGTTTTCACCAGATTGACGGTAGTTCGTAAACCATTAGCCCCATGCTGGGCGCCAATCAGTACGCTTATAAGTGTTCGGGCGGTACGCGGCGCGAGCTGTGCTGCTGGTAGAGCCCTGCACGGGCATGGACCCGAGTAGCAAGTGCTTCCTCTGGGACACCATCCTGGCTAGCTTCCAGATGAGGCTGATGAATGCCCAAGAAGTTTAAAAACCGGACTGATAAGTCCTTTTTATCCCTGTCGACAAGAACTATTTGGAAATGTGGTCAAAATATTAGCCAGTTTGTAAGCAGATAGTCTTCACCTCGATTGGTCGATTGATGGGGTCAAAAACCTTTGCCTTGCCGAAATCACTTACGCAATTAGGCTGAGGGCCTGAATGGTCTTCTTCTGCTGTGTTATCGCGACGAACTATTTAGGAATATAAACAAAATATTCAGCTGTTTCCAGCAGATTGAAGGTAGTTAGTTAACTGCTAGTCCCATGCTGGGAACCAATAAGAGCGTGGACAGTGTTTGAAATGGAATGCATGTGCTTTATATAGACGTGTTCTACCTCTTTCTAGTTCACTTCCAGCACAAATTGTCCATGGTTTCTAACAACACAGACTACAGTTGTGGTGAACAAAGTGATCTCTTGTTGCAGGGCAAAAAAGGTGCTATACTAACGACACATTCCATGGAAGAGGCTGATGCTTTATGTTCCAGAGTCGGCATCATGGTCAAAGGAGGCCTAAGGTAACCGGCATATTTCATTTTATATTATCTTCAGTATAAGACAAGCACTGTAGCTTTGTTCCAAAAAACCTACCAGCTTTAGGGCGTCATGAAATAACGACCAAGTATCCTACTTAACAATTGAGACATTTTTATGTTGAACTGTTTAAATTTTAAGAAAATACTTAATACTTCAGATGTATCGGCTCAACACAACATTTGAAGAATTTGTACGGTGCGGGATACACTTTGGAGATGAAGATTGGGCAAAGTAATCAAAAACAGGTTAGTCATATTAAATAATAATAATAATCAGGTTTATTTTTTTCTTCGGTATATAGCCCCAGTTTTGGTTCTCATTCTGAGCCTCTTAGTGTATTTTAATAAGAAACTGTAAAGACTGCATTTATTCTCGCGAAATGTTGGCCCGCAATTGGTGCCAACTGGACGAATATTTGGGACTCACCCTTCACCTTCCCATGGCCCGACCATCATTTGTTATACGGGCCAAATCGTGGGGCGGCTGCGGACATGCGGACATAGCATCCTTGGCATTCTTATTTTTACGGTCCGCAGGCGCTTCTTGATCCCTTACAAATTAGCCACGTGTGTCCCATTCAATCTTCTCCCAAAATTGGGCTGGTTAACGTACACACTACAAAATACTTGAACGAATATTTGGGATTCTCCCTCCGCCTTCCCATGGTCCGACCAACATTTGTTATAGGGGCCGAATCGTGGGGCGGCTGTGGACATGCGGACATAGCATCCTTGGCATTCTTATTTTTACGGTCCGCAGGCGCTTCTTGATCCCTTACAAATTAGCCACGTGTGTCCCATTCAATCTTCTCCCAAAATTGGGCTGGTTAACGTACACACTACAAAATACTTGGATGAATATTTGGGACTCTCCCTCCACCTTCCCATGGCCCAACCAACATTTGTTATAGGGGCCGAATCGTGGGGCGGCTGTGGGCATGCGGACATAGCATCCTTGGAAATCTTATCTTTACGGTCCGCAGGCATTTCTTGATCCCTTACAAATTAGCCACGTGTGTCCCATTCAATCTTCTCTCAAAATTGGGCTGGTTAACGTACACTACAAAAGTATAGATACTTCGCCGTCGTCCTCTTCGTGCGTCCCTATATTTTTGGATGCATCCTGCTCCTCCAGACGCTCCATTGCGCTCTGAGCGGCATACCACTTATGCGCGAACTCTCACAGCCTCACTAAGTTCGCCACTTAGCTCACGAGATCCTGATAGTAAACTGCGCCGACCTCCATGCAGCTGATACCATCCATTATCTTGCGCCTTGCTTTTTCATACAAGGAGCAGACCCACAGCGCGTACTGCAGATTTGCATCTTCCATACCGCAGTACATACTCTCATCTTATAATTTCATATAATAAAATTCATTTTTTTTAAATTAATCAGATGATGGAGTCAGAGTCGCTGTCACCATCACCGCTCAGATCAAATGAAAACTCGCCATCACTAGGAGAAGCAGATGAGGGTAAGTTATAATTTCTGGTCTACAAATAACATCAAAAGGAACAAGATCTGTTCTCAATAATGAACTACACTAACTTTGGGATTGCAATAAAACCACGGAAGCCATTTTTCTTATGTAGCGTGTAATTCCACTAATCAACTCCATTACAGGTATTACCAAAGACACAATAGATCACAACCAATAGACAACTTACATAATAGGGATTGCTCAATATTACCGTACAATAGAGATGTCCAACACTCAATTTGAAATCTCTTTAACAAAATAATTTTAAATTGTCTCTCATTAAAACAGTGTTTACTCTGACAATAGGCATACTTTATACCAATAAAATATAATACTGAACTACTACAAAATTTGTTAATTTACTTATAACATTCAACTTATATACCTAATACCTATTCAATTTTTTTAAACACAAAATAATAATGTAACTCAGTCTAATAACTTTATATATATACTTCTACCTGTTTAAAAATACAGTTTAATTAAAATACAGTTTACAAACAAAAATATCTTTTATTTATTTAGTAACTAGTTTTAAGTTTAAACTTACATTACTATTATTTTTTTTATTTCAACTTAACCATTTAAAGGCTTTTTTGTATAGTTTTAAAAGTTAGATAAGAATGTTGATTACTTGACAATGCTTCAGTAAATATATCAGAAATATTTTTATTACTTTCCACATAAGCTAATGATATTAATTTCTTTGCTATAACGTCTTTTATATAGAGCTTTAATGTCTATGTGTTTTGACCTTTTACTATTCTCTTAACTCTCAATCAATCTTAAAGTAGTTTGATTATCTATTAATAATTTGCAACAAATGTTTCCTGAGTTGAGATCCGACAAGACTCCCCTTAAATTGACAAATTCAAAAACTGCTTGTGCTCCTGCTAAATACTCTGCCTCGGCTGTTGATAAGGCAACTGAAGCTTGTTTCTTGGAATACCAAGAGATCAGTTTCCCACAATAGAATACTGCACAGCCGTACAAGACTTTTTCTATCGCATTTGTCACTAGCCCAGTCTGCATCGGAAAATGTCATCAAATCCTTGGGACTTCCTTTACATCTATATACTAAACCTTTATCTTTGGTACCCTTAAGGTATCGTAATACTCTCTTTCCTGCTTTCCAAATGTTTTCTGTAGGTTTGTCTAGGAAACGACTTAAGTATGAAACCGCAAATGTAATATCAGGTCTACTATTTAAAAATATAAACAAAAGAGAGCTAATAAGTTCTTTATAGGATACATTAATTATGTTTTCATCTGCATTAAAGCCAGCTTCCGTAGGTGTAGATGCTTCTCTACATTCTGTAATTTTGAAATTCTCTAGTATTATGTCTATCTGTTTAGTTTGACTTATCTTAATTATATTTTCTAATTTCTTAATTTCCATACCCAAAAATGTTTGTATCTCTCCTAAATCTTTTGTATTAAATTCCTTGTAAAGTATTTCTTTAATTCTCCTTATTTCCTCTTGTTTTCCCATTAATAATATGTCATCAACAAATACTAAGAGTTTCACATCCTCGTATAAGCAAAAATCATGACCTGACCTTTTCAATCCTGCTTTTAGCATAATATTGTTAAACTGTTTATTCCAACACTTAGGACTTTCCTTCAATCCATAAAGACTCCTGCTCAGTTTTAATATTTTGTTTGCTGTAACATTAATTCCTTGTGGTACTTTAATATAAATATCTGATTCCAATATTCCGTTTAAAAATGCTGTTGGCACATCAAGTTGATAAACAGGAAGATTTTCTTGTACTGAATGTGCTAAGAATGCTCGTACAGTGGACATTCTAGACACTGGTGAATAATTTGTCTCATAATATTTATCTGCTATTTGAAAATCTTTTACCACTAATCTTGCCTTCTTGATACCATTTTCTTTGATATTAAAAATCCATCTAGTGTCAATAGCTTTTACTCCTTCTTTGTTTTCAGTAATTGTCCAAGTTTCTAGTTTTTCCAATGATTCTACTTCTTTATTTATTGCTTTTCTCCATTCCGTCTTTTACAGCTTCATTATATGTATGTGGTACTTCATCCTCAGTATTAGTTATTAAACAATATGCTGTGTACAACTCATAGTCTTGATAACTTGTAGGTTTATTTATTATCCTTCCAGATCTTGTTCTTGATTCACCTTCTTCTTCTCTAATATTTTCTTTTTCTGGTGGTTCCTCATTTTCATACATCTTTTGGTTATCTATCCCTTCTTCATACCTTATTATTTTCTCATTGTCATGTAGTTTTTCTTGATTATCTTTCTCTTCGTCTTCATACCTTAACATGTCCTCTTTTTCATTATCTTCTCTTTTTCCTTCTAACTCATTTTCTTTGGTAGTAAATTTAGTCTTATTTTCATCAAATATTACGTCTGTAGAAATAACAATTTTATAATTTTCAAGATCCCGCAGCCTATATCCGGACTTTGTGTAACCAACCATAATCATTGGTTTTGCTCTTGCATCTAATTTACTTTTTTTTGGTATTGTAACTCTCCATGCCTTTGAGCCAAACAATTTTTTTCTGTCAATTTTATTTGATCCAAGCCAAATCATAGCTGGTGTTTTGTAATTCAATACTCTACTAGGACATCTATTCAATTCATAAGCTGAAAAACATACAGCTTCTCCTCACAATTGCTTAGGTAGTTTTGTCTCTGCAAATTTTGTCCTTGTTCTATCTAATAATGACCTGCTCATCCTTTCCTTGGTTCCGTTTGCATTGGTGTGTGAGGTGTTGTATACTGCAGTTCAATACCCTTTTGTCTATAATATTTTTTAAAATAGTTCGATGTAAACTCACCTACGTTGTCCAGTCTTATCTTTTTAGTTTTCCGCTTTATCAAATTCTGTTCTGCTTCATTTTTAGCTTCAATAATTTAACTGTAACGAAATGAGAATAATCATCTACTATAACCTGAAAATATTTTTCTCCCTTAATGTTTTCTGGTCCAATAGGGCCGCATACATCCGAATGTATCAGATCTCCTATCTGTTTTGAATATTTTCCTTTTTCTTGAAAAACTCTTCTTGTGCTCTTGCGTACAGCTATCACATTTTTCATTTGATACTGGTAACCCTAATTTTTTTTAACTTTTTATATTCAAATGGCCCAGCCGTCTGTGCCATAAAGAGCTCTGTATTTGTCTTTCTCTCTACTCAACATACATTTGTTGGTACCTATCTATAAATTTATTATATATAACCGTGACTGTAATTGTCCTTGAATAATTCTGTGTCCTTTACAAATCGACAAAACATTTTCATGGAATTTTACTTGTAAACCTTTGGCTAATTACTGCCTATCTGATAATAAATTGTATGAAAGATTTTGAACAATTAAACAATCAATAGTAATCTGTTCATTTTTCCTAGTAACAGATACTTTACCCTTCTCTTTACTAGTTAAATACTCACCATTTGCTACATAAATTTTAATCTCATTAGTCTCTACAATATCAAACATAAAACATTTAAAATAATCTTTTATCAGATGTTCGGTGGCTCCCGAGTCTATAATAAACAAAAATTGAATTAGTACTGTGGTTATTTTTACCATAATTATGTTTTTCCTCTTCTTTTTCCCAAAAGCTGTAAATACCCACTGATCATTAGTTACCTCATCATCCATTGCATAGGTTGCTCTACTTGGCGTACCTCTTCCTCGTCCTCGTGTCATTGGTCTTTGCTGCCATGCTCTTCCTCGTCCTCTAGTATTAACTGGTCGTCGTCCATATGATGTTGAATTACTCCTTCCTTGCCCATAATATCCTTGTCCTTGTTCTCTGTCACCTTGTCTCCGTCCATTTACGTTGCATTCAAACGATTTATGACCTCTTTTTCCACTTGTATAACATTAGAATGCCTGTTCTAAAGTTGTTTCTTTATTTGTAAATTTGATTTCTGCATCCAACAACCTTCCTTTTATAAATTCAATATTTATCTTGCTGTCAGTAACCGTAGTTTCAATAGATGTTATAACTGCTTCATATTCTGGTGGCATAGCAGCTAATAAGTTACATATTTTGTCTTCTTCTTCTGTATTACTACCAATGCCAGTCAATTCTCTGACCAAACCGTCGAATAACATAAAGAAATCTTACAATTTAGTACCATACGCACACTTTAAGGTTATTAATTTCCTTACGCACACTTTAAGGTTATTAATTTCCTTCTAAGATGTAGTTTATTGAACACACGTTTTCTTTCAAAGAGTTGTTCTAATGCATCAATAATTCCTAATGCTGTATCACTGTTTTTTATTATTTCCAAATATTTGTCACTCAGGCACTGCACAATAAGGCACTTTGCTTTATTTTCTTTATTTTGGAAGTTTTTGTCGTCATCTTTATTGCAACATTTATCTATTGCATGTTCAACTTCTTTTTCTTGCAGTAGCATTTTTACGCGATACTTCCAGTTTGAAAACGAATCGCCTTCTTTCAATATGGGTAACAACTTTTCCATTTTGTTTGTATAATAAAGTACCACTCGATTTACCAAAATAATCTTTCACTGTTTCTTGCATTTATCCGTAATGCCACATTGTATAACTTTTTATTGCTTTTATTCAACGTGTAACTTTTTCTTCTCTTACGTTTATGCGCCGTGGAAGCGTGCTATTGGGATTGCAATAAAACCACGGAAGCCATTTTTCTTATGTAGCGTGTAATTCCACTAATTAACTCCATTACAGGTATTACCAAAGACACAATAGATCACAACCAATAGACAACTTACTTAATAGGGATTGCTCAATATTACCGTACAATAGAGATGTCCAACACTAACTACCAACGCTTATCACCCAGATGTTGTCCAAGTGTAATGACAATGACAATTTGTTTCCCATATTTACAGAGGTCTATTAGACCAATGTTCAACGATACCAAATGTTTATATTATTTGTTCTCTCGACAGGAGGTTCGGCCACAGGCTCAGTGTGCGCGGAAGCGGAGGGCGAGGCGGA
Source organism: Anorthoa munda (assembly GCA_945859665.1). Taxonomy (NCBI): domain Eukaryota; kingdom Metazoa; phylum Arthropoda; class Insecta; order Lepidoptera; family Noctuidae; genus Anorthoa; species Anorthoa munda. The sequence goes on from OX243904.1 coordinate 14,872,358, forward strand.
GGCGGTGGACGCTAGCATACATACGCCACTTGTTGCCGGAACGCCGCCACCGCCTAGACTGCAACATCACAGGTACATATTCGTATAACTAGTGCTTTGCGCTTTTAGTAAAAACAAATTAGCCTAGCCTTTTAACACTGGAAGCTGATCCCCAGGTGCAGCTGTACACAAGTATTTTACATGGAGTTACTGCCTACCTGACCTCCACAACCTCGTAACTGGGTTACTCGATACCCAAGGACAAGACGTGTTGGCAGAGTTTGGTTTTTCTGACTACCCGTAACGATACAAAATCAAATAGCTTGGAACATTATCTTATTTCTGGGAAGTGATAATTACTTATGTCATCAGTGGGTGGCCATAAGGTCTTAGAGTTAGGTTATTTTGAGACAGTGTAAGTGACAGATGTATTATGTATTATATCATGTATTATTGGATTTATATAGATAATTTAAATGTGAAATATCAATTGTAAGCTTGTTTAAGGTGATTTCATACGGCATGAAATAGATTAGTTAGTTTATAAGGAATGTCATATATTAGTTTGTAATACTTAATTTTTTTTTGGGTTTAAATGGCTATATTATATTATAAGTGACATGTATTCACGTCATATACATCTGTCCCTTACACACACTAAAATAACCTTACTCTAAGAGGTTATGGTCACCCCCCAGGCCTTGTTATAATATCGTTACTTATAAACCTGGTTCTCATAGGACGGAGTCCAGTGGTGGCGCGAACTCCGAAGCAGTGATAGCTCTAGTTGGGCAGATATTCCCGGCGGCAGTCTTAGAAGAGAGCTTTGCGGAGAGGCTCGTGTTCTCCGTGCCGCAGTCTGCTGTGTCCAGCCTCGCCCGGTGTTTCCAGCAGATTGAGGACGGTGAGTTTTAACAGCTGAATGAAAAAAGGCAGTAAAAATATTACGGGTCCCATGGTGGGCGCCACTAAGTGTATAGCTCTGGATGGATTTGAATAGTATTGAAATCAGAATTATGAAAATGCTAAAGTTCTTCATTTTTTAGCATGTTGGTTCAAACGTGGAATGGAGAACAGTGAACTGGATCAATTTCTTCATTTAATAGTGTATTGTTACGAATGACGCCTGTTTTATCTAAAAGATAAAAGACTGATAGTTTATTATATAATTTAATAGTCCCGCGCTGGGCGCCAATATATTGTATTCTTTTAGTCCATTAGTAATAGTAAGAAGTGGATAATAAAGTGGATAAATGTATTTATGTCATAACGTATTGTTTAAAACATCACCAGTTATAGTCCAGCAAAAAAAAAATACAATAATTTACTAGTCCCCTGTCAAAATATAAATATAATAATTTAGTCGTAGTTGATCAGCAGAAATAAAGGAAAACACACATGGCGAGTTCTTCATAGACAAGTCTGATGATTCATGAGTTACTCGTTTTTCGAACTGATAGGAGGCAATAGGAACGCTCCCATGCTGGGCGCCATTAAATGTTATGAGTGTCATATAAAAAAGGGAGGAGCTCGTGGCTTAATAATAACAGCCGCACGGGTCGATCTTCAAGGTTAAGCAACGCTTGACGAGGTCAGTCCTTGGATGGGTGACCATTTCAACATACCGAGTTTCCACCGTGCCTCGGAAAGCACGTTAAGCCGTTGGTCCCGGCTGTCATTTGAAGATCTTTGACAGTCGTTACGGGCAGTCAGAAGCCTGAGATCTGACACCAGTCTTGCCAAGGGGTATCGTGTTACCCAGTTACTGGGTTGTGGAGGTCTGATAGGCAGTCGCTCCATGTAAAACACTGGTACTCAGCTGAATCCGGTAAGACTGGAAGCCGACCCCAATATAGTTGGGAAAAGGCTAGGCAGATGATGAGTGTCATATAAAAAAGTAAATTGCACATGTATCATGTTCAATTGTTAAGGTCTACAAAATGATTACTGCACATGTGTTTATTAATGCATTGTTTTTATTTACAGCAAAAGAAAAACTAAACATAGTAGAGTACAGCTTCAGTCAAACGACATTGGAGCAAGTGTTCCTGAAATTCGCACAAACTGAGAACGTTGATTCATCAGACCAAGAACATTAAACCGTTGATAGTATTGTAAGTATTACATCACTGTTCTGACTTTGTTTCACTTGGACGGTTTTGGAAAAAATAGTTTGAAAAAAAAACAGTTCATGTTTGACTTATTGTAGCTTAGCGATTTGTATTTGCTATTAAAAATCTTTGACAAGCAAAAATTTTATATAATCTAAATCTCATTCCCCTGACTAGTTTAGTTGACTAACTTATTGAGCTAAGTGTATCAAAGATACATTTTTGACTTGTTAACTGTTACAATGTTATAAGATTCTCCTAAATATGGCAGCTAATAGTAGAAAGACATAAATGCTAAAGCATTATTGGTTATGAAGGACGGCCAAGTCAAAACAGTGAGGTATTTTGTGCTTTTTTGAAAAGAAAATGTAAAATAAGATTTGCTTTTGATATTACAATATTGTGTAGTTAATTTAGTTGAATTTTGTTTATAGCCTACAGACTTATGGGAAACTTTTGATGCGTATTTGATATTCCTACATATTGGTCCATCCATATTTCCTCGTTTAAATATTTATCACATTTTTCTGCTACAGCCTATAATAGATTACTTCATTGGCACTTTACAGCTATGCATTAGTTTAGTGGGGTTATATATTAGAAAGAGACAGAGACGAAAGTGCAAGAGAGAGGGTAAACGTGTACATGTTATAGCGAAAGCTACTTTTATATTTTTGACTGAACAAATTATTCTCCTCCTTGACAAACATAAAGTAAGAAATACCGCAACAAAATTTTCCAATGACGTCGAGGCTACAAGCTTTGTAATATTTCCGATCGATGAGAGAATATTACCTAGGTGTGTAGACATAGGACATGTTGACTGTGTGACGTTTTATAATGATTTGATACGTTTATTAGCAGTTTTATATTGTATTAGGTACGCGGTATGGTAAGCATTGTGTTTATTGTGTAGATAGGTTGTGTAGATATAACACCTTTTTTGTAGGTGCTTGATACATTTACTTTTCGCCAGTAAACAATCTTATTTTTTTGATATAGAAAATTGTTGAACAGTAATTAATCTAACTATAATACAAATGTGGGTAGGTTCAACATTTGTACCTAAAAGCGTTGAATTTCAAAATATTACTTAATTAATCAATAGTCATCTACTTAGGTACCTAAATAACGATGAGTTAGGTAATCCTATTCTGCCTTGAACCGAAGAATTATGTCTCCCACGCGCAGATGATAAAGCTTATCTACTTAGATGACTATTTTAGTTTATCATTATTCTTTAATCGCTTTTTGTTAAACTGTTAACCAACAAACACAATGCTTACTCCCTTAAATAGTATAAAATCATTCACTGCACACGGTCTAACGGTGCCTAAGAACATATTGCTGTCTTACCAAATGTGAAAGTTTAAATCTTAACAACAAATATGTGATTTTTAGTTTTAGAAGGAACTTTTGTGATTGATTTTCTAGTCGGCAACACTGTGTACTTCATTTTGTATTTGGAATTTAAAAAAAAGGTTTGACATTATACTGTCAGTTGTTAAAAAGTAGGGCACAAAAAGTAGTGATGCCTACATCATAGAGAAGCTAGGTAGAGTTTATTAGTGACCTTGTATAAAGTCCATCATTTTATATTACCTATTTCCTAAGAAATGTTATGATCTGACAATGTAGTGGAGGGGGAGCTAACAGGGTTTTTGAGCAAGCATATTCAGGGCGAAAAGTTGATCGGTGGTAAAAATTTAAAAAGCTATTTCTTGTAGTCGTCAGATTTAGAAAAATCTGAAACCTTTGATAAATTAGATTTTTCAAAGTCGTCTGATTAAAAAAACCCGCAATTTGGTCGTCAGTCTTGCCTATGTATTTATGTAATTTTTCGTCAAACCACACCACACCTGATCCTATAAAAGCGAACTGCCCTACACGTTCAGTGTCTTATTTGGAAATCAGAAACCCGATCAAAGCGCTGAAACTTTTCGGTTAAATTCTCGGTATACTCTCAGCAAGTCGCACCTCCTCAGCTATCAACTTTTTGCTGTTAATATGCTTGCTCAAAACCCCTGCCAGTACCCCTTCTATCGTCACTCCCCTGTCAAATTAAAATCTTTAAACTTTATTACCATTGCTACTTCCATGCTATTTATAGATCTTAATAATCGCCAGGGAAGTGACATAAACAGTCAAAGTACAAACCCAAATACAAAATGAAGTATACATAGTAATGTTAGATTAATTTATAGAATTTTACAATTTCATAATATGTTGCTACGTTTCATAATGTCGAAACTACGTATGTTATACTGCGATTGTTGACAAGTTGTCTTAAAACCTAGTCTTAAAGTAACGGACTATAAAGTATATTATGATCAGTTTCGATTACATTCGCCGTGTCGGGTGTGAGATTATTGTAGCGATGGCTGGGGAATGATGTGGCAGGGGAGTCAATATTATTTTTTTATTTTCCTGTCTTCTGCATTACGTCATAAAGAGTTAAGTATAAATAAACCGATCCCAAAGGTTGAGACTGGTCGAACTTTCAAATATAATATGACAATTTATGTAAAAGAATAGTAAACTGAAAATAATAACTTAAGGAAGGAATGCAAAAATAAGGCAAATAATTACAAAATAATTTGTCTTTAACTTCCTCATAGTTGATATAATTTTAGCTAATAAAACCATATTAGATAAAACGAACTAATCAGGCGATTACAAAATGATTCCGTGCAAATAAATTGCAACAATATTTACGATACCCAGCTAGAACAATCTCCCAGCCAACGAGTACTTATAGCTGTTTTAATATTCTGTTAAAATATAATGAATGGATCTTGAAATGTTCGGACAAACGTTACTCCAAGGAATGAGTTTAATATTACTGTTGATAGGTTAAACATTCTAGGGTTAATGTCAGTATTAGGTTAAGTACGCTTTTGTATCAGTTATTTACGATCAAACTCTACATTTCTATCAAATATTATTTTTGCTGCTTTTATTGCTGTATATTATTTTAAGTCAACGATATTTTCAATCTGTTAACAAAATGTCAAGTGTGCTATTTTCCCGCCTTTATATATGTCAAATAAAGTTTCCACAGACAATAAACAACAGCTATTGAAAATTTTTTAGTAAACCTCTTTGTTATATCGTCTTATTGGTAATAAACAAAGAATTTTTTGCTTATAAAGCCAGAGGAATTAATATTGTTCAAGTCATGGTTATATTGTGTTGTTCTTTAAAGTTTAAACATTCAAGAGCCTTGTTTAGTAACGGATCTAAAAGCAAGCCTATTGTAATCCTAAAAACAATACGTGTCTATTAGTTTACCTAAGAGAGGAAGTAGTCAAAATATCATATGTTGTGACTGTGTAGGGTTATTTACCTAATCATTGTGTGTGTTACATTGATAGTGACAGAAAACAAATATGCGTAAGATAACTAACGCGTTAAATTAAATAAATATTTACGTACTGAATTTCAGCGAAATGTTTTCTTTAAAATGTTTTCTCTACTGTCTTAACTAGCTCAATCTGCCTAGCTTTCTCCAAACTAAATTGGATTCGGCTTGCAGTCTAACCCGATTTAGCTGAGTACTAGTATTATATATGGAGCGACTGCCTATAGTGCCTATCTGATCTCCACAACCCAGTAACTGGAAAATACTATACCCCTTGTCAAGACTGGTGTCAGATTTCCTGGCTTCGGACTATATGTAAGGACTGTCAAAGATTTATAAATGTACTGTCCTAACTAATAGTCGGACGCAGAAAATTTGCCGAAGACTACCCCTCCCGCCGAACCGCGCGACGCCCCGCGTTCTCCTCGTTTGTTCGCCGAACGTCAGAATGACGTCAAGACGCCATCGGCAAACTTTCTGCGTCCGGCTTATAGCTAGCACGTTCAAACAAATGAATAAATACTGTCCATTTTGTATGATTTAGCGACCTTATCCTACCTAGCTTTAAGTTCCTCGTAACTTTAGTTTTAATTAAGATCTTATATATTGTCTTTCATACTCGCTCGTATACCTCATCAAGACATTTCCTCTTGGCTTTAAGCATTTCATATCATTTAACGTTTAGTTTTCCTAAAGTAATGGTACAAACCTTATATCAGATGTGTTAAAGATTTGATGTTAATTAGGGGAAAGTGTAAAAGACTACAATTTGATGTGTGATTTTAGCTTTCGAAGCTGGACGAGCTGGATGGTGTTTACGCTTATTTTATTGATAAGTTTAATGTGAACGTTTGGCAGTTAACATTCTGCCAGGGTAATAAATTTTACTACAAATTCAGGGACAAATTAATCAATTTGTAAATTGACTTAATAAAACCTTTAACAGAATCCTTTTAAAGGTTTTATTGAGTCAATGCTGTCAAGGATGGTTAATGATTGCTCGTTGCTACGGTTATAACGAGTATAATAGGTATTATGAGTTGGAAAATACAAAAAAACCGGCCAAGTGCGAGTCGGACTCGCGCACGAAGGGTTCCGTACCATAATCGCAAGAAAACGACAAAAAAATCACGTTTGTTGTATGGGAGCCCCACATAAATATTTATTTTATTCTGTTTTTAGTATTTGTCGTGATAGCGGCAACACATATACATCATCTGTGAAAATTTCAACAGTCTAGCTATCACGGTTCATGAGATACAGCCTGGTGACAGACAGACAGACGGACCGCGGAGTCTCAGTAATAGGGTCCCATTTTTACCCTTTGGGTACGGAACCCTAAAAACTTACACTTTAGTTAAACAATGAATACTTATTAAAAGACAGTTTTACTATCTCCGAGATTTGCATCAATTGTCTTCAGAGATAACCTTGACACTTAAGTAATCTCTTCGTAAAATATGCATAGAACATATTGAATTCAAGACATCCATAAACTACTCGTAAAAGTTACATAACTTCTCTCTAATATCGCTTGTTATTACCCCTGCTCAATGTTAATTGCTGAACGTTTCATAAAAATATATTGGTATTTTTATTTTCGCATATAAATAGAAATTGTAACCTGAGATTTGCCAATTTGAGAGGTTAATCATTAAGACATTGACATTTAGCGGAATCTGGGCGAGACTGGATAGCTGACCTCGGAATATTTGGATTGAGCCTGTGTGTTTCAAAAAGTAGGATCAATAAAATCTGCCTAGTATTTGCCCAACTATTTTGTCAGCTTCCAGTCTAACCGCGGTGGCAGCTATATACCAGTATTTTACATGGAGCAATTGTCTATCTGACCTCCACAACCCAGTAACTGGGTAACACGATAAACTGGACAACCCAGTAACTGGGTAAAAAGTTGGCTGGAAAATTTAATAAATGAAATGTAACTCATGAGTCACATTAATTAAGTAAAAAAAAAAAAGGCTGAAATGTTTTGTGAATATGCTTTGGCGATGTGTGTGGTTAAAACAATTAATTTACAATCATTGAGTGTAGAATATAGGTACTTACTTAGTTAAATAATTTTGTTCATAAATTATTTATTATTAAATTTTATCATTAGAGTTAAGTAGGTACCTAGATTTAATAATTTAAAAAAATGTCAAAATTAAACTTATAAATTACATATTATATGTTAATTACTTAATTTTATATGTTTGTGACTCTAGTGAAATTCGTCTGAATGATCGACGAATGACGTCTGATGAAAAATTGTCATGCGAAAATATAAATACCTACATATTTATTAATATTAAGAGAGCCAAGTCGGGCAGTCTGTAAGTACCAACGTGCTGTTATCTTTCATTTCTTTCGTTAGTGAATTTTAGTCAATTAATTTAGTACAGAATAAAACATCCGACACGATACAAAGTTTTTTATTTTAAATAAGTTCTGCCTTCTTCAACCATAATTATAAAAAAATACCCAAGCCATATTATTATGATAATGTACATTATCTAAGTATACTGGTTAAAAAGTCTTTAAAAATAGGGCCCTTTATCAAGCCGCAGACACAGGAAAAGTCTTTTTCTCAAACATGCTTGGAAAAGTGAGCATTATTTTGACAACCTTCTTCGAGATAAATCGAAATTGCTGTACTGCCCAAATACATGCGAGCAGCGGCCGGCAAAAGTTGTATGAAAATCCATATCTGTCGTGTCTAGCGGCCAAATAAATTACATAGCAAACTCATATCTGTCGTGTTATTTAAAAATGGAACGATCTTTTACTCCGAAACATGGCAACCAAGGAGGTAACTTATCAAAGGTTTTATTTAAATTTCGAACTGGCTTGCAAATAGAACGCTGTTTATTGAAAAAAAAAACAAAAGAACACTTTAACGCGGGAACAATTATTGTTGTTCGTCATTGATTTTGACAAAATGAGTTCTAGGTACTACTTAGTTTTAATTTCCGCGCATTATTTGAGAAAAGTACTATACAAGCCTTGGCCTTTGCCTTGGCCTTGGCACAACTATGCATTGATGGACTTACGTATGTGTGCCTCGGCTTCGCCTCGGCCCACATTTACACGTTCGTCCATCAATGCCTCTTTTGCTGGCCGCTGCAGTAATGTACTATAACTTTCAACAAAAGCAGAAGCGTATTGGCTTCATAAAAGATAGCTTGATCTCTGCGACATATATGTCAAACTGACGTATACGTTATTGTTAGCCTGTCAAGCGCTATTGTTACTGTATTGATACTGACAGCTGTCGCAGAGATCAAGCTATCTTTTATGAAGTATGATATGATATTCATCATTCCATACAGATACTTAATTAATACACACGCAGAACGATACACTAAGACTAACACGCATAGTCGTGTCCCTGGCACGAATTAACAGCATATTGTTTTTGTTGTAATAATCGACCAGATAAATGAAATATAACAGAAGATATCCTTTGTTATATGCCCCTTCCTGGTTTGGTTGAGGAATCGAAATATACTTAATATTTTACTTATGAATAAATAAAACTAAGATTTAAATAAAAGAGACGTTTTATTGCACACCATAAAAAATTACATACAGAAAAAAAATTATAAACAAAGTGTACAATGGACGGTCTTATCGCACAGGGCAATCTCTTACAGACAACCATTTTTGTATGGGACTCCAGCCATAACCTGTACCTTTAAGGAAAGCTGGGAAACTAACCCCTGAATAGAATAAAGTAACATTTTTTCCACAATATCCAATGTTTTTTAGGTACATTATTATTATTAATGTTTGACGTTTATCGTGACAGCTATTTGACAGCCATGAGAGGTTTTAGTTTTGACGTTTATGTAACGTAGAAAGTGATGTGACACTCAGTAGTCAAACAAAATGTCATTTTGAAGTATTCGTTCAGAAGTATACTTCAGAGGAGTAAAATAAATATATTTTTAACGATGAAATCATCACACTTGCTTTTATATTAGTCGTAAAAGATGTTTATGAGAATAATAGTAATTTTTACTAGTACAAGAACACTTACCTTTCATATTTAACATCTACTTTATTTATACTTTGATGTGACATGATTATAGAACGAAATCGAAATGACAACTATGAGAGACGCCATGTTGAATAGATTATGGCAATAATTGAAAAACTATTACTTTTTGTACGCAAGAAATCAGCCTTTAATTTAAGAAAGAATATTTTTCCTGAATTCGTGGGTTTTTTCCACTTTTTTGATAAATGTACATCTCATGACTGAAAATGATACATCTCCTTTATGAAGCTATAGGGCCCGTTTCTTCTTACGGAGGCCTGTGTCGCAGCAGTGGGAACATTCTAGGCTGGTTGTGCTATGCTATGCTTTGAAATAAATGTAGTTGCAAGTAATTGTTTTGTAGTACTTTCTGCATACCGCAATAGGAAAAAGGCCATATGTGAAACCCTCTAAAGGTCAAATTTTGTCTTAAGGATTAAAATTTACAAGCGCAATAATTAACAGATTCTTTAACACAAATGACCTACAAACTACACTACAACTTTGAATGAATATTCGTTAGGCTGTCTAATGTAGATAAAATGTTTCATTCAATTCTCTTGAATGTAGAAGTAATAAACAAAATAATATTGATATACCTAAGAGCGCACCTTGCGCACAGGTGCTGCGCAAGGATTACTTTTGTTAACAATCAATGAGGAGCAATTATAAAAACTACCGATTGATTAAACCTGCTGTATCTACTACATATTAGCACAAGTTACCGGTAATTATGTAAATTTACATTTACGTATACTTATTGTAATTGGGATTATGAGTATAGGTACCTATATCTAATTGAGCCATTAGGTTCCAGACGATAGAATTATTTAGCAGAAATGTAAAATATTTATAAGACACAATCACACAACACAACAATAACAAACACAAAGTAAAAAAGATGATTATAAAAAAAAAATATGATCAAATTGTGATCAGAGTGTCTGTAACCAACATCGATATATATAAAAGCGAAAGGTCACTCATTCCCTATCACGAAATAACGAAAACCGTTTGACGTATAAAGATAAAGTTTGACAGTGAGGTAGTTTATAGTTAGTAGACGTCCGCTAAGAACGTATTTTGCGACAGAACCGGATTAAGGAGGTTTAAGGGCTCTCGCAATTTTGTATGAAAGTCCTACATTTTTAGTGCTACAAAATTAAAATTTGGCATGGAAATAGTTTATAGTTAGTAGATGACTGCTAAGAACAGATTTTGCGACAGGACCGGATTTAGACATTCGCTAAGAACGGATTTTATTTCAGAGCCGGATTAAAGAGGCCTAAACACACTCGCAAGTTTGTATGAAAGTTCGGTTTTATTTTATACTACTGTCCTGAAATTTAGCAAGTCTAGAGTTTATGAGTATAAGACATTTAAGCTAAGGAAGAATGTTGTGATACTCTATTTTTTTTTTCTAATTGGTGCCTTATAAAATGTTGCTTTGTGTGCATTATTATAGGCATTTTCTGTTAACTGAAATATAAAAATTGTTTGCGTTAAACATCATTAAACTTTATATCTTTATCCAAGCCGACGAAGTAGCGGGCAACAGCTAGTTATGGAATAATTACAAACACAAAATCTCAAAAACTAGTACAGTATACGTAACCAGCTAACACTTAATAATTATTACTTTCTTTTGAGGTGAAAGAGGAATTCCTTATTTCAATAAGGCACGCTTCAATTCATACACAACTGGCAGATAAGTATATGGACATAAATTGTTTAAACAATATTGGCCATCATCAAGGTTGAGCGTAAATATGCTGGTAGTTTTCGAATATTCCCATGACGAATAAGATTTTTTGAAGGGATCGGTATGATTCACAATTAGGTGGCCACCTACAGAGCCCAAAAAGTGTAAGGGTTCCACTACCATCGACTCGAGAAAAATAAGAACAAGGTAGGTTTCAGAAGCCGGTCATATTCGCCAAACAGGGGAAAGGACCAGACACTGGCTAGATGGAGTGATGATCTTCATTGACTGACTGAAAACAAACTGAGAGTAGCCGAGGGTTCATTAAAATGGTATGAGATTAGAGAGGTATAGGTTCCCACGCGCCGTAAGATTTTTAAATATTATATCAAATGAATTGGATATATTTCACTGTAGCCTGATGAAGTTCACAGGAGTAGCACTGAAATGCATTGAAAATGTAAATAAATGATTTTAATTGGATTTATAAATTGGGTTTTTAGTTGGACATTAATGAGATTTGAATGGTATTTGAATAGTATTTGACATGAATTGTATTTGAATTTTATTTTTATTGTGTTTGAATTGTATATGAATTGAATTGTATTTTAATTGTATTTATTACTGTATTTTGATTGTATTTTAATTGCAATATTTGATTGCATTTTTAATTATATTATGTTAGTCCTAATATCTTTGTAGTAGCATTGCATTGGCGTTATAGCTGTTAAGGTGTTAAATAACTTAATAAAAAAATTAAAAAAAACAACTGACTGCATAGTGCTGATGGTTCAAAATTCAGAAGATTAGGCAATGGGCAGTGATTGGCATGACACTAAACAAGCGTAGAATGATATTCCAAACGTTCTTGAGAGAAAATTAGAAGTCGATAGCAACAGATAATGAACAGCAAATATAAATAATACTGAGTCAAATAATTCATAGAAATCTAAAGGTGCCTTTTACACGTGGAATCCCGACTTAACTGATATTACTTACATAAAGTTTCATCATCATAATATAGGTGACATACCTACGTCAAACTGTTACGACTTTTAAAAGAAACACTGAAGATAAAATTATTGTGTTACTTGTCTGAATTGTCTGATACTACCTAGATACGTCACTCTAGTTACCAAGAAGTAATCTTTTTACTTCAACATAAATCATAAACTAATATACATGATCATCATAATATAAATTACCAGTATTCATATAGATATTTACCATGGAATCTTTAGGAGATACCATTATTTAGTCAACCCTGTTTTATTGGAAGATCTAGAACAAAAATATTTTCTTTTCGTGTCCAGATAACACAACATCACCCCTGTATTCCCTGAAGAGGTAGTCACTGTAGTCAGAGATGCACCAATGCGTATGCGTATGTAGGTATAAGTATACCTACAATAAGTGCACCTCTAGTGTCCCAAGTCTAGAAAATTAACTGCCGGAAGACCCAGGAGATGCATACAGGGATGAAGAATTCTACACCGATGTTAATCGGCAAGGTTGTCGAACGCGTCCACAAATTCACGTACCTAGGGAGCGTCGTTTCAGACACTGGAGGTACTGAAGAGGATATCACTTCCTGGATCGCCAAAGTACGAGCTACCTTCGCACAGCTTAGACCTGTTTGGCAATCGCGGTAACTCACCCGAAGGGTTAAACTCAAAATCTTCGCGTCCAATGTCAAATCTGTGCTACTATACGGGTGCGAAACGTGGAAGGTAACAAAGGACATCTCACGCCAAATCCAGGTCTTCGTCAACCGATGTCTTCGTCGCATCCTCGGAATATACTGGCCTGAGACCATGTCTAATGTAGAGCTGTTGGAGAAATGCCACGAGACCCCAATTGACCGCCAGATCAAGCATCGTAAGTGGAGATAGATTGGCCACACGTTTTCGAAGGATTCCATACAGATTCCTAAACAGGCCTGGGATAGGAATCCTTAAGGAAAAAGGAAGTGTGGCCGTCCCCGTCAAACCTGCAGCCTAATTGCGTAAGTGAATTCGGCAAGGCGAAGGTTTTGATCCCATCAATCGACCAATCACGTGCGAGATGAAAGACGCTTTGTGGATTTCCGTCTATCTGATACGTCAATTGATTGGGTTTAATCCTTCGCTTTGCCGAATTCACCTACGCAATTAGGCTACTGGCGACGCACCGAATTGGCTTAAGCAACGAGTATTGGAATGACGTGGAGAGAGGTGAAATGGGAAGCCCAAGACTACTGTGGACGCACACTGCCCCAGCTAGACATAAGATCAAGTAAGTCATTGCCCCAAATGATTAGGAGATGAGCCTATCCCCATCAACCGGGCACAAGTCCAGACTAGGCTGCTACGGAGAAATTGCAGATAATAACTCTTTAGTATCTATCTCATTTTATGAAACAATATATCGTAAAATGTATGTTATGTCTGGCATGTTTTTCCCTTGCGGTGAAAACAATGAAAAATTGGTAATTCCAAACAGTCATCAGTTATATTTTATGCCATTTACAATATGAAATAGATTCATACACGTGTAAATATTTCAGGTGGTACAATATTTATGTGTATTACATAAATATTGATGTACGTACCTAGGTATATCAATGCAACGGTTGCCATACACTTCAGGTTTTCTGCCTGTGTTCGCGCTGTATGAATGAAAATTTTGCAAGAATCTAATTAACTAATAAAAAATCTTAAATTTGTATATTCACGTACAGACACGCACCGTAGTCTGAATGGTCTAATATCGTCTCCTAGACGCAATCTTTTTTGCACTTAGTTTTCTTATTTAACGCAGGTGAGCAACATAGAAAGAATATTGAAAATTCATCTCCAAAAGTGATGTAAACTTACTCGTATTTGATTTCTGATGGGCAATCCCATTGGATACACGCCTTTTGCGTCATAAGCTTACAACTCTATCAAAAATTACCAAACATTGCATAAACCGTTCATTAAGGAAGTTCGTGATAATTCTCCGCTCACACGTCACTCAGATTTACATACTCATGTTCCTTATCAAAATTCACACACAATGTAAAGATATATACAGCACAGTAAACAATCATAAAAGTTGACAGATCATTTTATAGGACGTATATTATTCCATAGCCTTCTGTTTTAACAGCAACAGTGGCAGAAGGTTAGATAATGCGAATGTTTATAGCGCCGTTTTTACATGTGTGCTGTAAGATAAATATGATTATGAACGCACTTTTCTAAACGGCCATCTCACCGATAATTTATTTGCATCAGGCATGAAGTATACCATTAAAAAAACGAAAAAGAAAATCTTAACTACAAATAGGAAAAGGAAGCGTCACATCCACGCAAAACAATAATCGCTCAGCATACCTGTTTTTTGCGTTTGACCACTATCTCGGCTGATGGTAAGCGATGATGTGGTCAACGGTGAAGCACGCTTGCCAAGCAAATAGTTATCCCGCAGGCTTATTACGTAAGAAACAGCTATCGCCAATCATCGCTCGATTAAAACGCTTTATGTCATAAAAGTCGGCATTACCTACAGTGTAGGTATGGTAGGACCTACACAATCGTTTGCTCTTCCCGCTGTTTGCCCAATACACTTATTTCTAAAAAAGCCGCCGAAAAGTCTAAAACTTCTGTATTGAAGAGCAATTATTGCACAAAAATTGTTATCGTTTTGCTCTTGCAAGATATCTTATAAGCCAGCAGATTCCCTAGCAGGTCATCGCCGGGACTGATCGCAAAAAACGTACCTATCTGACCATATCTTCCCTGTAGATACACGTTGCTCTAGCAAAGATAATAGGTGCATGTGTAAGATAGGCTATCTTAGCTAGAGGTAAGAGAGACCAAAAAAAAGTGGATGGACAGTGTTAGAGAAAGTATAAAGAATGGGAAAAGAATGAATGCAACAAACTGAGGAATATAATTAAAGAAGACAATTTGCGTCAATCCAAAGCAAAATTGGAACAATGGCAGGCCGAAGAAGATGAATCTGTATACTGGTGTGCAAAAGTATGCAGAAATCACACAAAAGTTGCCAAAAAAATAAAATAAGAATTTCTTTTTAACATCGCAAATTGCATTGCAATATTTTAAGATGCACGAGTGAACTGAAGATACTTTACCCCGTATAATCTGTTACAATAATTCCAAAATTCGTTGCACTCCAAAAGATATTAGATTTAAATACATGAAACACGAAATAATGCCACGACTTAGGCTATACCCTGAATTTGTCCCCTCGGCATTAGCACCGTGGTGAATTAGTTGAATAAAACGAAAGTACGACCGTACCTACGATAGGTAAGATGAAGAATAATAAGACCTATGAACCAATCAGGTATTCAATGACCGTCAAAAACCCAACACTTTAACGAAAGCAATAAGCATTAATACGATAATGCACCAATATCAAGGATATTAGAAATGCCCGTACGAAGGCAGTTGCAACTTGCAATGAACTTGCTAAACCCTTGCACTAGGCCACTTTAAGTAACGGAACTTGGGGTAGGGTGTAAAAGTGTAATTATTACAGCGATATTTATGCATATTTCTAGCACAAATTTAGGCAGTTTTTGTTTTATTACTACACAGTAGCTGGGTGACAGAGCTCTGCTCGGGTGAAAATAGAGAAAACGACGTTTTCTAAAAATTAAACCTAGCTAGATCGATTTACCGCCCCCGAAATCGCCTGCATACTAAATTCTTGAAAATGGTTTGAGCCGTTTCCGAGATTCAGATTATATATATATATACTATATACATACTAGCACTCCGCCCGCGACTTCGTACGCGTGATTTCGTTTATCCTATAAATGATTTTCTTATATGCAGTTAGTGAAGGCAACCAAAAAAAAGCAATTATTAAAACAATAAGAAACTGGGTATCGTAGATATACAGGGTTTATTGGATTGGGAGGATTCGTAATTTGACTTAAAGAATAATACATTTTAGGTTACCGCCACAAAGTAAAATCCTCCCCTAAAAACTTATCAACCCCTTTTTGCCCCGTTGAGGGTCGAGTTTTGAACAACCTAAATATGCTATTCACTCTTTTCTTCTCTTTTTTATTTATGATTTATGTTAGTCAGATTGCGCAGTGAGATTCCTCAAAAAAAACTTTAACACTTTAACCCTAACCCTATCTGGGAGGGAGTTTTAAAAATGTTTTATGTAAATTTTGATTATCAACTTTATCCCCAAGGAATTTGATTTTAAATACAAACTAATTTTGTCCCTAATCACCTCATGAAAGGTTGAATTGCCGCAAATATGCACCTTAGTGCTCCCCTAGAACTCTACGTCAAAAACGAAATCCCTGTCCAGTAAGATTCTTAGCTTGAGTTATTTTCGAAAAACTTATTTTGACAACCTTTATTGTTTCCTTAGGTTGGTATTTGTGCCAGATTTCAAATCTATTAACCGAAGAAATAAGATTCTTCAAAAACAATTTAACACCCCCTAAAACATCTTTTGGGGGTAGTTTCGAAAAAAGTAATAATGAAAACCTTTATCGTTTATTTAGGTTGGTATTTATGTAAAGTTTTTTGTTTATTGACCCAAGCAATAAGTTTCTTCAAAAACACTTTAACACCCCCTAAATCATATTTTGGGAGTAGATAAGTAAAACTAATAATGACAACCTTTATTGTTCACTTAGGATGGGTATTTATTTCAATTTACAAATTTATTAACCCAAGAAATAAGATATTTCAAAAGTACTTTAACATCCCCTAAATCATCTTTTGGGGGTTGTTTCGAAAAACTAATAAAGAAAACCTTTATTGTTTATTTAGTTTGGTATTTATGTCAAGTGTTTCATGTTTATTGACCCAGATTTCAGATCATCAAATTCTTCCATACAAACTTCAATACCCCGTAAATCAACATTTGGGGGCAGTTTCGAAAAACTAATAATATCAATCTTTATCATTTCTTAGAATACTATTTGTGCTAAGTTTCAAGAATTTTAGCCGAAGGAATTAGATGTTTCATACAAACTTTCAACCCCCTTTTTACCCCCTTAAATAATAATAATAATAATAGCCTTTATTCAGACATCTTATATAAAAAATTTACAATTTAATTTATTAAATACATTGTACTATTTGACACCTGTCTGTGTGCCTTTATGGGCAAAGGCCTCCTCCAACTGTTTCCATTTTCCTCTATCTTTAGCAACTGTTGTCCATCCACCTCCAGCTACGATCTTTATTTCATCCACCCATCTTCTTGGTGGCCTTCCTCGTTTTCGCTTAATATGCCGTGTGAACCAGTTCATTATTGATTTAGACCATTTCTCTTTTCCTCTGATTGTGTGTCCTGTCCATCTCCATTTCAACTTTCTGATAGTTACTGTGACATCTTTTGTTCTTGTATAATTCTTTATGATGGTGGTTCTTACTCTATCAGAAAGTCTCTTCCCCATCATGCTTCTTTCCATTGCGTTTTGGCATGTTTCAAGTTTATGGATATGAGTTTTATTCAGCGCCCATGTTTGGCAGCCATATGTAAGGACAGGCAGTACGCAAGTATCGAAAAGTTTACGTTTGACAGTCATGCTCATTTCAGGGTTTTTCATAACTTCTTTTAAACTCCAGTATTGTTTCCATGCATTACCTATACGCCTGTTGATTTCCTTAGAGGTAAGGTCCATTGGCGAGATTGTTTGACCGAGATAGATGTATTCATCTACATAATCAATAGTGTTGTTGTTCACGTGGATCGGTTCTTGGTTCCCGTTTGTCATGGCTTTAGTTTTTTCTGTATTCATGATTAATCCCACTTTACGACTTTCTCTATCCAGATCATTCAGCATAGCCTGTAACCCTGCGCTTGATTGAGAGATGATGATCAAATCATCTGCAAATCGCAAATGCGACAGGTATTCGCCATTAATATTCGGTCCACATGTCTCCCAATCTAATTGCCGGAACACCTCTTCCAGAACAGCAGTGAACAGTTTAGGTGATACTGGGTCGCCCTGACGTACACCTCTTTCTATTCTTATTTCCTTGCCTTGCTTTTCTAGCTTGATTTTGGCTTTGCTGTTTACATAAATGCGTTTAAGAATTCTGATGTATTTACATTCTACACCTTGGTTTTTGAGTGCTTGCCAAATCGCTTCGTGTTCTAATGAGTCAAAGGCTTTGCTGTAATCCACAAAGCAGCAGTAGAATGTTAAGTTGAATTCTCTGCCCTTTTCAAATAATTGTTTTACTACGTGGATGTGGTCCAATGTCGAGTATCCACTCCTGAATCCGGCCTGCTCTCTCGGTTGGTTGTCATCTAATGTTCGGGTTATTCTATTGAGAAGTATCTTAGCGAATACCTTGTAGATATTCGTCTGTAGTTGTTTATGTTGTTTTTGTCTCCTTTTTTGTGAAGTAGAGTTATGGTTGATGTTGACCATTGCTCAGGTATAGTCTCACTGTGCAAAACTTCGTTGAAAATGTCCGTAAGGGTTGGTACAAGGTGTTCTATGTTTGCTATGAGGAATTCGTTATTGATACCGTCTGACCCGGGAGCTTTGTCTTTCTTTTGAGATGTAATAGCTTTTTTCACCTCTGCATTTATTATGTCTGGTACTTCTTCTCCCCCCGCTAATATGTTCGGTTTATTATAGTTTTTCTTTGAGTATAAGTCCCGGAAAAAGTTAGTGGCTATTGACATAATTTCTGGGCGTCTTGTTTTATGTTTCATGTTTTTGTCATAGAGATTAGGTATCCAGTCTGTTTTTTCTTTTAGTTGTTTGATTGCTCTTTTGGTGCCTCCAGTTTTCTGAATACATCTTTCCAGTATTTCAAGTCTGTATCTTTGCCGGTCCTTTCTCATGTTTAATTTTATATTTTTGCTTATTTCCCTTATTTTAGTTCTAGTTATCCTTGTCTTTCCAGTCGTAGATATTAGTTCATCTCTGGTTTTTAACATTTCTTTCGTTTCGTCTGTTAGCCATTTTACTGTTTTCTTTTCCTTTGCTGTTCCCGTTGTTTTCTTTGTTTTCATTAGCTCTTCAAACTTGTTATATTTGTGTTGGATATTTAGTTCTTTTGTATTTTCTAGAAAGTTTATTAGTTCCTTTTCTAATCTGTTAGTGGCTTCAGGTATTATAGTTTTAGTTGGTTTTACCTTAAATGGTCTATTTTTCTTTGTAGAATCGGTGTGTAGTAATTTGGCTCTAACCATTCTGTGGTTGCTGTTGAAGTTGAGATTGTTAACAACTCCGCAATCCTGAAAAAGCTTGCTTCTGTTAGTGAGGATGTAGTCTATTTCATTTTTGTAACGCCCGTCTGGGGATATCCATGTCCATCTGTTGTTGTCACGCCTTTTGTACATACTATTAAGTATTTTTAAGTTGTTCTCGTATGCCATTTGTATAAGTTTTTCGCCATTTCTTGTTCTTTTTCCTGAACAGTATGGACCCAATATCATCACTTCTCCGTTTTCTCTACATCCCGTTCTTGCATTAAAATCACCCATCACTATTAGGTTATTGTAGGTATGTTCTTTGATTGCGCTTGTTAAGAAAGTGTCAATTTCTACATTACTGGATTGCTCTGTTGGAGAGTAAATTTGTATAATCGACCACATTTCCCTTCCGGGTAGTTTCAGGTTGAGTATGACAATACGTTCAGATATTCCAATAAATTCATCTATGTGTATGCTCAATTCTTTTTTGACCAAGAATCCTGTTCCGAATTGTCCAGGTGTATCTCCTTTGTAGTAGAAAATAAAGTCTCCATGATCTTCTATGTTCTCGCCTAGGCGTCGAACTTCGCTTAATCCAATTATTGACCAATTTATTCTTTCCAATGCCATAATCAATTCTGACAAGCTTTCTGTGCTTTTGAGGGTAAACGCATTAAAGGTAGCAATATGTAATATGTTGTTTTGTTGGCGATTTGTTGTCTGGAACACTTGTGTTTGTTTCTGGGGTAAATATTTTGGTTTTTACCCCCTTAGGGGTGGAATTTTCAAATATCCTTTCTTAGTGCACACTTACGTCACTTAAAACTTAATATATAATATATATAGGTATATACAAGAATTGCAGAATTGTTTAAAGGTAGATTAGATTAGATAGATAGATTATATCACGCCTCTATTCCTCAGTTTATTTATTTTTATTACCATCTACTGGGTACAAATCCAAAATCCGGACTCATAATCATCATCGTCCACAGCTATAGGCAGGCATAGGCCTTGCCTTTCTTGTGCCAATTCCGACGCACCTGTGCCATCCTTATCTGGTAGAATCCCGCGATGGTAATAATGTCGCCTGCCCATCTCGCTGCAGGACGATCAACATTCCTGCTGCTTGTCCTTGGACGCCACTCGGTCACTGCCTTACTCCACCTGTCTTGACCGCGCCTTGCATTGTATCCTGCCCAACTACATTTGAGTTCCTTAATATGTTTTCCGACATCGAAGACCTTCGTACGTCTTCGGTTCTCAACGTTTGAATCTCGGTCTAATATAATACTATTACGAGCTGGGGTTTAGGGATAAATAATTCAAAACAGCAGACTTTAATTACTCATTATAACTGAAAAACTACTTAAACAACTTTCATACTTCGCACTATTTTAGTTTTGATCGCTGCGTATCGCTTCCCAATCGATCTTATCCCACAACGAACCCGACCGCCCTTTATATAGTACGGAAGATATTTTTGGAACGTTCTATACCTACTGTTCTAGATACATCGAGAATTTATTTTTTATTCGACTTTCGAACCCATTGTTCCCGAAGCGACGAGAAACTTCCAGAATGTTCGAGCCGAACAATTCAACACGAGCTTTCGAGAACATTAGTTCCGCTAATCGATACTAGATGGCGCTACTACTAGTGCTTCTTCTCGTCACTAGATGACGTTGCCTTATCTTGTAACAATTCCTTATGCCAAGCACAGAACGCTCCATGGCTCCCTGTGCTTCTCTCGGCGTATACACTCTCAGACTCCTGCGTGTGCGTCCATGTCTCAGCACCGTACCTAAATCCATAAATCCGGACTGCTACTGAGAAATTCCAGGTGGAAAACCCCAGTAACACCAAAGTCCAAAGCCGACCCAGGAATCAAACCCAGTACCTCATGATCAACAGTAGCGCTTGCGACCATTATGTCTTTATTTAAATACCTAAACGAGTATGATACCACCTGATCAATTAAGTAGATACCTATAGAATTTACGCATGTTTTGATAATGAGTCTAATATTGCGATAAATTGCAATGTAATTAAAACATCGTAAGGTACGTACATACATTAATTAATGTTTCTTTCATCCTATTTGTAGCTTCATACACCACCAGCTGTTGTTCGTCTATTTTCATACGATCCCCTTTTTCGGTCTACCCTATCAACCGTGACGCTATTCAATTCCTTTTCTTTCATTCGCTCTTTGACCTCTTTCGACTTCTTCTTCTCCATTCTAGGCCATCCACACATCCATCTCAACATTCTCATCGCCGTTTCACGCAATCTTTTTTCCAATTTCATCCATCTTCTTCTCGGTCCAGCACGGCATTTCCTACTCTGCTATAGTACGCATCCACTGATAAAAATAACATGGATATGACGAATGCATACTAGAAATCGCTCCGCTTGTGTCTTACGCCAATTACTATCACCTATCACAGTAACTAGTCGCCACACATCGGCGCCCGCGCAGTAAAGAAACGCAACAGGGGCGAACGCACGCGCGAACCTATATAAATCGCAAATAAAAAACACGCGAAGTATTCTCTATTCAAAATGATTGTGTAAAGTTCTAGTGAAGTGATATTGAGTTACTTAGATAAATTAAAACAGGTTTGTAATTTTAATTACTAATGAATACCTTCGGTGGTGATTTTTTTAGTCTAACATCTACACATTTTTTTCAAGATTTGTAGTTATTGTGTTTGTTGAAAATTCTAGTAATTGTTTCCAATTTTTGTGTTACGAGATCTTGTATTTTATAGTCTTATTTTTATGTGTAATTACTGATTATGTATGTTGATATATAATAGTTGCACAACCGGTCGGCTTTCTACGGCCAGTTTTCAGGTATACATATTTATTTACCTATCCACTTAATTTTTAAGAGCTAGATCCAGAATAGTTCTTCCTTTACATACCTGCTACCTCAACCAATCGTGTTAAAAAAGGCATTTAGAATTCCAGTGGGGCTAAAACCTCAATCGTGGCATTAATTGCGAATTGACTAAAAGTAAAGTGGTACAAATAATCCCAAATATTTGAGTGAAGATCAATTTTTTACAATTCAAAAGATTTTCTCTCTCTCGTTACAAATGCTAACATTTATTAACCTTCAAGAGATCATAGAGCAAACATTATAACGGAATATAATGCAATTGCACAGATAAATGCAAAAATATCATAAGGCTAACGGAAACAGTGTTTTTTGATGAAAAAATATTTCAATCTCGTATCTTGAACATTTTATTTGAATGTCGTAACTGGCGATGGATTGTAAAGTCTATCAAGAAGTCTATGACGAGTGTTAGAAGGAGTCGAATGCTCTTGTTAAAACGACGCAGGCACGGCGTAACCCAAGGGTCTGTTCTACCTTTTTATTTTAAACCATGGAATAAAGAATTTAGCTTAATGACTTAAGTAATGTTTTAGAGTTATAATTCTCACTTGTTGACTTATTAAGTAATTGCTACAAAATCACCTGTATTTGTACCACGTGCATACTTGACTTGCTTATAATATAGTTCTATTGATATTCCTTTCAATTCCATCTTATTCTATCATTCGCCATGCGTTGGTTGGTCATTACTGTGAATCGTGTTTTGCCAACAATAACATTGTATAAAATGTTAATTTGTCTCTCCTATATACAGGAGGAATTTAATTTATTTGCAATATTTTTGGGTTTTAAAGTACTCACATTCAAAAAAGCTTTTATTGTGAAATGAACTCAACGGAAAATATGAAAAAATCTGTAGTTCAGAGCAGAAGCTTTTTTTTTGTTTTTTATGGATTTGCTCCCATTAGAATTAATTAGAGTACTTTTACTTTCTGAAAGATTGCCAATCAATAATAATTAATCAAAAGTCACACTTTTCAAGTCGATTATTTAGAAGTATGGTGTGAACTTGAAAATAACAACAAAATTTAAAATGTTGTTGAAGGATCGTTATTCGCTAATAGAAATGACGGTTATAGCCTCGAGATCCGAGAATGTGCAGATCCCTTGACATCTTGAACATTCACAAAATAGTAGGCCTTGCCTTTAGCCACAGATCATAGAAAATGACGGATACGCTAAAAATTTCATGAATACCAATATAAGTAGGTAACCTACAAGTAACGAGATTCAATACTTTCGATACGCGTACTGAACAGTTCATCCGTGACAACAACAACAACCACCTCTTTGTACCATTCTTTTTAGGGTTCCGTACCCGAAGTGTCCGAACGGAGCCCTATTGCTGTCACTCACGTGTACGTCTGTCCGTCTGTCCCTCCGTCGTCTGTCACACAATTTTGTTCCAAAGAATATTAAACTTCCCATTGACCTACGAACTTGAAATTTGTTGATAATGTTTATTATTACGTATACTTTACTAACAAATAACAATATATTGATAAATCAGTTTTTTTTGGTACGGAACACTAAATGAGCGAAGTCCGACAGGCACTTGGCCGGTTTTTTTTTAATTTATATTTTGCGTGGAGAAATACTCAGGCATACTGCGCTACCACGAGGAGATATCACAGTTATGTGGGACTCCAACCCACTAAAACTGCCGCGGTGTCCTCCTGATCCGCTTATGTTTAGTTTGCTTAGTTTAGTTTACCAGAACTCATTGTACGACGTGACCACCCCAGGGACTAAACCAGCTCATGGGCGCCACTGTGTATGGCACCCTTGGTCCCATGTGACAGGGCAGGCCACCTACCATTTTCGTCCGCAAGGGATAGGGAGAGCGGCCAACGCTATACCGACACACCTCGCCCACCGCGGCCTTTAATCCACAGCCGCGATGCCTCCCATACGACATCGCGGCCCCCCTCATTTGCGATGTCACCCAAGCGGCACTGCAACCTACCTACTTTATCATTTACCTATTTGTGCCAAGTTTCAAGAATAGGTGATTTAACGTCATGCACTTCTCGGGCTTCTTGATGGATTCGTTTGGGAGTTTGTTGAGCTCCTTGATTCCAGCATGTTTCAAAATTTGCCCAAAGGAATTAGATTTTTCATACAAACTTTCAACCTCCTTTTTACCCCCTTAAGGGTGGAATTTACGTCACTTGAGGAAACTTTTTGCCAAATTTCATGCTTGTAGGCCCAGTGGTTTTGGCTGTGCGCTGATCGATCAGTCAGTCTGCCAGTTTCTTCTTTTATTTAGATAGATTGAATAAATATTGTAAAAAAATGTATCGCGAGTTAAAAAATATGTCTGAAAAATACCTGTCAAGAACATAATTAATTAGAAATGTTAAAATAAATTGAAAACCAGTGTACCTTTACCTTAATATTTCGGAACTGGGACGGAATTATTGGTAGCATCTATGGCATAAAATAAAGAACTATAGAAGGCCTTTCAGAAAACTTTAGCCCATTTACTGTTCTTTACGCGGTCTGTCTTAACTCATCGAATAATCCCGGTTTGAATTTACATTAATATTTTAGAACTAGGATATAATCAACCATAGCGACTATGACAAAAAATAAGAACTAGATGACCTTCAGAAAACCTTAGTCTCATTGCTGTTTGTTTTTTGGTTTATCTTCTCATCGAATATTAACAGTGTATGTTTATCCTAATATTTATGAACTGGGACACAGTTGACTTTAGCTTTCTTAACATAAAATGAAAAACAGAAATAATCCTTCCAGAAAATATGAGCCACATTGCAGTTTATTACTTGATTTATCATAAGTCATCGAATAAATCCAGTGAACGTTTACCCCAATATTTCAGAATTGGTACATAATTGATCGTAACTTTTTTAGTATAAAATGTAGTAAATTAGATGCCCTTTCAGATATTTATATGAAACTCATGACTGTTAATTACCCGGAGCCAAGAATCGACCAATCAATTAGACGGAAATCCACATCGCGTCTTTCATCTCGCATGTGATTGGTCGATTTTTCATACTTTTTAGGGTTCCGTAACCAAAGGGTAAAAACGGGACACTATTACTGAGACTCCGTCCGTCCGTCCGTCCGTCTGTCTGTCTGTCTGTCTGTCTGTGACCGTGATAGCTAGACAGTTGAAATTTTCACAGATGATGTATTTCTGTTGCCGCTATAACAACA
Organism: Anorthoa munda; assembly: GCA_945859665.1. Classification (NCBI taxonomy): domain Eukaryota; kingdom Metazoa; phylum Arthropoda; class Insecta; order Lepidoptera; family Noctuidae; genus Anorthoa; species Anorthoa munda. Next base: position 14,897,825 of record OX243904.1, read on the forward strand.
AATACTAAAAACAGAATAAAATAAATATTTAAGTGGGACTCCCATACAAAAATCGTGTTTTTTGCCGTTTTTTGCGATAATGGTACGGAACCCTTCGTGCGCGAGTCCGACTCGCACTTGGCCGGTTTTTTACTGTTTGCCTTGTCGAATTCATTACGCAATAAGGCTGAGTCTGTCTTAACCAGTATTTTATATTTATATAGTCTTAACTCATCGAATAATGAATTCCTTTACAGGAATTTTTATACAACCCACTCGCGATATATTTTTAAAATATTATGATATAAAATCATCGTATAAAATGCTTTTCATCCATTAAACAGATGAGATGGGTGAAGGTCGTTCATTGTTGAGAAGTTTTGAACTACTGCAGATTTGTTTGATTGACTGTCTATTAATGAGTTCACAACTTAATGAAAATTTATAGGCACCACAAATCCTGTATCTGTCATTTTCAATCGCCTAACGACTGAAAAAACAACATCGCTTTTATCTAATTTCGTTAACCGCAATTTTATTGATTACACGCTTTGGTGACATACAAATAACTGAAGTTCGGGTAGAGAACCTTTTAGGTTCCATAGTCAACAAGGAAGCCTTATAGTTTCGCCATGTCCATCTGTCCGTCCGCAGCTTAGCTCAGAGACTCTTGGTACTGGAAAGCTATAATTCGGCATCCGATAAAGTTGAACAATAAAACCATAAAACATTTTTTTTTAAGGTCGGTACCTCCTGTACACGTAAAGTAGGGATGTTTTTTTTATCGTCTATCCCATGGTGCCGTATCGTTGGATAGGCCATTCAAAAATATTACGGGTCTGTGTAAACCTTTTTCGATTCAGGGATCCGTTTGCATAAAATTAAGCTTTAAATGGCAAATCTTTGTTAGAATCTAGCCCCCTCTGCCAGCTAAATAGCTGCTTCTGGATATGTGAAAAAAAACAAGGCAGTAGTCCTTTATATAATGAAATTAAAAGGAAAACTATAACAGCTACGTAGGCTCTACAAGTTTACGAGTAATAGGAACTTATAAAATGTAGGTACTAGGAAAACTAAAAAAATTGTATACTTATTGATGTATGGGGACAACAGGTGCTTTGTTTATGAACGTTAGTAATGTTTACTATTTATTTTGTTGAATGTAGCTGTTTAAACGGAACCCTTTGTGCGCGAGTCAGACTCTGGCTGGTTTTTCATAGATTTTTTTACTAATAATTTCTATGAAAAGAGGAGGAGGAGCTCGTGGCTAATAATAACATAATGGCTAATAACAGCCGCACGGGTCGATCTTCAAGGTTAAGCAACGCTTGACGAGGTCGGTCCGTGGATGGGTGACCAAGCACGTTAAGCCGTTGGTCCCGGCTGTCATTTGAAGATCTTTGACAGTCGTTACGGGTAGTCAGAAGCCTGAGATCTGACACCAGTCTTGCCAAGGGGTATCATGTTACTCAGTTACTGGGTTGTGGAGGTCAGATAGGCAGTCGCTCCATGTAAAACACAGGTACTCAGCTGAATCCGGTAAGACTGGAAGCCGACCCCAACATAATTAGGAAAAAGGCTAGGCAGATGATGAGTTTCTATGAAAAGACACAACTGTCGGCTGGTGCCTTAAATCATAAAAAATACAAATTCTATATTAAAATCAATGTCAACATTGAAACAATAAAAAATCTAATTTTTTTATTACTTGGCCAAAGATGGGCATTATTCAGAAAGCCTGGTCAATATAATTATTTCAATGGTTTTTTCATATTGCCTACTCATATTGGGCATTTTTCAAATTGTGCGGGCATTATAAATAATGCCGAAATAATCAGTTGGTCCATAACATATATATTACCTTGTTAAAAAAGTGCAGATGAAGAAATCGTATTACGCCTGAAATTTGCGCCTGAAGAGGAGCTCGTGGAGTCGTGGCTAAATAATAACAGCCGCACGGGTCGATCATCAAGGTTAAGCAACGCTTGACGAGGTCGGTCCGTGGATGGGTCCATTTCAACATACCGAGTTTCCTCCGTGCCTCGGAAAGCACGTTAAGCCGTTGGTCCCGGCTGTCATTTAAAGATCTTTGACAGTCGTTACTGGTAGTCAGAAGCTTGAGATCTGACACCAGTCTTGCCAAGGGGTACCGTGTTACCCAGTTACTTGATTGTGGAGGTCAGATAGGCAGTCGCTCCATGTAAAACACTGGTACACAGCTGAATCCGGTAAGGCTGGAAGCCGAGCCCAATATAGTTGGGAAAAGGCTAGGCAGATGATTACGCCTGAAATTTGCATGAAAAATGAGAACATAATAAACTATATCTGTGCAAATATAGTTTATATTAATTAATGTCCAATTGGTTATGTAAACGAGATTTTAACGCTAATAAAGACCAACCAACTGAATACATTATGAGACAAGACCAGTACCTTTACAGTAGTAAAGTTATTTTTAATTTAATTAATTAGGTAATTAAAATATTAATTTATTAAATACAAAATTATATTGAGTAGATATCGTGTTACAGTCAGCAACAAAATTCGATTCATCTTGTATTTTCTTAATTATCGGCTCATAAAAAAAAAAAACTAAATGAAATGCAAAAATAGTAAAAACCTGTTTTCCGAATTATTCTGTATCAATAAGTTAATTTATCGTAGTACGCGTGCAGCTAGAGAAGGTGGTGGACGGATGATGTTGCTGATCGTGCTCAAGACGCTGCGAGCACCGGCAACTTGAAGGAGCTGTATAAAGCCATCTAGACCTTGGCAGGGAACAGAAGGCTCAAAAAGAAGCCGCTGAAATCTAAAGAGTATAGTGACGTCAGAAGGGCAGCTACTACGCTGGCGCCAACACTTTCAGAAGGTCTTCCGATTGTCAGCATCATCGACGCCTGACTCGATACAGGTCGGTTCCTCATCACCTCGGCCTCTCGACATCAACACGGAACCACCGTCAGCCTCCGAGGCGGCTGAAGCGATGTTTTCTATGAAAGCAGGCAGACCTGGTGGTCTCGACCTGATTATGGCGGAAATGTTACGAGCTGACTTAGCCTGCGCCGTCGACATGCTGACGCCTTTAATTGAAAAGATATGGACCGCTGAAGACCTCCAGGATGACTGGAACAAGGGACTTCTAATAACGACTCGATTCCCTCCAAAGTCTTCAGTAAGATAATTCTAGATAGGCTGTCGAAGGCCGTGGAACCTCTTCTGCGCAAGCAACAGGCGGGTTTCCGTTCGAACCACTCATGCACGGAACAGATCCTCTTCGTATCATACTCGAGCAAGCAGCAGAATGGCAAAGTGATATTTATCTTACCTTTGTCGACTTCGAAAAGGCCTTTGATATGTTGAAGAGGTCCAGCATCTGGTCCCGCCTGTTGGACATTCGGGTGCCGCCGAAAATAGTCCGCCTATTGGAGAGCATCTACAAGAAATATTGTTGCAAGGTGACAGACGACGGCCTCATCTCGGACGACTCGCAGTGCACGGAGGTGTCCGCCAGGGCTGTCTTCTTTCGCCTCTCCTCTTTTTAGTCGTTCTCGATAAAGTCATGCTTCGCATATAGGAAAGCAGGCGCCGCGGCATAGAGTGGGCGATTTTCCAACCCTGTTGGAAGACTTGGACTATGCCGATGGCATATGCCTGCTGAGTCATACACGCGCTGACATGCAAACGAAATTGAATGACTGAGGCGTACGGGGTTGAAAAATTCAACACCGATGCTAATCGACACAGAGGTGGTGGAACGCGTCCACCAATTTACTTACATCGGGAGCGTCGTGTCAGAGACTGGAGGAACTGAATAGAACATCACGTCAAGGATCGCCAAGCCTTCGTGCAGCTAAGACCCAGTTGGCAATCCGGAACTGACCCGAATGGTTAAACTCAAGATCTTCGTGTACAATGTCAAATCGTGGAAACGTGGAAGCTAACAAAGGACATCTCACGCCAAATCCAGGTCTTCGTCAACCGATGTCTTTGTAGAATCCTCGGAATATGCCCGAGGCCATTTTTAACGTAGAGCTGTTGGAGATGCCACAAGTACCCGATTGAAAGCCAGATCAAGCGTCGTAAATGGAGATGGATTGGTCACAGGCTCTGGAGGGATTCCGATCACATTCCTATACAGGCCATGGACTGGAAACCTCAAGAAAAACAGAAGCGTGGCCGTCACCGTCAAATCTGGCGCCGCACCGTATTGGCTGAAGCGACGAGCATCGAAATGACGTGGAGTGAGGTGAAGCGTGAAGGTCAAGACCGGTTGCGATGGAGGACTACTGTGGACGCCCTCTGCCCTAGCTAGGGGACATAGGATCCTAAGTTTAATAAGTCAGATTAATGTGTAAATCGACTTATACATGTTGACCATACCAGAAATTATGTAGGTACTAGCTTCTGCCAGCGGCTTCGCCCGCTTGAATGTCGATTACTATCTCAAGGGAACATATTCCCCGGATTACGGTGCTTTTCCAGACTATAATCTATGTCTGTGCCAAATTTCATCCAGATCCGTCCAGCCGTTTGAGCGAGAAGAAGTAACAAACCGTCGGTGCTCCGTAGACCAATTGAAATCTGTCCAATTGGTATATGGGGAAAATTACATGTTTCCATCGTCCAATTACCAACTGGGCTATGGAGAATTGAGAAATGTTACATACAAACACACACACACTCAACAACCTTTCACTTTTATAATATTCGTGTGACTAGCTTCTGCCAGCGGCTTCGCCCGCGTGAAGAGTGTTTAATTATGCCAAGGGAACTTTAGACTTACCGGGACAAAAAGTAGCCAAGTCAAATCAATTTTATTTATTTCAATTAGTTCATTAAGCGGCACTTTTGAACGTCGAATTTTTAAATTGACATCAAAATAATTGATTCTACTTTCCATTAGCCTATGTGCTAGTCCAGACTATAATCTATTTCTGTGCCAAATTTCATCCAAATCCGTTCAGCCGTTCTGGCGTAATTGAGTAACAAACATACATCCACACACACACATCCATCCAAACTTTAACATTTTTATAACATTAGTAAGATAGTACTCACCAATTTTCATGGCCGGCCTGAAGTTGGCTACAATGGCTGCGCAGTAGTAAATCTCATACAAAAACAGCAGCGCGCCGCGCCTTGCGCTCCGGCAAAATAACTTCAGGGTGGCTGAGAAGATTGCCGAGTACCTACTGTAGTATGGTACTTCTCCAGACAAGTCCATTTGTAGAAAGCCCTAAGGTTACCTAAGGGCGGTTACTTACTTCATCCGATCTGTGTCCGTGAAATTTCGCTGCCGAGGTAGCCGGTAGTACTTCTTGTAGGGAAACTTAGAAGCTTACGCATTACATCTGAACTCTATCCGTTATAATCTGTCATATTTCAGAACATTTTGAACTCGGAACTCAAACCAAGGACACGGACGTGTAGTGTGTAAGCGTAACCGTCCTAAGTGCCTTTTCATACGCTCCGGTTTCCGGCGAATGTAAAGCCATGTAAAGTGCTCGCCAAAATTCTGGGCCGCCCTGAAATTGGCTTTCCGATGCGCAGCCCAAGTAACACAAAAGCAAGATAAAAGTACACATTTTGCATATTATACAGTTCAAAGATGAATATAGTTTGTATAAGAGCTTTGGGAATAGCCAAATGCTGAATTAGGTTGAGTTCGGACCCTTAAAATTCTTAACGCTTAATAAATTCTGTATTTCTGTCCTTACCTTCTTAACGCTTATTAACCAGTCACCGTAGGATTATTATACAGACGTTATTTAGCATTACGCGTTTCAGGTTGCTTAAAGCTGAAAAACAGCCCCGTCGGTAGCATTTGTCTGAATATCCATAATCTGTATTGCTATTATAAAAGCATTACTAAGCTATTAGCGTTTGAAACAGCTCAATGCTGAATAAAGTATCACCTTCTGAATAATATTGTTACATAATTCTATTAAACAGCTTGATACTGAATAATTGCTTTTATTTTATCTTCAAACTGGATAAGATTCTATGTTTTACTAATTATTCAGCTGCTGAATAAATAATATTACTTATGTTTTTATTAAGCTTTTTCCTGTTTAATAGAGAGTTTGAAACTAACTTATACAAATTAAAGACCATATGTATGTTGTTATAGCGCCCATAGCTTAATACCAGCTTAATTAAAATGTTATTGATCGTATTTATTTTTTGCGTTATTTAATATGAATCGAAAATCGTGGAAAAAACGTAAGAGAACTGGTTACATCAAAAGAAAATTGTTAAAAGAATATTTAAATATCAGCAATAGTAAATGTCCAAGTGTTTCTGGTCATCAAAAGATTTATGAAAATAGTTTGAAAAAAACTGAACCCGGTCCCAGCTAGCATGCGTGGTTGCCGTGCAATGAAGAGGGTTCCGTCCCCCAAAAAGTCAAACAGCATTGCGATTCACACAAGATGAGAATGCATCTGATGGCAGTGTACAAATATCGAAGAAGAACAATGTAGATACATGAAAAATTAGATATTTCGAGAAAAATTTGAAAATGGGCTTTCGAAAAAAGATCACACAAGTAGCACTAAAGGATTTGGCAGAAATATTAAATCAAAGATTCCCAGACATTTTACCTAATGATCCAAGGACAATTTTAAATACACCGAGACAAGTCCACATAAAGTCTATTGAGCAAGGTGAATACTGGCACAATGGCGTCATTGGGACACTTAAAAAATATTGATTAACACAAACATTTTGCCAGAAAACATATCACTGAATATAAACATGGAAGGTCATCCAATTTTAAATAGTCCCTTAGAAAGAATTTCGGCCAATTTTAATAGAAAAAGAAATGATTATTTTATTAGCAGAAAGTATTACAGTACAAGAAAATAAAATTTACGTTGTGATAAGATATTTTATTTGCGACTCTTAATTCTCCAACATGCACATAAATTTCTTCAAGTTTTTTCATGATTTTGTCTTGACTCTCCATAATATGTTGTGGTTTCGCGTATATATTCTTGATTCCTTCTAGAGTCTGTACGTCTGGTGTCCATCAGTGCCAAGTGACAGCTGCACGGCTACGTTTTCAATTTGCCTTGAGGTTCAGTTCAGTTTTCAATTTGACAGTTTCGGGTGGCTTGATGTACTGGCGTTTGTACATAAAACAAATAACAAAACACGGATTAAACAAGGGCCCAGTCCACACCACACACGCGAAATCTATAGCAGATTTCGTGTGTGTGGTGTGCACCACATTTTTAATCATAAATGAGATTTTCTCGAAAAAAAATGCAAGCAAAGACGCTATAATTTTAAATGTAATGAATTCAGTGAAAGCCGGGCGTGAAATTCCACAATAGAAAAGGTTTTTGTTAAATCGATTAGAGAACCCTAAAAATCTGAATAATTTAGAAATGTGATCAACTATATAATTGATATTCAGAAGTTAGTGTACTGAGACTACTTTTTTCAAGTTATAGCTTAGTAACAAGGCATGTGTGCACTTTTATTCAGCATTATACACCAAAACAATCGATCGCCATTAAAAATCTTTGTAATTTATACTTTCACGGAATTTACGAGATACCAAAATGCTTAATCTTACAACTACAACATTTTCAACTCGATTCAAGTTATTTTGTTGGATTAAAATTGCTAGTATTAGCTATTTCGTCACAAGTACTTTTGTCAGACCTATTATGTATGTATGAAAATACTATTTACTATCTATTATCTTGATTATTAACGCGGCGCGTAATAAATAATGAAAAAAAAACATACTATTCACGACAAAATTACTTGCGCACTAACAATTAACATATAGCAGACCTCTAACTTGTAAATTAAAATTTACTTACCGATTTTATAAGTTCACCATGTCAAATCACATTTAAATTCGACATCGACATTAAAATATTTAATCCAATTGAATTATTTTCACAATTTGTATGAATATTGTTTGTAAAAGTGTGAACAATAATTTAAATGCTTAATAAATTCTGAATACAATAATCAATTCGATTAAGCTGAGTAACTCAGTTGTAAGAGCTTAATAAAAGCAATGTGAGCTGTTATTCAAAGGTTATTAAGCTAATTGAAACGTTATTAAGCTCCTACTCAGGTCTTGCTCAGATGTTATTCAGCGTTAAGCATTCAATATTGGGGCCCTTTTTGCTTGAATAACAGCTGAATAGACAGGTACTCAGACGTTATTCAGCTTACTATTCAGCTTATGCTCTTGATGATTGCTCTTACTCAATCTTTATTCAGCACGTTTGTGTTACTTGGGAGGGCACGAAACGGTGCTGTTTTTACCCGACTGCCGAAGGAGGGTAATGTGTTTATCAGTCTATGTATGTATGTATGTATGTATGTATGTATGTATATATGTATGTATGTATGTATGTATGTATGTATGTATATATGTATGTATATATGTATGTATGTATGTATGTATGTTTGTTCCTATATGGCGTTCCAGAGACCAAACGCGTTTGCCGATTTTGATGGTTCTTACGTCAATCGATTCGTCTTAATCCTGCGAGTGTCACTGGCTACATTAAAATTGGAAAAAACAAAAATGGCGGATTTTGGGCGCCATTTTGTGGGGAAAAAAATTTTTTTTTTCTTCCAAACCCATCGTGTGGGGTATCAAAATAAAGGATTTTAAGAGGTGATTTCAAAAATATATAACACTTATGTGTTTACTTGTACCTCAATCTAAAAAAAAATAACTAAAAAGTTGTAAATAAAAAAAGTTAATTAAAAAAATCAAAAAACCCGACTGCTTAAAAAGCAAACTAAAAAGACGTAAACAAGAAGAAAATCATGCTGTGCAGTCGGAGGATACATCTGGTGTTGGTCCGCCAGCTCGCGAATATGTATCCTCCGACTGCACAGCATGATTTTCTTCTTGTTTACGTCTTTTTAGTTTGCTTTTTAAGCAGTCGGGTTTTTTGATTTTTTTAATTAACTTTTTTTTTGTATGAGATTTACTACTGCGCAGCCATTGTAGCCAACTTCAGGGCGGCCAAGAAGTTTGCCGAGAACTATATGTACATGACTATACACTTCGCCGCCGGGTACCCGGCATGGCTATCCGGCAACCGGGGCGTATGAAAAGGCACTTACTGTGTATCTATGAAGCTAGACTGATCTAGTTTTGCACTTAAATATTACACCGCTGATTGCAACTAGTGCAAGCCTAGGCTATACATGCCTAGTTATCTACTTATTTTAATATCTAATTATTCTAACTATATTGGAAACGGCTTTCCTTTCAAACTAGATTCAGATGAATATCTACAGGTATATTACCACATAAAGCGGCTGCCTAACTGACCTCCACACATCCCTTGTTAAGGCAGATTTATAAAATATTGGCCGATTTCTACAACTTTCGTAATGACTGTCAAAGATTTTTGATTCGAATTCCATTGAATTAATGTGATTTTCGAGGCATTTATGTAAATCATTTTATTTAACTTTAACCTCTACATAAAAAAGTTAATTAAAAAAATCAATAAACCCGACTGCTTAGAAAGCAAACTAAAAAGACGTAAACAAGAAGAAAATCATGCTGTGCAGTCGGAGGATACATATTCGCGAGCTGGCGGACCAAAACCAGATGTATCCTCCGACTGCACAGCATGATTTTCTTCTTGTGTACGTCTTTTTAGTTTGCTTTCTAAGCAGTCGGGTTTTTTGATTTTTTTAATTAACTTTTTTTATTTACAACTTTTTAGTTATTTTTTTTTAGAATTAGGTACATTTAAACATATAAGTATTATATATTTTTGAAATTGCCTCTTAACATCCTTTATTTTGATACCCCATACGACGGCTTTGGAAGAAAAAAAAAATTTTTCCCCCACAAAATGGCGCCCAAAATCCGCCATTTTTGTTTTTTCCAATTTTAATGTAGCCAGTGACACTCGCAGGATTAAGACGAATCGATTGACGTAAGAATCATCAAAATCGGCCAACGCGTTTGGTCTCTAGAACGCCACATAGGAACAAACATACATACATACATACATACATAGACTGATAAACACATTACCCTCCTTCGGCAGTCGGGTAAAAACCACAAAAATGAAAGTACAATAAATAAGTTGGTTACGATTATAAACTGCCGAGCAATGAAAAAGTTCCACCCACAAAATGCCGACAAACACCTTAATTTAATTTTTTCACATTTAATTTAAAATTTGAACACAATATTTACGTTTTTAGTAGGTAATATGCTGATGCGCTGTTAAATGTACTTCAATATTGCAGACGGCGTCATTAAGCTAGCTTTTCCCGTTTAGGAGTAATTTGGTGCTATGTCACTGGAACTTTTTCATTGCTCGTTAGTGTATTAACATTGTTTGGGAAATTGCCTTAAGCTAAAATTATAAAATTTTGTCCTTAGCCTTATGCGCAAGGTAGTTACCTACGGTTTACAACGAAAATTACACCGGTTTTGTAATCTGATCCTAAGCGAATAGTTTTAGTGATTATAATTTTAATGGCTATAATTAATTAATACAAAAGATATTAAAAAATAACAGAAAATCTTGTTTGGCTACAAATTCCTACGTATCATTTACCTAAAATAATTATAAAATTAGATGAGATAATAAATTTAATATTTATAAGCAGTGCGTCTGAATGGCGCCAAAGACACATGCATAGGCAGAAAGGTTTCATAAGAAGATTTTAAAACTGCAGTCACTCAGATACTAAATGCAACAGATAGTTAGCTGTCTTTGTTCTTAAAATATCTCCGGTTACCTAAGTACCCATGTTTATTTATATCAATCGCGAGACGACAGCAAAGATCACCTGCGAGTTACTCGTTTCGATAAATTGACAGCTAGACGAGTACCTTTTTGTTTTTTTTTTTGTTTACGGGGGGAAACCTTCAAAAGGCGCCTGGACTTTTGGGGACAAGACCAGGGAGTATGGGCTTTTTACCTCACTAAAACCACTCCGGTGATCACCATCAGCATCTGGAAGGGGGGAGGGGGGCTCAGGGTCAGCTCTTAAAAGACCCCCCGGAACCCCCTCTGTGCAACGCCTGTTAGACCAATAAATAATGTACTATGTGGTACCTTCTACATCAACGGCAGCAAAGAACAAAAAGACATCTGCTTTTTGCGAATTTAACTTTTTTTACATAAATGAATTCAGAATTCTTTACATTTTTTTATAAAGAGAGAAAAGTTTTGTATTAACTTTTTAATGAAATTAAACGAAACGAATGAAATGAAATCAAATTGTCAACGATTAGGTCATATAGAAAGGATTCATTTCGGTTAAAATCTAAGGTTAAAATTTGTATAAAAAAAAATTGTATTGTAATTAGTATATTGTAAACGGTGAGGTCGTAGAAAAGGGATTGATTTGAGTTTAAATTGTTTAATTTCAATAGAACGATAATACATTTTGGTTCAAGTCATCAAATCAAAAAAGTTAAATTCGCAAAAAGCAGATGTCTTTTTGTTCTTTGCTGCCATTTTGGGTCAACTTACATGTCGCGCACTATATCAAGAGTTTATTTTTCTTCAAAAATCTCATTATTACTATTAGTAGATATTTTGTCGCGTAGGTAGATATACAAAGACAACTACACCCTATTTTGACGAAGCAACGATGTACAAACGCACATCTACTGTAGTAGTTGTCCGTGTGTGCGTTATACAATTTCTTCTCTACGCGGACGATTTAAAGGTCTATAAAATTATTTCTGATAAAGTCGATTGTTTTAACTTCCAGCAGGATTTAGACCGTTTCTCTAACTACTGCTCCTCCAATAAGCTTTACCTTAGTCTTCCAAAGTGTCATGTTATAACATTCACCAAAAAGAAAAATATTACTGAGTTCGACTATCGTCTTGCAAATACGCCAATTAGTAAAGTAAGTTTTCTCCGCGATCTTGGTGTTCTGCTAGATTCAAAGCTCCATCTGGATGCTCATATAGAAAAAATTGTTAACAAGGCCTACCAAATGTTTGGTTTTGTTATGAGATCTTCCAGGGATTTTCATCGACCTTCCACCTTTTTGCACTTATACAAATCAATAATTAGGCCACAGTTAGAGTTTGCAGTGCCTATTTGGAACCCTTTTTATGTAAAATATAGTGAAAGATTAGAATTAGTACAACGTAAATACCTTCGTGCTATGAATTTTAGATGTTATCGGAATAAAATGTCATACCACTTGCTTCTTAAAAAGTATGATCTTCTGACCTTAAAGTCAAGACGGAAACTTCTGGAAGTTATGACTCTGTTCAATGTGTGCCGCAATCATTTTGATTGTCCGGACCTAGTTAGGAGTCTTAGTTACCTGGTTCCTCGAACAGTTCGTGTACGTGAGGTACGTACTCGACATCTTTTTGCTACTAGCCCCTGTAAATCCAACGCTGGCTCGCGTTCACCACTTCATCGTTTGGTTGAGACGTATAACAATGAATTTAATTCAATCGACATTCTTTTTCTTAATAAAAATGCATTTAAAAAGCAAATCCAAGCAACCCTAAAGGATCAGCAAATAAATATATTATAACGTAATGTTTAATTAATAATATACGCACACAAATTTTAAATTTTAAATTAACTTTTTCTGTTTTCTTTTACATACTATTAAAAAATACAGATATGAGTTTTAGGCTTAGTTCTAGGACAGCAACCGCTGTGTATTGTATCTGTGTTACTAGCTAGTTTTAAATACTTTAAATAGTAATCTGTGGAGAACGTAGTGGGTAGCATAATTGTACAAATGTAATATTTAAGATAGTATGACTGTTTCTTATTGTGCTACTGTTTGTTTTTCCTTAAATAAATAAAATAAAATAAAATAAACTGTCTGTTTCAGAATGCGGTCGACTTTTTTAAACTAGTAAGAATGCACTTAATTATTACTACAGCCTCAATTTTTTAATTTACATTTCATAATAATACATAATAAGAAAATTTTGGCAAAAATACGAGGAGTCAAGCAAGTGTCAATTAGCAGACACAATAGAAATTACCATTGTTTTAAGCCGATTCGGCACGATGGACACTCAAAGGGCATAAACAGATTTAGTTATTTATGTTGTGCGAAGAAGATAAAGACATTTGCCATATTTCGCAAAATTTACCTACCTATATATAACAGTTATATATTCGCAAACTGACTGACCAAGACCAGATGTATCCTCCGACTACACAGCATGATTTTCTTCTTGTTTACGTCTTTTTAGTTCGCTTCTTACCACGAGTTTCCCACCTTAAAAATAGCTGTTGAAAATTCATTCAACCAATCACAGCATAACGCGTGCTTGACAATTTGTCACAAGGTGGGGAACTCTGGGTTAAGCTGTCGGGATTTTTGATTTTTGAATTAACTTTTTGTAGATCGACGTTTGTTCTTTGCTGCCGTCGAAACGCACAATTCTCAAATGATTTACTAGCGACCTACCGATCGTTACTGTAGCCAGATTCTGCAAGAATGATGAAATTATTCTGTGGACTGGTTTCTGCGTAATCATGTTATGCCTATGATGTTCTCACTGCTGGCATATAAGCGTCCCTCAAAATTATGATAATTACGCAGAAACGAGTCGAAAGATCCATCACTCGGAGTCGGTTGGTGGGTATCACAAATCTTATTTTTTTTAGTTTAGATCATGGCGGTTTCCTAACGATAATTTCCTTCACCGTTTTGAAAGCGTTGGCGATAACACAGACGGAGACACAGGAGAGGAGGGAGGCAAAGGGGGGCAATCCCCTCCTCACCTGGTCCTAGACCAAACTGAGTCTGAAACTCCAAATTAGACAGAAAGGTTGCTTTCATTTGTGGGTAATTATTTAGATAGTGATAAATACCTATTGTCATCATTCTTGGAAGTGGGGCACATTCTTGAATGTATGGAAAATATGTAGGTCTCGAAAGTCGGCAAATTGTAGGTAGGTAGGTAAGGATTTTATCCACTCGGGCCAGTTAGCAAGGCCGTCTTTAACTATGCTGGGGCCCTTGGGCACACAAGAATTTGGGGCCCTTTTGGAAAGTAAAGAAAGCGAATTATACTATTTTTTTTCTGCTATGATTTTCTATTTATTATGGGTAATCAAATATATAATATAATAATTATGTCATTAATGATATTAGTATGCTGCTGGGTGTTTGGTTACGATTACGATAGTGGTTTCTTTCGGGATTTCTGTTTAGCAAAATCTTCTATTATATCCTAAAAGTAAATTTTTTGAAGGATGTCATTTTCTATGCACATAATTGACAAATTACTTAGTCGTTCTTGTAAAATTGTTGTTCGCAATAATTTTTTTATTTTCTTATGCTGCGAAAATGAACGCTCTTCACTACAATTGGTAACCATTAGGCAAAGGAATATTCTTGTAACAACTTCAACGTTTGGAAGTTCCTTCTCATTTATATGACTTTTTGAGGTTAAGTAAGGTTGAGATATTCAAATCCGCTCATTGCTTTGCTATGTTTTTTAAATATTGGAAAACATTCTATTTTGAGTTCATATGCATTAATATCTTTATGATAAAATTCTGCAAATTCATTACATTTTTTACAAAATTTTGTCTAAAATTTTAAGACAAAAGTAAGTTTTATTTTCGACCCCGGGTGCTCACTGTTACTGAAATGTTTTGAGAATAAATGTGAGAGAATTTGTCGGTTGTCGGTCCTTCGGGGCCCCCTGAGGATGGGGGCCCTGGGCACGGGCCCCGTGTGCCCGTATGGTAAAGACGGTACTGCCAGTTAGTTGGGCATATTTACCCTATATATCCATAAATAACGGCCATGGCTTTCTACAATCACTACTAGTCTTCGAGCTTGCTGCCATATAACTACCAGAGAAAGGTGTAGACTGGTTAAAAATAGTAAGATTGCTTTACTAATGGCGCGAATTGCTGAAACGATTTTATTACTGATACCTAAAATTTTCAAACTTTTTGGATATTTTCTGCAAATTAAACAATTTAATCTTTCTTTTTACATTAAATACCACTTTTTGATATGAGTGATAAAGCGATAAGGGCCGGTAAAATTATAGCCCTAATTGAAGAAGGTTGTTCGCATACTTTAGTGTCTCAGCGGCTAAATGTGAGTCGTTCTACTGTCCAGAGGACTTGGCAACGGTATCAAGAGACCGGTTCGGGAAGAAAACGATGCACAGAACCAAGAGATAACCGCTTTTTACCCGACTGCCGAAGGAGGGTTTATCAGTGTTTATCAGTCTATATATGTATGTATGTATGTAAGTATGTATGTATGCATGTATGTATGTATGTATGTATGTATGTAAGTATGTATGTATGTATGTATGTTTGTTCCTATGTGGCGTTCTATAGACCAAACGCGTTGGCCAATTTTGATGGTTCTTACGTCAATCGATTCGTCTTAACCCTGCGAGTGTCACTGGCTACATTAAAATTGGAAAATAGAAAAATGGCGGATTTTGGGCGCCATATTGTGGGGACCCAAAATTTATTATTCTTCCAAACCTATCGTGTGGGGTATCAAAATTAAGGGCTTTAAAAGCTGATTTCAAAAATATATAACCCTCATATGTCAAAATGTACCTAATTCTAAAAAAAGATAACTAAAAAGTTATAAATAAAAAAAGTTAATTAAAAAATTCTAAAAACCCGACTGCTTAGAAAGCGAACTAAAAAGAATGTAAACAAGAAGAAAATCATGCTGTGCAGTCGGAGGATACATCTGGTTTTAGTCAGCCAGCTCGCGAACATGTATCCTCCGACTGCACAGCATGATTTTCTTCTTGTTTACATTCTTTTTAGTTCGCTTTCTAAGCAGTCGGGTTTTTAGAATTTTTTAATTAACTTTTTTTTAGTTAGTCAGGCGTTGCGGAATCGTAAGGCGTCAAGTGTGGACCTGAAGAATAGCCTTGAAGAAGTAAGAGGAGTAGAAGTTAGCTTATGGGCGGTAAGGAGGAGGCTTTTGGCTGCCAATATTAGGAGTTACCGCCCGGCTCGGGGCCCTAAATTACTTCGTGAGCACCGTGTTGCTCGACTTCAGTTTGCTCGAAACTGTGCTTCATGGACTCTGGAGGACTGTAATAAAGTATTGTTTTCTGATGAATCTAGAATCTTTTTGTGTGGAGAGGACAGACATTGTGGCGAGTGCGATGCCCACGGAAACGCTATGCGGAAGTGTGTTTCGAAGAAATCACTACTTATGGTAGAGGCTCCGTTATGTTTTGGGCACCAATTAATTCGACGGAGCGTACGGAGTAAGTATTCATAGGAAATGGAACATTAAATGCACACCGGTACATAATGTCCTAATTCCATATGCACAACCCGCATTACTGCACTTGGGGAAGACTCCATTTTTATGGACGACAATGCTCACCCGTACATAATGTCCTAATTCCATATGCACAACCCGCATTACTGCACTTGGGGAAGACTCCATTTTTATGGACGACAATGCTCACCGGTACATAATGTCCTAATTCCATATGCACAACCCGCATTACTGCACTTGGGGAAGACTCCATTTTTATGGACGACAATGCTCACCCGTACATAATGTCCTAATTCCATATGCACAACCCGCATTACTGCACTTGGGGAAGACTCCATTTTTATGGACGACAATGCTCACCGGTACATAATGTCCTAATTCCATATGCACAACCCGCATTACTGCACTTGGGGAAGACTCCATTTTTATGGACGACAATGCTCACCCGTACATAATGTCCTAATTCCATATGCACAACCCGCATTACTGCACTTGGGGAAGCCTCCATTTTTATGGACGACAATGCTCACCCGTACCTTTCTGGCGACGTGGAAGCGTACATGCAAGATGTTGGGATCCGTCGTTTAGATTGGCCAGAAGTCCTGACCTCAATCCAATTGAACATGTCTGGGATGTTCTATGTAAGATCAGTGCAACCTGGCTCCACAAAACATCAGGGAGCTAAAAAGAGTCATTGCAGTAGAGTGGGAACGTATTCCTCAAAACGTTATTAAAAACATAGTGGAAAGCATGCCCAAAAGGATTCAAGCTGTGACTTTGGCAAGAGGATGTCACACTTGTTATTAGGTTTTTACATTTGTAACATTATTTCATTTAAAAAATCTTCTTATCTTTATTTCCAACCACTTCTTATTGTTTGGCCGTGTATATCGGTTTTAGAGAATACATCGTTTTTTTTTTAAATTGATTCACTTCTCGCGTATTAATTTACACGATTATAAGTATACCTACAGACTACGTCACGATTAAATTTCATTTAATTAACTCAAATCGACTTTACAATGTAAATTTCCTTCAATTCGCGTTTTTTTTGCAAGAGTGTTTCGCCAGTTACGTTAGGTACTCTATCTTCTAACCGTATACCTATTAAACAAAATACTATATTTATATGCACCTATACTTACACATACGGCTGTTCAAATATCGTTATGCGCGTAAACATTATGTACAACAGGTGTTTACAAAAGCGTCGTGAGAACGAATCGGATTCAAAACATGTTTGCTTTTACGAAAAAACAATGCCACTATAATGAATAGGTTGAATTGAAAGATAATACTGTTGAATTGTGAATGAGAATATATCACTTCCTCTCATTTGTAAGGAATAATTTCCGATATTGTCATCACGACAATGACTTTGTAATAATTTCTATGTAATTATTTCTAAATTCGTCAATTTGTGAAAATGATGACAAATGAAGGCTGGCTAGTTTGAAGCTGGTGAAATGAATTTAAATAATTTTAGGTTCATTCAAATAACAAACACACTTGAACTTGATACTTAAACGTCGATCTTTCTTGTATCTCTCATAACGCCTGACATAATTTTCATAGCTACAAGTTGCTAGAAATAATCTTGCTTTGAAAAATAATGCAAATCAAAGCAAATGAGCTGTGGAGAACAAAACCAAAATCTAGTTCTAATTCAATAAAGACTGCTAATAGTCTACACAGCTGTTTAATTCAACATGCATTCACAATGTACAGTACTCTCCAATCTTCTTGGCCGCCCTGAAGTTGGCTGCGCAGAAGTAAATATCATACAAAAACAGCAGCGCGTCATGCCATGCGCACGCGCCTGTATGATTATTGCATGCTGTTTCTTATGTTAACTTTCATAAGTTATAAACAAAAAAAAGTCCACAAATAAAATAACAACCATAAACATAACTCAGATTTTATTTAACAGTTAACAACAGCTATAAATAATAAATAACAGCATTATTTCCTTACTATTTCAATTAAACAAAAACATAATCGTAACATATCACTAAAAACAAACAAAACATAAACCTTAGTTTCGTCAAAATAAATTAGGTAGTTAAAATAGATTCGCTAGTTAGTATACTTTGGAATTGTATATCACAGACTATAAAAACGTATTATCTAAAGAAGCGTTTGTATTGTTACATTTTTTATTATACAATACAACAATTTTTTTAAATAGTATTTAGCTGCCATGCATCATTATTATTACAATATTTATAATACATTATTTTTATGGTACAACCGTACAAGTATCTTTTAAGCGGTTCTGCACTGCATCCGATACGAATCCGAAGTACCCTTATTACTACTTGTAAAAAGGATTACACACTAGATCCGAACTCCGTTCGTACGAAAGAGTCCATAGAACCCGTCCATAGAATTCTAATTCGGATTCCGATCGCATGCAGTGCAGAACTGCTCTTCAGCGCGTGTTCAAAAATGAAACTAATGCCGTATTGTCTTATAAACACAATATACACAGACAATTTCACAAATTTTTACCAGAGCCCCCAGCCTACATTGTTTTAACGCCAAAAAATCCTGTCATACAACCAACGAACCTTAAATTAGATCTGTAAATATTGTGCATTATACAATCTAAAATAGGACGAGATTACAAATCCAATTAATTTTCAAATGCTTTGCAAATATACTTAATTGTATTTTGTAAAATATTTCACTTATTTTAAGGACACTTTACAGATCCTTTGTCCGCCATTTTAACAAAATTTTGCGAATAACTTAATCATTTCAGTATAATAATAATACTATGACTTTATCTAACTATAAATTGTTCTATAAAATTGAACATAATTATAATAAATATGTTCTAATTGTACGTTTAAAAAAAATTATAGGATCACAATTTCGTCAGTGTTGCCATGTTACTGGCATACTCACTGTTGCAAGCCTTTCCTAAATCATTTCTAATTTGGTGTAATTTTTGGTGCCAAGTAAAGATTCATTTCTAGCACATAAACATTTGCATCCTAATTGCGTAACTTGGTTAAAAGCCCAAAGCATACACGCACCCTTTCATTTTGAATTCAACAGTATTCACTGCGTGTTTTACGCGGTCAAGTAGACGGATTTTAAACAATTGAAGCAATGAATGATATAACCGCGTGCACGCACAGGCTTTAACCTTTCAATTAAGTTACACAATTAGGATGCTTTTTAGACTATAATCTACATTTTTCAATAATTTGCATTAACACTTTTCTAATTGAGAACCTCTAAAACATTGTACTTTCTATAGATTTTCCCAAACATATGCAAATACTCTTGCTAAGAAAGACCACTAAACAAAAACAAAGACCACCTTTTTCCATCAAAATAGATGACAGAAATTAAATAAATCAACACTATAACATTATAAAAAGCGCAAGACTTCAGGACAACAAATCTAGTTGCCATCACCGCTTTTTAGGCCTTATGCACAAACAAGACTTAGCATATGACTGGGACCAGATTATAAAACTTTATAACTTTTGTGACAGTCTACACAAATCATCCTCCAACCTTTAACTCCAGATCTTGCTAACAGATTCATATATTTTTATATTACATATTAATGCTGGCCGCACACTGGCTGGCAACTTTCGCTTAAGCAAAATCGCAATATAAATTGGAGTCCAGCAACAATTCGGTCAAGTAAAAGTAGCCCATGTGCGGCCAGCCTACTCTCCCAGATTTTGGAATAAAAATTATCACAAAAATATTGTGAAAATTGACAAGCACAAAAACTGCTGAGCGGTTGAATGAACAATCAATAGACAATGTTCGTTCCAAAAACTGGGCACTAATCGTTCATTTATTAAGTTCACCATACTTTTTTCCTACTAAGCATTTTAGCTATGTACGCGAACGCGTAAATTTTTATTAAACACATAGCGACTATGTCCTAATAATGTGATGTCCACTCTTAAAGCTCATTATTTAAAACATCTACCAGCTGCTTAAGAGGAAATGCTTTCGCAGAGATCCGACTGAGTATCCTAAGTAAAAAGTAATAATGCGAGGTTTGGCTCTCGCCTATTACCTCCTCCAATATTGGACCAATTTAAAAGCTATTCCATAAACTGAAAAAAGATAGATATATACTATGTCCCTATGTCTTCCTTTTTGATGATACATTATCTTTAGAAGCACTATAACCCTCATAAGATGGTCAAAATTGACCATAAATGTCTAGCGGACGCCTCACGGTTTCACCCGCGTTGTTCCCGTTCTCGTGGGAATACAGAGATAAAATGTAGCCTATGTCATCCGGGGAGAGTGTAGCTTCCCAACGGTGACAGAATTTTTGAAATCGGGCCAGTAGTTTTAAGTTTTTTCGTTACATACAAAAATACAAATCTTCCCCCTTTATAATATTAGTATAGATATAGAAAAACCGGCCAAGTGCGAGTCGGACTCGCACACGAAGGGTTCCGTACCATTATCGCAAAACACTGCATAAAAATCACGTTTGTTCTATGGGAGCCCCCCTTAATTTATTTTATTTTAACTTATTAATTATTATTTTTTGAAGAAAATATACAACTAAACATTCTGTGAATATTTCAAGCGTCTACCTGTTGCCGTTATTAATATCGAGCAAAAAACGGCAAAAATATCACGTTTGTTGTATGGGAGCCCCTCTTTAATATTTATTTTATACTATTTTTAGTATTTGTTCTTATAGCGGCAACAGAAATACATCATCTGTGAAAATTTCAACTGTCTAGCTATCACGGTTCATGAGATACAGCCTGGAGACAGACGGACAGATAGACAGACAGACGGATCGCGAAGTCTTAGTAATAGGGTCCCGTTTTTACCCTTTGGGTACGGAACCCTAAAAAGTAGCCTATGTCATCCGGGGATAGTGTAGCTTCCCAACGGTGAAAGAATTTTTGAAATCGGGCCAGTAGTTTTAAGTTTTTTCGTTACATACAAAAATACAAATCTTCCCACTTTTTAATATTAGTATAGATAAAGAAAAAAAGGAAAACATAGGGGCACAGTATATATTTTACAGTTTATGGAATATCTTAAAATCGGTCCAATATTGGAGAAGGAAATAGGCGAGAGCCAAACCTCGAATTATGAGTTATACAATTCAGTCGGACGTCTGCGACCGCAATTCCTCTTAACCTTTCCCCAACTAGATTGGGTTCCGCGGTCTACCCAGTTGCAGCTGAATATAAAATGGAGCCACACTCTATCTGACCCCATCACTGGGTAACAAAATACCTCTTGGTAAGACTAGTTGTCAGATTCTCGGGCTTCTGACTACCCTCACCTGTCAAAGATTTACGAATGACAGCCGGGGAAAAAGGCTTATCATCATCAGCCTATTAATGTTCCTACAGCTGGGACACAGGCCTCCTCTCTGTGAGAGGGAATGGGCCGTAATCCACCACGCGGGCCCAGTGCGGGTTGGTGGATGTCACATGTATTCGAATTTTTGTTTCTAGGAGGCATGTCCTCCATGGTTTCCTCACGATGTTTTCCTTCACCGGTTTGAGAGCATTGGTGGTAAAATAATTTACATAAAGTATAGCGCCTGCCTGGTTTTGAACCCACGACCTACAACTTATAAGTCGCGGCCGATACCACTAAGCCACCACTGCTCTCCACTCACTAGGTAACACAATACTTCTTGGTAATACTAGTTGTCAGAATCTCGGGCTTATGACTAACCTCATCTGACTATCAAAAATGTACAAATGACAGCCGGTTTAATGGTGCTTAAGGGCTTATACACTACACGGTATTCAGGGCCCTGAATACCGGGTCACTAAATCATTCCGAAGCAATAAGGTCGATATTATGAGAACCCTAACTCCCTAACAGTTATTACACTACCCTATATTAGAGTTTAGGGCCCTGAATACCGTGTAGTGTAATAAGCCCTTTACCGAAGCACGAAGGAGTCTCAGCAATAAATAGGATAGTTAACAAAAAATATCTATTTAGTCCGTCAGTTACATAACCTAAAAATATTGGACAAGTATTAATTTTTCTTTAGCCAGGTAAACAAAAAAATTTGACGATAGTTGCGTTGAAATATCGTGTGACTTCACGGTGTGCTACACTTTATATATATTACTGACAAAGAGACGTCACAAAACCTCACTCCTGAACTTTGATGCGCTTTATCTTTGTAATTTTTTATATATTCTATATTATTTATTATTTTATTTAGATTATATTTTTTATATAATCTCACTGACGGACTAAATTGAATTATCATTTTTCTACCCGGGAAACATCCCTATTAATGGTCGCCTCGAGTTTCACGTGGCTCTTAGCCACGGCACGGGCTCTCATTGCTAAGAAAGAAAATTTGGTTCAAATAAATCCCACTAGATGGCGCGACATGTACACACAATTCAATAGAATTTAATGTAAAATTAACATTTTCTGGAATTTAACATAAAAATTGTAAGTTCTTGTTTAATCAACTCTCCTAAGTACACAATTATGGAATATTGGGCTCTTAATTCACATTTCAAAGATTATTTGAACGGATCATTCAAAATTGATGCCAGTAGATGGCGCATTTTTTAATTTCTGAGGCATTCCACTCGATTGTTAAAATTTGCATTGTAACACATTTTGGTGCAAAAAACTGTAAAAACGTGAAAAAAATACTATAAAACGAACCGTCACAGTATTTAAAGCAAAAATATTCACGAACCTAGTAAACCCTTTTACTTGCAAGTCGCTGCTAACACCATCTATTGCCGTGAAACGGGATCGAACGCGATTGATGTACACACAAAAATAACAAGATTAATCAGATGAAAAACAAAAACGCTAGTTACGTCGGCACGGTTTCTTTGTATGGGATGGCATCTATATGCTAGTATTATATTATCTGTGGCCACGGGAAACTCTGAGTTCATATTTCATCCTATAATACCCACAAAATAAATAATAGCTATAACAAAGGATATATTTATATACAGTAAGTAATTGGTTAACTTACATTAAATATCTGGCAGGAAGTACATTGGTACATGGGCGTCGCCAAGGGGGGGCAGAGAGGGGCAGTTGCCCCCCCCCCCCTAGAGATTCAAAATGTATAAATTTAATAATTTTGTTTACAATTTTTATTTATTGTGGAATTTTACACATTGGACTTAGTGCCGTTTTTATCACAATCGCCGTAGGTAAGACTCAAACTACCAGTTTAAAGCTTCATGTGCTTTCGACTGTATTTAAAATTCATATTTTTCCCATCGTCCATATATCAACTTGCCCCCCCCTGGGCCATCGGCTGGCGACGCCCTTGCATTGGTAACGAGGCATTTCTTATTGTAATAGCAGGAAAACATTTGGACACTATCATTAATGGAAGAATATGCATAGAAGAAGAAATAATACTTCGTTTAGTAGTTAAGCTGGGGCCAGTGGCGTAGCAAGTCATAAAGGGGCCCGTTTAGCAATTTCTTGGTGGCCTTTTTTATTGGATTGCAGTAAAGACCACGAGGAAGAACAAAGTTTATTTTACAAAACTCACAAAATAGGTGTCTGGATTTTCGACTTGAATAACTTAAAAGAACGAGCTAAACGAACTTAAAAATGAGAAAATCCTGGGATAGGTTAAGTTTTCATTGTGATTGTAGCGATTAAGAAAATTGAATTATTTATACTCTAAAGGTTTAGGTAGTTAAAAAAGGGTAAACAAATCGTAAAAAGAGTTTTTTATAGTTGACACTTTCTTGTTTAAAAATACATTCTAAAAAAATTAAATTGATTTTAGATCACACGATAGTTTCCTCTTTTATTTTAGTATGTTCAATTTTATCATTTATTCTTAAACTGCTCTTCGTAGATGTAACTGCTTGAGCACAATTTTTAGTTAGATTTATATTAAAAATATAATATTTAGTAATCTGTCTTTAGAAAAGAGCCTAAAAAGACAGGTTCCCCAAACCTTTTATAAAATACAACGAATTAGATAACGTTGCTAAATTGAAGAGTACAACTGTGACGTAGTTTGTCAACTGAAGTGGCAGGTATTACGTTTAGTCGGTTAACCAGACGCCTTTGTTGACAGCGTTCTCGACATTTGCGAATAGCGTGTTTCGTATCGATTTTGTTGAATTGTGATAATATTAGCTCGTTTCTTTGTTTTGTTTTTGTTATTTAGTTATTGTTAGTTTTTGTTATTTATCTTTATTGGTTTTTTAATTATTATCGTGGAAAAATGAGTGAACCCGAGGCTGGTACTAGCCAGACGAACTTCGTACACACATTTCCATCACCGAAGAAGAAACGCTTGAAAACCGGACCTCTTTCATCATCTGAGAAACAGACATTGATAAATGTGTTTAAATATGTAGAAGAAACATGGCCCAAAGAGTGTTTTCCGTCAAAAACAGACATAGTGCAAAAAACTGGTGAAATAATGGGTATGTCTGTACCAACTGTGTACAGGGTTATTAACCAATACAAAACATTGCATAGAGTGGAGTCTCCTCCTCCACCGGCAAGGAAACCAAGCCAAATCGACAGTTTCGATGATATGGATTTAGCCGCAGTGAGGAGAAAAGTCCATATGTTTTTTTTTTCAAATGAAATGCCAACTATAGAAAAAGTTATGGAAAGTGTCAATAATGATGACAGTCTACCTAATATAAAAAAAGATGTAATGTGTAAGTTGATGAAAAAATTAGGCTTTAAATACTCCAAACGCAGTCGCAAGAGTATGCTTATTGACAAACCAGATATTGCAGTATGGCGTGTTAAGTATTTAAATGAGATTGCAAAATATAGAAGAGACGGGAAGAAAATATATTATTTGGATGAAACATGGGTCAATGAAGGTATGATAACAACATTAATATGTTATTAAAATAATTATTGTACACTGTCACAACTTTGTAAATATCTTGTAAACTCATTAATATTGTTTTTTGCAGGACATACCAAATCGTCAACATGGCAAGATACTACAATAACATGCTGTAAAGAGGCTCACAGGCAGGGTTTGTCTACAGGGTTAAAGAATCCCAGCGGGAAAGGAAAACGCCTTATTTTAGGCCACATTGGTAAGAATATTACGTCATAGCCTTTAATAGAAATGCCATGATGATTATTTTATAAGCTTGTTATAAACATAATAAATCACTCCTTGTTTCCCCGAAGGGTTGGGCAGAAGTGTATCTATAGTAGTACAATCACATTTCGCCAGTTATGTTTAAGTCCCATGTAATAGTGGGCGAGCCTATTGCCAATAACCGGGCACAACTCCACGAGTCCATGCTGCTACTGAAAATTCTAGATAGAAAAACCCAATAACACTGCCCAACCTGGGAATTGAACTGTGAACTTCATGCTTAGCTGTAGCGCTTGCGACCACTAGACCAATGAGGCAGTCAAAGTATAATAAATTAACATTTTCAGTCAAAGTATAGTTCTGGCCAAACTTGTTGGCCACCCTGAAGTTGGCTACAATGGCTGCGCTGTAGTAAATCTCATACCAAAACAGTTCCATTTCGTGCCTCGCGCATCCGGTAAACCAACTTCAGGGAGGCCAAGAAGTTTGGCGAGGACCATGTGAGATGCTCATATTATAAGAAAATATAATTATTAATCAGTTGTTCAATGTTATTTAAAACTATGTTTCAGGTTCATCAAGTGGTTTTGTTGAAGGAGGTGAACTTATATTTCAAGCAGCTAAGGGTGACGGTGATTACCACTCAGAAATGGATGCACATAATTTTGAGAAATGGATCACCACAATTTTCAAGAAACTGGAAAAAGACTCCATTTTGGTGATGGATAATGCACCCTATCACAGTAGAAAAAAAGAAAAAGTGCCAACAACCGCATCAAGAAAGGCTGATATTCAGAAGTGGTTAAGAGAAAAAAATATTGCTTTTGAAGAAGCTGAATTAAAAGCACAACTTTTAATAAAAGTTAAATATGAAAAACACAAATACCAATCCTATGTTGTGGATGAATTAGCCAAGGAATATGGTGTTACAGTATTGCGCCTGCCGCCATATCACTGTGAGCTCAATCCAATTGAGTTAATATGGGCTCAAGTTAAGGGGTTTGTAGCCGAGAAAAATAAAACTTTTAAAATGGCTGACCTAAAAATTCTTTTGCCAGAGGCTTTGGCTAATGTAACTGCAGAGAATTGGAAAAATTGTGAGGGTCATGTGATAAAAGAAGAACAGAAAATGTATAAATTAGACAAAATTATAGATGACACAACTGAACGTTTTATTATTAATGTGACAGAGAGTTCATCAGAGTCAGATTCAGAATAGAGCCTAATAATCATCATCAGCCTATTAATGTTCCCACTGCTGGGACACTGGCCTCCTCTCTGTGAGAGGGAATGAGCCTATTAATATGTGACTATAAATAATAAGATTTTAACATTTTAATAAAAGGTTTTGCATCTATGAGTCACGTGGTTTTTTTTGTTTACCCTTTTTTAACTACCTAAACCTATGGAGTATAGTAATAAACATAATTCCTCACTCTAATCAAAAATAATTTGATGTAGATACAATTTTAAGAACTTTTGATTCCACACGTTAAGTTCGGGGGCCCCGTATCATTGATACGACTTATACCGCGGTAGCTACGCCCCTGGCTGAGGCACATTTTAACTTGTTAGGATTGATCCTGGCACAATGCCACTGTTTAAAAGTAATTTGTGCCATAAAACGGGTAAGAAAATTTGCTAAAGCGCCAAACTTTAAGCAAGAGCTTTGCTTCTAAATGTTGTATTATTTCACTCCTATAGAAAAAGTTACATTCGGACAGAAAATCAAAAGGGAGGATGGATAATCTCGTTGGAGTATCACTTATTACTTACTTTATATTTCAGTCAAACAGTCCTTCTTCCCAAATTTTTTGATGCTAGAACACCATACGGAACATTGTACATAAACTTACTTGTGCCATACAAAGACAAAATTGGTTGAACGGGCTGTAAGAACGGATAATTTATATGTCTTATTTTTCAACTCTAATATTTGTTTGTCTTTTATCTAATTTATTTGTAATCGCCACAACATGTCTTAGTCTTCCATACTTCTGTATTACGTATCATCTCCTTGTCCTAACCACCCCCTTTTTCAACTGTTGACGCAGTTTATTTAAAGGTCTTGACCAATTTCCGGTAAGTGTTATCCATGAACCACGTGGTGCTGTCGTCGATAGGCTTCACTATGAATGGGATGCAGGTCAGGCCCACCCCTACTGCGACCCAGTTTCTCGTCTTCCTTGGCACCTTAGTGTACCTTCTCAAAACTTCTGTTGAGTAGAAGCATAGCCTGAAATTTAGAAAAAATAGGATTATATATATATAATATATAATCTATAAACTTTTCTATAAATCACACCTTTATCATACTCCAGATATTTATAAAGATTGTTACCTAGCTAGACAATGTAAAAAAAACCGGCCAAGTGCTAGCGTTCTCGCGCACGAAGTGTTCCGAACCATTATCGCAAAAAACGACAAAAACATCACGTTTGTTGTATGGGAGCCCCACTTAGATATTTATTTTATTCTGTTTTTAGTACTTGTTGTTGTAGCGGTAACAGAAATACATCATCTGTGAAAATTTCAACTGTCTAGCTATCACGGTTCATGAGATACAGCCTGGTGACAGACAGACAGACGGACCGCGTAGTCTTAGTAATAGGGTATTCCGCTCCTACTAGCTGTTCGCTTAATAAAAGTGTTCCCAAAACCTTTTGTGCGTATGGGTGGGATGTCCACCATGAACCGATGGCGCATCGCCGTACGTCTTGTAGTCCGATGATGAAACGGGCTAGGTGGAATTAGATCGTGCAATTCCATCGCACACTCCCCGAAATGTAACCGATATAAAACCGACAAGCTGGCAACTCGGCGACGATGTTCAAGGCTCTGGAGCCTTGACTTGACCAGTGCCTCATTGCCGATGAGTCTCTTGACCCGCTTTTTGATCGACTCTAGTGCATCAAGATTCAAGCTGGTATTTGGCAGATCCGTCCCAGTGATGAGAACAGTACTCCATGCATGATCGAACTTTTGCGCTTGATACAAGTTGAGCAGCTGTTCCGGCGTGAAATACCTTCTCACCTTTGCAAGGATCCCCAACTTTTTGGCATCAATGTATGGGCCAAAATTGAGAGTCGATGTCAACGTAACGCCAAAAAGCTCAAGGTGGTCCGTTATTGGCACGGACACATCTCGGAAAGTTGGAGCCGGGTGTAATTGGCTCTTTTTAGCGGAAAAAGACGCGCCCGGGTTTTAGCAGCATTAAACCTGACCAGATTGGCATCGCCCCATTCGGAGATTGCCTGCAAGGACAGGTTCAAACGCTCCACCATGGCATCACGGGGGGACCGGTCTGCGGCCCGGTAGCCCGTGCGTTGGACAAGTATCTCTCAGCAACAGTGCTGTCGTCTGCACACCCAAAGGGCCGGGATTTTGTAGATCGTTAATATGCAGCAAGAAAAATGTTGCAGACCGAATGAAGGAAGCTTACTTCAAGGCTTTCATGCCAGACCCTATCGAAAGCTTTCGAGATGTCAAGGAGACGGCAAGCGCTTCCCCATGCGTCTCGATGGCCTCACTCCATATGTGAATGGCATACGCTAAAAGATCACCAGTAGAACGATTTCGGCGGAAGCCATATTGGTGGTCGCTAAGGATATCGTTTGTAAGATTAAGATTAAGGAGGCACGGCAAGCACAGCATCGTGAATCATCATCATTAGCCTTATAATGTTCCCACTGCTGGGACACAGGCATCCTCTCTGTGCGAGAGGTAATTGGTGAATGTCACACTTCTTCGAATTTTTGGTTCTAGGACAAGCCGGTTTCCTCACGATGTTTTCCTTCACCGTTTTAAGAGCAGTGGTGATTAAATAATTTACACAAAGTAAAGCGCCTGCCTGGGTTCGAACGAACCTACGATATGTACTTACGTAAAGATAAGATACGTACTTACGTCGGAGAGCAGTGGTTACCCAGTGGTAACGACTTTGTTACCACTGCTCTCGCTGTGCTGCATCGTGAATATTCCCACAGAAAAAAAAACGGCAGATACTTCGCAGTTCAGATAGAAGCGAAACTTCAGAATCTCACCATTTTTAGTGTTCCGTACCCAAAGGGTAAAAACGAAAAAAAAAAAAGCTAAGGCTAAGGCTCCGCGATCCGTCTGTCCGTCTGTCACCAGGCTGTATCTCATGAACCGTGATAGCTAGACAATTGAAATTTTCACAGATGATGTATTTCTGTTGCCGCTATAACAACAAATACTAAAAACAGAATAAAATAAATATTTAAGTGGGGCTCCCATACAACAAACGTGATTATTTTTGCCGTTTTTTGCGATAATGGTACGGAACCCTTCGTGCGCGCGTCCGACTCGCACTTGGCCGGTTTTTTTTTTATTACTCTTGTTTCTCTCAACTGATCTTAAATGCACATTGTATTGTGTGGTTTCGCTGCTAGAAGAAGATCTTTTTCATTTGTAAGAAGTACTACTTTACCTGTTAATAACAAAGCCGGGTATAGCGACGGACGCCAGCGTCTGCCATATCAAAGCATCTGCTGCCTCAATCGCCACCGCACGCGGTCCCGCACCTTTCTGCATACAAAATGTTTTACATACCAATGGAATTCTAAATTACCTATTATTATAAAGAGGTAAAAATTTTAAATGAATGAAAATCACACTTTCACACTAATATTATAAAGGCGAAAGTCTATAAGTGTGTTTGTATGTTTGTTACTTCTTCACGCCCAAACGCCTGGACGGATCTGGATGAAATTTGCACAGAGATAGATTATAGTCTGGAATAGCACATTGGATACTTTTTATCCCGGAAATATGTTCCCTTGGGATAATTTTCGACAATCACGCTGTCGAAGCCGCTGGCAGAAGCTAGTAAACTATAAAAATGCAACAATGAATTCCTTTATAAATGTAACTTATGGTGTACAATAAAGTATATAAAAATAAATAATATAAATATATATATATATGTATAATGCTTTACATTCCCATACCCACAACACAGGCAATCCTAGTGTGTGGTCCATATAACATATCTGTTAAATATTTTACCTACTGAGTAAAAAATAACCCTGGAAAAGACTTTAAAAATTCTTTCAGTGATACAAAGCTAGGTAGTTAAACTTTGACCTCCATAGACTTCATATCATGGAAAAATCTATGGTTCCAGTGACATCAAAAAACTGTCTCATTTTTCAACACATTTGGTAGGACCTTGTATTTACTTTTTAGCCAATTTTTCATGAACAACAATGAACCATGAAATCTTGAAAAGGCAAAAATCCAATTTCTTCCAGTAATCTTTTGTATCCTGTTTGGGAAATAATCAAATTCCAGAATTTAAAACTAAGTTAATGATTATGCCTACGTACTTTATGTGCTTTGTAACTCTTGTCCACAGTATCACCGATCGTGTAACCCACGGCCACTGCGTATGAGGCCCGCACCACGTTCCTGGAGAAGATTGGACGGAACGACTCGCCCACTTCGTTGGCGTACCCTGAAACATGGACTTATTCAGTGACCGATATATTTTGCAAGATGAGGGGTGAGTAGAAGCACATATTTTAGTTTATTCAAAAGTTTTTTTCTTCCTAGCACTTTGGGTTATATAGGCATGATGTTACTTAATATAAGCTTTTCTTGGATGGTTTTATATTTATTAATTTTTTGCTCTTGGCCAATGGTTTGACAATTGACTGTAGTAAAATACTAATTTACAGAATTACATTCGGTAACATTTAAACTAATATAACATTATAAAGACACTAGGAGGAGCTTGTGGCTAAATTATAAGAGCCGCACGGATCGATCTTAAAGGTTAAGAAACGCTTGACGAGTTCGGTCCGTGGATGGGTGACCATTTCAACACAGCGAGTTTCCTCTGTGGCTCAAAAAGCATGTTCACAGTCGTTACGGGTAGTCAGAAGCTTGAGATCTGAAACCAGTCTAGCCAAGGAGTACCGCTCTTACACAGTTACTGGGTTGTGGAGGTTATCAGGTCAGATAGGCAGTCGCTCCATGTAAAACACTAGTACTCAGCTGAATCCAGTTAGACTGGAAGCCGACACCAACAATAATTAGGAAAAGGCTAGGCAGATTGATTGAACATTATTAAGACACTAGAAGTATTGATTGGATAGAATAAAAATATAGTTCCTGTAGGATAGGCAATAGAAATGAATTTGCTGGCAACAATTCTACTGAGGAAAATAATACTAGGTACATGGTGATCATAATTGACTTGATACCAATTTGCCCTTGAAAACTATTCCGTTTAAGTGCTTCAATTGAGTTGGTAATCTATGCCTAGCTTCAACTATTTACATTAAGGAATATTGTTCTTAGTGTTACTTCTTATCTTTTGAAATCTATTAGGCCATGGAAACATATAAATGGGGCAAATTATCATAATTACCTCAAAACTAAATCTCAGATTGTTTTTTTTTAAGGAAATTCAACAATAAATAATTATATTTACCTAGGTATCGCACCCATGTGTCCCTCCAGATATCAACTCCAGATTCATTCATAATCGGAGCGTTTTACCGACTTTTCCGACGCAAAACAATTATTCATTTATTCCATTCCAACCAGAGGAATCAAAAATCAAAGTAGGTACCTCGTAATGTAATACATAGAATTACTGTTGTTATGTCAAATTAACGTGTCGCTAATTGGAGAGACGGAAGTAATAGCAATATAAAAATAAATATATTAGGTAACAAAGTAAGGTTATGGCAAATATTACGGCAACTACACTTTGTACTTTGTGGAATGTTTTACGTTGCCGTCTGTTATACTAACTGTTCAAACATACTATTCTGCGTCACCGTTCCATTATAAAACCATTAAACGTCTAGCTCTGGTTATTTTTATGAGAAAAACACTGAATATCACTCACAACAATTCGAACGATCAGTATTTTATTGATTGAATAATTTGACATTGACAATAATTTGACACTGTACTGCGTAAGTACTGTAGTGACAGTGACACTACTGTTTGGGGCTGCTAGCATTTATTCTAAATTACCTTGTTTCAAAAATAAAACTTGCCGATTTAAACTATTCGTGATTATTTTGGCAAATTGAATCTTTACAACTTTTTTATTTTAAAGCAATCAGTGAATCTAATCCTTTTTTTATTCGTTAAATACTTATGTAACACTCTCTACTATCATGATCGGAGAATCTACACTCGACTCGAAATTTCAGACGATTATAATTTACCTGGGGCAATCGGCCCAATTAGATAGGTTTAACTTCGAGGAACCGATCATCTGTTTCGGCCAGATAGCGTTCGGGAGACTAGGCGGTATCATCTCGTCTAAAATACACGGGGTCTCAAGATGAAACTTTATGATGTTTTGCCATATGGCATGGCATGGTGGCCGCTTACAATGGGCCTCATCGAAACGCTTAAGGTAACCTAAAGGAACCTAAATTATTGGACTCTTTTGAAAGAGTATCGAAAGCCAATGAAAGCGTCCAATAATTTTTGGCAATACCTAATTATTTATAGACAATTTTTCATACTCTTCCATGGAGTCAAACCCTTTGCCGTGCCGAATTTTCTTTCGCAATTAAACTGCAGGAGTGACGTGCGTACTATTTACGTTTTTTTTTTGCTATCTACTTATGAAAACGACGCATCGTGACATAATATAATATGTAGTCTTCGTTCAAAAAATCCCAAGACTCGGGGTAAACTAAAAATAATAACGTAGTAACACTAACGATATTCAAAGTTGCCCATAAACAATATTATTTTAAATTTTAAATTGTCCTCAATTATCAAACGTCAACTTTTTTATCAGCTGTTGCGACAAAAAAAAGGAACCCAAAATGAATAGAAGATAAACGCTCTGGATTATTATAATGATGCTTCGGCAACAAATCATTTTATAAAATTTACATCAGCATAATTTTGGTAATGACTTAATAAAACAAAATACTTAAAAATCTAACAAAAAGGCTGAGTTTGCTATCATTGAAAATTTTGAAACGTAATTGTCGGTCAAATTAACATTATATCAATATTATACGATAGGTTCCTAGTTAGGAATAGGAACCTATAGTAGAACATTGATAAAAGTAGGTCCTTGTCCTACTTAACATTAATGATTAGCATTGCCCACAGTATTCCTACAAGGAATTACCTACTCATGAATTTAAATGAATTGACTGAAGCATTGATTACTTGGTTGACTAAGTAGGTTTCACAATAATTTAAGGTCAATTATAAAGTTTTTTTTATCTAATTGGTTATATTATACTTTCATTGTCAAGAACGCTAATTGGCTAAAGTACAGTCGTGCAGAAATGTACCGAACGCAAAGTGACGTCTGGCGCTTGCCATTTGAATTGAATACTTCACAATCAGCTGTTCACTCACACTGAGTGAAGTAGGACGTGTACTTATGATAGGTATATTTAGATTTGTCAATAGCAACAAACAATTCCGTGCTAACACGCATTATTCTGTGGTGAAGTGTATTAAAATTTAAGAAAGTTAAACGTGGACAAGGACAATAATCGTGTAGTGTGCTAGTGCTAATCTTGTGTATTCACGTAATTTCCATCAAAATATTTCCAATTTGATGTGCTGTTTGCAGTCGCGTAAAAGGCATAGAGGTAATAAATAACTCTGTTGTTTTGTCTCTGAAAAAAAGCTAAAATAAAATTGCCAAAATTAACCTTCAGTAGTGATGTGACATTGACGATAAATTAGGAATTCGAATATTTTTTTTTGTGTGTGTAATTTCATTCTGTTTTATTTTGGTCTATAAGAAATTTATACGTTTGAAAAAATACTAGCCTGAATGCCTGTTATGTATTGAATAAAGTAAGAGGCAGTAGCTCTGCGACTGCGGTATTATTGTTTAATTTACCATTGAAAATAGTGACGCAATAGAATGCTTTATTTATAAATCCCATCAGTTATTCGCACGTACAAACTTACCTTAAAAACGCGCGTCCTCGAAACCGAAGCAAGTCAATTTAAATGGTAGGTACATAATTATCTACCTACTTATTATTTAACAAATTGAGTAGGTACTTGTAACTCTAAAATTATTTTCTAGAGATGCTCAACTTAACAGGCGATTGAGTATCTAATTATCTATATCAAATACTTGTACAAAAATACGTGACTTGGTAGTGTCTTCAATACAATGTTAAAGCCTCTACTACGTCATTATCCACAGCCCAAACTCATCCCCTGGGCTAAGGCGACTCTTTGAGAGTTTCAACCCCCACGCCATGTACCAGCCTTATTCAAGTTCCATCCGTGATGGCAACAAAATGTTGTCTCCCATCGTAACATCGGACGCTGGACACAGTCAGTCCATTTTTTTTGTTGTGCTAAATCATCCAATGACTTCTCCCGCTTATTCTGGGTGAAGCGGGAGAGCGTGTCAGACTTTTACTGACTAAAACCCACTCGTGTTCCTTCAGTTGCGTGAGGCCGGGCCGGGTAAACACTTTTTTCAAATTTATCCACGACCCGACACAGTCCAAGATGGTCATTCTTACTATCATTTTTGCCCCACTATTCATCAGCAAGACGTATTCAACTCCGACCTGAATTCCACTAAGTGCGACCGCAAAAGCTTTTCCAGGATTCATGATTTAAGTGCGTTTTTGATCTCTAAGTTTGAAACAAGGACCTCTATTTACCTACTCGGTTGTAAATAGAGATCCTTATTTATTATTGTCTGTGAGTTCTCATAACAGCCCAGTCCATGTATTCCTACCAGATTTTATATTTCACAAACAAGGCCTGGTCACAGTGCCTCGTTCTTGGTTCTGCCTACATTAGAACACTATCTCGTCTGATACGATGGTTCTTGCTGATCTAGAAGTAGTCTGACTACTTGAGATATATAACTTGGCTTATGTTGCAGCTGTCTGGATAGGTCAACAAAAATTCGGGGGAGGAGTAAAAAATTTCGCAATATATGGTTTTCGGTATCATCTTGACCATCTCTTATAGCACTTAAATTTTATTCTTCTATCATTACCGACCTATATCACATTACCTTGAGGAGATAACATTACCGTGCTTGGAGTTAGTGATGTATAGTTCTCGCCAAACTTCTTGGCCGCCCTGAAGTTTGCTACAATGGCTGCGTAGTAGTAAATCTCATACAAAAACAGCACCGCACCGCGCTTTGCACATCGGAAGACCAACTTCAGGGTGGCCAAGAAGCTTGGCGAGAACTAAAGCTAGGTAGGGTTATCTTTTTTTCAAAGTTTACTTCCTTACTTTTTCTTTTTTCCTGTCAATAACTTTTCTTTTCTCCAAATATTCACACAAATATCTGGAAGAAAAGAGACGGAACAAATTCTGTCTCTATTCTTCTACATAATCAGGCACAGAAAACTGTTTTAATCAGCTGACGTTATATTCCAAAGAACATTATGGTTTTTGTCATGTAAATAATAAGTGACAATACTGAATATGCGTCGCGTGGTAATAATATCGTTTATGAATAACAAAACGTACTTATGTTTCCTGGATCTGCTAGATCGGCCATGTGTCCGTTTGTGTTGTTTTGTTCGCACATACAGACAGACAATGCATGCATATTCTGAGAATGGAAAGAACAATGAATTGGTTTGCTTTATTCGCGACGTCAAAGTGATATTATGTACCTGGTATATTACACATAATTATGTTGTTGGCCATTTCGGCAGTTCATAATATTTCAAAACAAGTATATATTTACCAACTAGCCAGGCCAGCATTCTATTGTCTTTGGCAATTCGTCATAGGGAGACTGTTCCACTCTAGCATCATCAATATCTTTCTGAATTTAGGAGGTCTCGCTACATCGAACGGTCTCGAGCGTCTCGCATCCACCAGATTCCTGCAACCTTAACCAAGTCATTGGCCCATCCGGTGGTAGGCCTTCCAATGCAGCGTCTTCCAGAACTTTGTGACCCCATCAACTATCTGTTCTGCGACCAACGTGCCCTGGTTAAGTTTGGCAATTCTTCGGGTTATGTCATTAACGTTGGTTCTCATGAGGACATCTTCAGTTCTGATGTGATCACGCAAGGAAACTCTGAACGTAGCCCTTTCCATTGCCATTTGGGTGAGGGTGACATTAAACCATCTGATGAAGCCTATTGTGAGCGACCACGTCTCATTTCCATAAGTCATCACTGGCAACACACCTCTCTGCCAGCCCTAGGTATATGAATGCAAAAAAAGTTACTTTTGCCTTTTAATCTTGTTTCATCCACATTCCACATACATACTACCAAAGACTCCTCAAGCAGAAGCATGGATCTACTTCCAGCAGCTCACCATTGCCTTAAGTATAAAGTAAATATGCCAAATTCCGGATAACCTATTCATTATATTAATATATCAAACCGCAAAACCGTTTCCAACTCTCTGCAGTCACTTTTCATAGCCATAAGTAATTAAATTATTTCAAATTACTGTTCATTCTGAAGCTTCGAATCTCAAAGCTGATTCTGAAGATTTGCTTGATCGATTGCGCGGGTCCACGGCATATAACTACTTCTGATTAATGCACTTTATACAATGTTCCTTCATATACTATTCGTCATCGGGAAAATGCATGGTTGCATTTATACGGAAATATAATGATGTAAACTAGTCGCATACTCGATATCATGTAGGTTCATGCGTCATCTTAAAATGTTCTGTTCTTAACAATGTGATACAACTGGATTAATAGGTTGTATGATGAGTGGATACGTATAGGTTATTTACTTTTCCTCATATTTATGTAAGGTACGTGCGAAGGGTACGTGTCATATTTCCACGTTTCATCAGCTAGAAACTCATAGGTCTATATATAGTACTGAAGGACCTACTACTAGTGCTAGGCTGGTTTCCCTATAATATATTTCTTTGAGAGAGAAAAAAGAGTCTGAATAAAGACAATTAGCACATTATGCGTCCATAAGAAATGACGCTTATTAAATGTTGCCCACGTGCGGCTCTTGAGAACTCATACCATCTTATGCCCTGGTGAAAACGTCACTCAGCCAAGTCAGCAAAGATAACGTGGCACATCACTATCCACACAAGGATGAGCCTTTTTTACTGTTCAAACTTAATTACATAGACCTAGATATACATAAAACAATATGTAAATACCCCCGTCCCCAAGCAAGGCCAACAAGCAGATAAGTAATACAAAAACCAAGCAAAAAATCGCGATGAAAAGGTTTTAACGAAGATGAGAAAAGGCGTAAAAAGTTGCCGTTGAATTAAGATTTTAGAGATATGTATATTTATCCTTATGTGATTATAGAACACATTATTATTATAATAAAAAGATACGTAGGTAAAACACGGATCATATATCTATTATGGGAACTAGACGCTAAGAAAACTATTTAGCACCATTCATACAAGTCAAGTTCAACAGAGACTATATTTAAAAAAAAATGCAACTATTTACAACGTTATCTATTCACGTAACAAACGCCGCTTGGGTTTTTTGGTCCGTCAATAAATCACTGAGTTACGATCAAAGTCCAGATTATGGGCTTTTTATTGAAGCGCGTTTGTAATAACTCTAAAACATGATAATATCATACCTAAATAGTAGCCACTAACACTTCGCTTTCTACCTTGTTTTCTTTTGTGTTTCTTATATCCAGGAAAAAATCCATATTTAGTCGTGATTTCATGAACCTTCGAGAGAATTATTTCTCGAACTTAAAACTGTTTAAAATCAAGTCGTAATCTGAACTCAGTGACAAATTAATATCAAGAACTGTTAAAATGTTAGGGACATTAGGATTTCTTGACTGCAATTAAAATGCAAACGTTCATAGCAATGTTGGGTTTTAATAGCAATCAACAAAAGCAGCATAATTAATTTTACCGTGTATCTCTGTCCTAATGACATTTTACAACATTGAAGTGTAAACAACCTTAAACAAGGAAAATATCGATAACATTTCGTTTTTATCTGTGTCCCAACCCAACGGCGAACACTATCAACCTGACTCAAGGGCATTCAGGGAGAAAATCATGTGGTATTTTTGACAGACATTTGTTATTTTTCCTCTTTTAATTTCCTAATCTTGTCCAATTTATTTCACTTGCTAATATTTGGATATTATTATTATGGTTCATCATCCTATTTCCCAATATATTTCGGTTCGGTACAGACCGCCTATATTCCATAATATAATACAGGTAACCAGCCGACATCTTGAGAGTTCACTTCATTCCTAGGTGTGAATATCACCTTTTGCTCCATTCCTCATCACTAATTAATAATAATTTAAGTATCTAAAACAAAGTCAGCCGCCGCTTCTTCTTCTTCAAAAACTACTGAACGGATTTTGATGCTATTTGTACCAATAGAAAGAGTAAGAATCGAGGAAGGTTTTTGCATATAATATGTTACGGGCGAAGCCGGGGCGGGTCGCTAGTTTAATACTAAATGAATTTGAGCTACAATCTATTAATAATGCTCTCCAATCGGTTGTTATTGAAAAGAAATAAGAATGGCAGAAACTGTTCATTACACGCGGAAAGATTGACCATGAAAACTTTTCCTTAAATTGTTGTTTTTCAGGGTCTAGAATTGGAATAGATTGCAATCAAACCTTGTAAGTAGGAGATAATTGTTTGATCCCAATTTAGCCTTCATTTGTAAATAAAAAACTTAGCTACTCGTACTTATTTACATAACTACATATCTAAAAAAACCCCGACTGTTTAGGAAGCGAACTAAAAAGACGTAAATAAGAAGAAAATCATGCTGTGCAGTCGGAGGATACATTATTCACGAGCTAGATGACCAAAACCAGATGTATCATCTTAACTTTTTTTATTTATAACTTTTTAGTTAACATTTTCTTTTCGAATTATGTACATTTGAACATATAAGTGTTAGTTAGTTTGTAAGTATATTTTTAAATCACCTCTTAAAACCCTATATTTTGATACGATGGGTTTGGAAGAAAAATATATTTTGGGGACCCAAAATATGGCGCCCACAAGCCGCCACTTTTCTATTTTCCAATTTTAATGTAGCCAGTGACACTCGATTGACGTAACAATTATTAAAATCGGCCAACGCGTTTGGTCTCTTGAACGCCACATAGGAACAAGCATACATACATAGACTGATAAACACATTACCCTTCCTTCGGAAGTCGCGTAAAAACATTTAAATCCGTACTCAGCTCAGCGCTTCTCTTGAATTAATTAAATGTCGCGGAGGACCAATGTCACTTTTATTTCTACATACTCCTAAATAAATAAAACAAAAT
The DNA here is from genome assembly GCA_945859665.1 of Anorthoa munda. Classification (NCBI taxonomy): domain Eukaryota; kingdom Metazoa; phylum Arthropoda; class Insecta; order Lepidoptera; family Noctuidae; genus Anorthoa; species Anorthoa munda. The sequence goes on from OX243904.1 coordinate 14,937,368, forward strand.
ATTCACTTTCTAAGTTTATCTTGGACATAACTGACATCATCATCTTTCTGCCCTTGACCCATGTTATTTGGGTCTACTTCCATAACGTCCTGTCCCCCGTCACGCCATCACCGACTGCCTTTTCTTTCATACCACTCCCCACACAGTCCATCCATATTTTCTTTGGCCGTTCCTCCCTCCCCATCCATCCACACTTATATTTGGGCATAACTGACAACGGTGAAGGAAAACATCGTGAGGAAACCTGATTTATTGTCATAAATTTGTGCTCCATTGATGTATTTCTGCAAGGCGTTCTAGTGCGAGGATAAACGACTAAAATACGCACACGGCATAGCCAAAGTTTGGAACTCTTTCTATTCAACTCTTTGCCTTCAAAGTAAGAGTAAACAGACATTTTCAGAGCAAGCCCGTTCCGTAGACCTCATACTTATATCACTTTCCATCAGACGAGATCAATGTCAAGAGCGAACACATCGTCAAATTTAAATAAACCTGAAAACAAACCACATTGCATAATTTGGATTTGGAATGGTAGCCGTTTTACTTACCTACGTAATAAGAACAAACATTGTTCCTAAAGCCATTTTAGTTTTAGTGCATTACGCAAGTACCAGCACTAATATTTGTATGGGTGCTTCGCTAACAAATTATCTAAATATTACACGAACGTTATTCAACGTATTTCCCCGTGCAAAGATGTTTTAGTCACTTATCAAAAATAAGACGAGGAAAACTCAATAAAGTTAAAGATGGTAATCTTTATACGTATACTACTTATATGAAAGTTGCCGCGTTCTCGACAAGTCAGCAATAAATTACCGGTCATTGCACTGGGATTGCAAAAAAGCCCGAAAGTTTTACCAAAGGATAGCGTGTATTCATGTTACTTATGGAGGTCAGTCGCATCGCATCATGTAAAATAATAGACGTTGCATCCGAGGGCTTAGTGCGAGTTTTGTCTCACGATGGCAGCGGGGTCTCACTCCACAGTTTATCGCAGTATGTTGCCGCTTACCACTCGGCTTGCATGCTAGCCGAGTTATTATTAATTGTACTGAGATTTTTGCAAAGAACGAAGACTTCTAAACGGTCTTAAACGATCTAAAGGAAAGAACAAGGAATCGGTATTATATTTTTTTTACATTTCCGAAAGTTAAGCTATTTTGTTGTATTTAAATCATTACATACTCTGTAACTATTGATAGTAGGAGCATAATGAGAACGAGTTTTTTGGGGTGTCTAAAAGAATGAATACGTGTGCGAAATACTAATAATTATGTACCTCTCTAAGTAGGTACAACAACAGGGTAGATAGACGATGAATATTATAGTAGCAGCGGCAAGCCGACATCCCTATAATATAGCGCGTCACACCGCGCCAGATAGCAACAGAGTTAAGCGTTAGAAGAGAGCGGCAATGTTTAGGTGAATATCGCGTTATGCACTGAGCGCTTATGCGAGCTGAATTGCACTTTGTTGATTACTTACAAGAGTCTCTATTTCTATAAATTGTTGCGCGAAGTGACTCTTCTGTACTTGTACTATTATTTATTCTGTGACGCTGGATCGCGTTAACGTAAACGTCGTCAATTTGTATTGAATGAAACTGTTTAAGCACCGTCTGGTGACAGTAAGCCCCTTTTCACACGCTCCGGTTGCCGGGTACCCGGCGGCGAATGTATAGCCATGGACGCCGGAACGTGTGAAAGCTAACATACATGCCGATACACTTCGCCGCCGGTTACCCGGCACCGGCTACCCGGAATCAAACCCGGGTCCATGGCTATACATTCGCCGCTGGGTACCCGGCAACCGGAGCGTGTGAAAAGGGACTTATAGTTTCGCTCTGTCCGTCTGTCCATCCGCTGCTTAGCTCAGAGAATCTAAGTACTAGAAAGCTATAATTTGGCATGGTTATACATAATATTAATAATTCCGACAAGAAGGTAAAATAAAATTATGGAAAAAAAATTTTTTGGTGTTCCTCTTATAGACGTAAAGTGATGTTCTTTTTTTCTCGACTATCCCATGATGTGGAGTATCGTTGGATAGGGCATTCAAAAATATTATGGGTTTTTTTAAACTATTTTATCTACACTCACAACGTAATGTTCCAAATACGAATTCAAAAAATATTGTATAAACACGTACTTTATATTCGTGGAAAGGTAAAATTTAAAAAAAAAACCATTACAGTTCAACATTTTCCTTCGATTTTCAAACAACTGCATCATAAAATAACTTTTAATTTTTATAGCACACATTTACTTTTTAATTTTCTGGCGCGTATGGGCTGTAGCAAAGAAGTTTAATTGTCTGTGGATGCGCGCGCTGCGCAATGAGAATCTAAATTGCCCGCCATACCAAATATTTTCCCTTTCCACTTTTGTTTTATTTCAACTGTATGAGTGAAGATAAAGTAGTGTATGCAACGGCATATAATTAGGTATTAAAACACTCGCGTAATATTATTATCAAATTCGGCTTCGCCTCATTTGATAAACCTACGCTCGTGTTTTAATAACCCCTTTTATATCGCCATTGCATAAACTACTATTTCGATTCAAAGATCCGATTGCGTAAAATTAGGCTTTAAATTGCAAATTTATGTTAGAGTCAAGTGTCCCCCCCCCCCCTGCCAGCGAAATGGTTGCACTTGGCTATGTGAAAAAATCACGGCAGTAGTAAATATAACGAAATTAAAAGGAAAACTATCATAGATAAGTAGGCTTTACAAGTTTACGAGTAATGGTCGACCAACTTATAAAATGTACTTGGAACAGTAAAATTTTTGTACAAATGCCATTGAAAAATTACTTAAATAACGTTGTTAGCTGTGTAAAACAGATAGTAAATATATGCTTATGAACCATGTAAAAATATACATAAATAAAAACATAACATCCTTAATAATAATGACTTCTAAATTAATAAAGTTTAAACTCGAATAACGCATTGGAGTGACTGGAGTTGTTAGCAGTACTGGTCTGTAGTACACACGGCGCATGCGCGCGGGGTTGTCTATTTTGTGTTAGTGCAGAAGTATTTTCGACGATTTCTATTCTAAAGACAAATTAGATTCGATTGCCAAACAAAATACTTATTTTCTTTTGTCGATAAAGTCAATATTCGACCCGACTACGTCACTAATTGAGTAGCGTAAAACTTGCCAGAACGAAATTGTGAATACCGCAGATGAGAGGTAAATACATACGAAATTTTACAAATTCCGAAATAGAAATAAACAAGGACCGTGCGCGCAAGGATCCAGGAACGAACCATATCATTCCCCGTGGCTTTAACGCGCGCCCGTATCGGCTCCTTTCGCAGTTCGCACCCGCGGTGGTACTCAAATAGATAATATTTTTCTAACTTCAGCTGCGAAGTTGGATTTTATAACTCCTTCTTCAGTTACCAGTTAGTCCTTATTTAGTTTAAGTCAAGAGTGAATAGATTACATCTAGGCAAGCGTGCTTCACCGTAGACTACGTCATCGCTTACCATCAGGCGAGATAGTGGTCAAACACGAGGAAATAGATTAAAAAAAACATCATCCTATGTGGGCCTGTTTTTAGACGTTGTGTGCCGCTGAAACCGTTTTAATGTTCATGTAACAACAGCCTACTCGCGAGCTGGCGGACCAACACCAGATGTATCCTCCGACTGCACAGCATGATTTTCTTCTTGTTTACGTCTTTTTAGTTTGCTTTTTAAGCAGTCGGGTTTTTTGATTTGTTTTATTAATTTTTTTATTTACAACTTTTTAGTTATTTTTTTTTAGAATTAGGTACATTTAAACACATAAGTGTGATATATTTTTGAAATCACCTCTTAAAATCCTTTATTTTGATACCCCACACGATGGGTTCGGAAGACAAAAATTTTATTTTCCTCACAAAATGTCGCCCAAAATCCGCATGTTTTGTTTTTTTCAATTTTAATGTAGCCAGTGACACTCGCAGGATTAAGACGAATCGATTGACGTAAGAACCATCAAAATCGGCCAACGCGTTTGGTCTCTGGAACGCCACATAGGAACAAACATACATACATACATAGACTGATAAACACATTACCCTCCTTCGGCAGTCGGTTAAAAAACCCTCTTCTTAGTCCGCATTATTATGGAACTTCGGAACCCTATTCTGCGCGTGGCCCGACACGCACTTGGCCGGTTTTTATTTTGTCTGTAACATCGCCATATTTATAATTCACAATCTCATATTATGTAAAGACCCAATAGTATATTTCCATAGAGGTCAGGGATATCGCGAGAGCTATAATTATATGCGCGCGGGCAAACCGATGTCATAATCATGATGATTGCTCTCATCAACCACGTGTGTTCTTCGCAATGTCATTTGATTTGACACGTGATACCGAGAAGATATCGACAGTTTCCGTATAAAAAAATTGTAAGGTAGATAACCTAACATAATAAAAATGCTGATGTGAGTTTGTTTATTAGTTAGGTACGATTTAATGCCTTAACGGCTGAATGGATTTGGATGAAACTTGGCATATGGTTAGACCAGAACCTGGATTAATATAGGATGCTTTTCATCCGGGTATAATGTTCCCTTGCGGCAATTAAACACTTTTCACGCGGGTGAAGCTGCGGACAGAAGCTAAAAAGTAGAGGAAGACTAAACACAATTGATAGACTTTTCGACGGATGGTAACGGTAGAAAGGAGATGCCTATACATTGAGATGACGGCAAATAGAAAAGTACCTACAGTACAGTCCGTGCCACGAAAGATGAGATTTGACACAACACGTGGTTTGACTTGCGCCGTATTGATAGGTCTCTTTAGCGGTATGAGGTCTGAGTGCGGGGAGGGGTCGGACGTCATCGGGGCGGGTGGTAAGAGCGCGGGAGGCGCAGTCAAGTCTCATCTTTCGTGGCACGAAGATTGAGCAGGCAGTCACGGTCTCACGGGACTGCGGACAAAGTTGAAATCTTAAAACTTTGGTATAACTGTTTATTATTCCGTCACATTAACATGTCGATGGCGCTGTCACATTAGCATGTCGCTGACGTGAACTCATAAGTTTTGCCCTTACCAAACATCGCGCAACGCAACTAAAGAATTTTTCAAATAAAAAATATTTTTAACAAAAAAACAAACCGACTTCCAAAACAAAACATTACAAAGCGAAAAATAACTTTCTTTTCCGAAGTCAGTGTCTTTTTTACCCATTGTTTTCCGATTTTCGACTTTTTTTTTTAGTTTTGGTAGGGTACCTATTTCCTCCAATTAACATGAAAATCATTAATATCCAAAGTACATCTCATGACGATTCCAATAAGCCCAAACACGGTTAGGATACATTGTTTTATTTCGGAGTTCCAGTGGCCATTGTGGTCTTCTTCATCAGTTCCACTTCACCAAATGATACTTTCTGAGTGCAAATGATTGCATTGTTGATGAAAATACCAAAATCGCTATTTGTATGCCTATAATATTTGAGGACTTCCCTCGATTGCTCTAGGATCCCATCATCAGATCCTGACCACCTGTGAAGACACTTTCAAACAAGAATTTTTCTAATCGGTCCAGGCGTCATTGAGTAATCGGGGAAAATACATAAAAAATAAAACCGACGAATTGAGAACCTCCTCCTTATTTGAAGTCGGATAAAAATAGCGGCCCATAAACCGTGCGGAAATTTCACGAAACTTCATGTAAGCAGCTACTTTATGTAATAAGTAGATTACACACTACCGGGTTTCAATCAACCATCGATTTCTATCAAGATTATTGTCAACTACATTGCCATACCTATAACACTTTTTTGCAAAGATAAGATTTTAACAAGTGTCAATGATAAAAATAGGCACGTGGCTGTTAAATGCAAATTACAGTTATCGAGACGTTATGGACATGTAAATTATAATAAGAAACAGGTTCCGTTATTATATAATAAAATTTTAGGACATAATTATATTACTTACTTGCGGATGCCTCGCGGTTTCACCCGCATAGTTCCCGTCCCCGTGTGAATACAGGGATAAAAAGAAGCCTATGTCACCCGGGGATAGTGTGCTTCCCAATGGTAATAGTTATTTATGCTACAAGTGCGGAAGGTAGGTAATTTCCGATGAGTGGTATTTTTATTCACGAGCGAGCGAAGCGAGTGAGTGGATAAATCGACACGAGTCGGAAATCATCTTACGTACGTGTATTATACAACATTTTACTATGCACTGTGCGAGGAAATAAAAAAATATATCTGAACCAAGCAAGAAATTAATAAAATGGCGGGCTTATTCAAGCGCGCGGTCAGCATACCACAGATTAACCAATATTTCCTCGGGCATATCTACTGCGCATGTGCAAATAGCTGTCACATCGTAACGCAAAAAGGCACAAGCAAAATATACGTTCTGCCAAACATATTTAATGAATATTTAAAATTATTTTATTGATCAAAATCTAAATCTAGAGTAATTAAAAACGCCTTTAATGAAGTATTAGTATTATTTTACCTTTTATATTAATGATAATCTGTACTTAACTAATTTGTAAAACTTTTCTCAAATAATAAAAACTCTATGCGTCGGGCTGACGTTGGAGTTAAAAATTTAAAAAATACAGAGAAGTAAAAAGCACTAGTTAAAAAAAGTGACACTTTCCGCACAGTTTGGCTGCTTGGAAAACGCTCTTTTCGAGGACATGCATTGTAAAAGAATTTTTGAAATCGGTGCAGTAGTTTTTGAGTTTATTCGTTACATACAAAAATACAATCATAAAAATCTTTACTCTTTTTAATATTAGTATAGATGTATTATAGGTAGAAATCTAGAAAAAAATATAAACATGTGTCAGGTTAAAAGTTAGGGCACATATTGATATTGCAAATGCAGCGATACTGTTTCATCCTTCCCCCGAAAGGCGTGATGATAAGTATTATTAACAATGCAAATTATATCGGTATCTGCCAAAAACAGCTTTCTCACCGTCTTCTTAGTCTCTTAATAACAATATATGCGTCTTAAAAGCAACAATACACGGTTCAACCATATTTTTTTGGCAAATTTCAAAACCGGAATAAAGGGCATTGACCGGGTTTCGACGAAATGCTGCCCAGACATGGCAGTGCTTTCAAATGTTTCTTAACATCAATTTATACTTAAAAAAAAAACAAAATCGGTCCCAGGGTTAAAAATTTGTGGATGATCCGTTGGATACTTAATCGTGACGAATTCCAAAGGTTGTTTAATGAAAATGCATTATTAGCACAAAGTATGCTAGTATTATATTATTTGTGGCACAAAGATACCGATGACCACGGACAGCACTTTTCAAATAATCTTGGTTGAATCAACCAAATTGATTCCAGGTAACTTTGCCATAAGATTTGAAATAATCTGTTTTTAAATAAAAAATATAAAAAAAGTTTACTTTTTAATCTTTCTTTGAGAAATTAACCACCATTCAGGTTTCAGTTTCGTTTTTTTTAAATTTCGTATTGTTTTGTGTTGGCTAAGTATTTCGTATATTCTTGATTTTTCACGCGATTTTCTTATCTGTATCTTATCTTTACATAATGGGCTAGACGGCTGATGATGGATACTGTACAGAACTATTGCCACTAGGTACTCAATTTCTTTTTAATAATAATTGTAATCATTAGTGTAATGTAGCACACTTTATATAAACTTTACTTATCATTTTACATTAATTACTTATTTAAATTCCTACTTATCAATATTTAATTAAGCATCTATCTATTTTATTTACCCTCGTCCGTGTGTCACTACGGGGCGCCATCTAGCGCCGGGTGTGTGGCGCCTAGCAATTACTGGCAAAAGCTGATTTGGCGTAATTTTACTGTATTATTTTTATAAATATTAATTTCTTTACTTTGTGATTGTTGTGTTGTGTTTGTGTCGAATAAATGTTTTCTATGCTGCTTAATAATATTCAGCCTTTAGAGAAGGCATAACAAAGTTTTAGTGGAATTTATTAAATCTTGACGCAGAGGTGTTCATCAATATATATAATAAATCCGTAGAAATATCGTTTTTGTATATCGCAAAAATATAAAAAAAAAATGCCAGGGTGTAAAAGGATCACCCATTTCCAGCATTTTTTGAATTTTTGTCTGTTTATCTGTTGGTCTGTTTATTTGTGCACGCATCACGAAAAGTGTACGTAATGAATTACTTATTTTTTGTTTCATCGCAATCAGTTCACTCTATCAAAAGTTAGATGAATTTAAAGTGCTAAAGAAGTAAAATTATCACAACACACGCAATTCAGATACTCGGACAGTTGAACTCGATATTCGATAGATGGCGTTGTGCATTTGATGTCATTTTCTGAATGTCTGTGTTACGATTCTCCGCGAAAGAATGATGACCCTAGAAAAGAAAATGGCAGGTATAGTCATCGGCACGTAACTTGGCAAGAGTCGTTAGATGTACAGAAGTCGTTTTTTAGGTCTCCTTGGTAGTGAAGCGGGACGCGGGGTACAAGGTCGCGCCGATCCGAGCGCACGATTCGTGGCTCAGTCCACCCTTGCTTCCCGCACCGCGTCCTTCCCCTCCGTTCGCCCCCGATTACACTTGCGTGCACGAAAGTTGTACCCTTTGTTTATGTTGAGTTTTTGTTAGGAGTAGTTGTTATTGTTTTAAATTTTAATATTAATATCATTATATTAATATTACATATTAATATCATTTTAATAGGACACATAATGTTTCTATGTTCTATGTTAGGGGGGTTTGGTTTCCGCACTTAGTCCTTCAAATGGACCTTTGTACGTGGGCCATGGCGGCCGTTGGGTGGTCATTCCAACCAGCCCACCTCCCTCCAGAAGTCAATTAGAGCTCCTGGTTTCCTCAGAACATCCGTGTAAGATCTGGGTGACCCGAGGGTTTGTGCTCTTATCTGTGTGACACCTGTGCATTCAAAGAGAACGTGCGCAACGGTTTCCTCAGCCTCCATGCATGCCCTGCACAGAGGACTGTCCGTTATGCCTATTGTGTGGAAGTGTTTATTGAGTGAGCAGTGTCCCGTGATGGTCCCCGTCACCAGGCGGAGGCCATTCCTGTCCAGGCGTAAAAGACGCCTGGTAAGCCTACTGTCCAAGAATGGCAGAGCTTCTTTGGATTGCCTACAGCCTGGTGCCGAGGCCCACCAGTTCTCCGCCTGTGTCTGGGTGAATTCCTGTAGCCACCTGCGTATTTGGTTGAAGGGGATGGGTACAACAGGTTCGGGTCCATAGACCGTCGAGCTGGATCCGCGCCTCGCAAGCTCGTCAGCCGCGTCGTTGCCCAGCGATCCACTGTGTCCCTTTATCCATTGTAGTGTCACCGTGTTACGGCTAGATACAGTTATCTGTTCCAGTGCGTTGTGACATTCTAGTATTAGTTTAGATGTAATGTAATTTTTTCGTAAGGATTGGAGGACTGATGCGCTGTCGGAGAGTATCCGTATGTGGGTGTCCGTGACCCTCCTGGCTTCTAGGGCACGGACCGCTTGTATGATGCCCACACACTCCGCCTGATAGACGGTGTTGAACCCTCCTAGCGGTCTGGATATGTTTATGTTGAAATCGTATGAGAAGACTCCGACTCCGGTACCTAAGTCAGTTTTCGATCCGTCGGTGTATATTCTCATCTCTTTCGGGCCAGAGTAGTCACATCTTTCCTCTGTGAGTGTTATGTTGTAGTGCCTGTGGAAGTGGTGTGATTTTGGGGCTTTGTCACATGGGGATGCTAGCATCGGTTTACGCTTAATCGCATCCTCCTTTATGCGTGTGTGCTTAATTCTGGAGTCTTTATTTAGGGAACCTGATAGGTAGAGTCTAAAGGTGGCTAGGGCTGCCTCCTCCCTCACAATTAAGTGCAGAGGTGGGAGTCCCAGCATTGCCTGTAGGGCGGCAGTGGGTGTGGTTCTCATACTACTGGTGATTGCAACACAGGCGAACCTCTGTAGTTTTTCGAGATCTCTTTGGGCTGTGCTGAGGTCTGTCCTGGGCCACCAGACCAGCGAGCCATATGTGATGATTGGTCGGATGACTGTAGTGTATAGCCAGTAGGTGACCATGGGGCTAATACCCCAATTCCTGCCTAGCAGGCGTTTGCACTGCCACAGGGATATGCTGGCTTTTGTGATGATATGGTTCATGTGATTTGCCCAATTCAACTGTTTGTCCAAATAAATGCCCAGGTACTTGGTTCCAGTTGAAAGGCTTAGTGTTGTTCCGAAGAAACGCGGTAATTGCAGTGTCATCGGTTTTCTCTTTTTAGTGAAGAGAATAAGTTCAGTTTTTGCGGGGTTCACTGAGAGTTGGTGCTCGCTACACCATTCCTCTACTATTTTCAGGGCTTGACGCATGAGATTGCATAGAGTGTTTTCGTGGGATCCGTTTATTATTATTGTTATGTCATCCGCGTAGCCAACGGTGAAATAACCTTTATCGTTGAGTGTTTTGATGAGGCTATCAGCTACCAGGTTCCACAGAAGTGGCGAAAGAACGCCCCCCTGTGGACAGCCCTTCGCGACGATAGCCCTTGTAGTGTCGTTAACCGTGACTTGGACCGCTCTCAGTTTGAGCATATTGGTGATCCAGCCCCCTAGGGTCGGGTCTATGCCATGTCTGTCGAGGGCCGTGTTTATGCTGTTGAACATGGTCTTATCGAAAGCGCCCTCAATGTCAATGAAGACAGCCAATGAAGAGCATTTGTGGTCCACTGCGCATTAAATTTTTGAAACCACGTTGTGCAACGCGGATTCGGTTGATTTGCCTGTGGAGTACGCATGCTGCTGTTTGTGCAATGGTTTTTCTCGCAGAGGCCCATCACGGATGTGCCTATCGCAGAGTCTTTCGAGGGTTTTCAGCAAAAAGGATGTGAGGCTTATAGGTCTATATGCCTTGGGTTGTGTGTAATCAGTTTTTCCAGGTTTGGGTATGAAGATGACTTTCACCTCGCGCCATCCGAGAGGTATGTATCTTAGTGCTATGCAGGCCCGATAGATCTCTAACAGCCATGGCGTTAGATAATCTACCCCCCACTGTAGCAGGGCTGGGAAGATGCCGTCCAGCCCCGCTGACTTGTATGGCTGAAAGGTATTGATAGCCCATTTTATCCGGTCTACTGTTATTATATTGTGGGCTCTTGACCAGTCTTGTTCCGTCGGGGTCCATTCGGGTTCAGCCTCCCACATCCTGTCCTCCAGGACTTGACAGTCTGGGAAGTGAGTTTCGAGGAGGACCTTGCTGGTTTCATAGTCGGTTTGTGTGTATGAGTTGTCGGGTTTTTTCAGCGCGCCGAGGGATCGGTCCTGATCAGTTGATAGGATCTTCCGTACCCTTGCGGCCTCATTATTTGTTTCAATGGATTCACAGAATTTCCGCCACGCCATCCTCCTGGCGGTTCTAGTCTGTTTTTTGTATGCATATTGGGTCTCTTTGTATATCTCCCAGTCTTCCGGGAGTCTCGTGTTTTTTGCTCTGTTAAATTGCTTACGCAGCGTATCTCTGAGTTTACCAAGTTCAGCGTTCCACCAGGGGTTCCTCTCGTTCCTGCTTTGTGGCGCTCTTGATTTACAGCATGCGTGGTAAGCTTCTGTTATGTGTTTGGATAATTCCGTTACAGTGTGTTCTAATTGTGCTTGGTCCCTTACGGTTGCCAGTGCTAGATGCTCAGCTAAAAGTGAGGCCAGAAGGCTTTTGAACCTTGGAACGTTGGTACGCCTCGGGTTTCGCCTTGGTGCGGGTTTTTTGGTGTTTGTGGTAAGTGTAAAGCGTATCCTTCTATGGTCTGAGCAAGAAGGCTCGTCCGATACGTGCCAGTTTGTGATAAGGTTTGTCGCGTTTTCTGTGGCGAGTGTTAAATCTATGATTGTTTGTCCCCGGGCCGTGACCCAAGTGGGTGTTCTGTGCCGCGGTTAACAATGTTAAGATTAGTAGAGAATAAAAAGGTGGATAGTACCTCTCCTCTGGAGTTCGGTGTGACACTGCCCCAGAGCGGGTGGTGTGCGTTCGAGTCAGTACAGATGATCAGGTCCAAACCGGCGCGCTCACAGTGCTGCACCAGGTCAGCCAGCTCCTTTGGAGGGCAATCTGTGTCCTCACCTGGCATGTATGCCGAGGCCAGTACAACATCCGGAGCGCTAACTTCGGTATGGAGCCTGACAGTTGTCAGGTCTCTGGAACAGAATTGAGTTAGTGTCGTAAAGGGAATTTCTTTGGGTATATAGATGCAGGTTCTTGGCTTTCCTGAGCCATGTGTGTCGAGAATTATCTTACCTCCGATGTTACCGAGGCCACATATTCTATTGTTCCTGATCCACGGCTCTTGGATCAGTGCGATGGTTCGGTGTTTAACCTCCAGTGCCCTGCGTAAGCTAGCCGTGGCAGTCTGGCTATGTTGGAGGTTAGTTTGGATGATGTTGAGGGGGGCTGGTGGAGGGGGAGCGGGGTTAATCGGAGACAGATCCATCGGATAGTCCCTCCGTCTCCACCTCCCGGTAAAGCTCGTCGTCGTGCGTGTCCCCCGGTGAGGAGGCAAGAAGTTGCGCATTCCAGCCGGGTGATGCGGGCAGTATGGGTTCGGCGACCTCGGCCATTGTCGTTTGGGCCATGTACTCCTCGAGTTGGACAATGTCCGTGTCGCCCGTCTGTGTCGTCGTCGGTTCTGTCGCGTTAGTGTCTGTGTCGTCGGTCTGGATGTCAGAGGGGCGGGTCTTGGGCCAGAAGCGCACGTATATCGACCCTAGCAGGTACGATATACGTCGCTCCCGCCCCAGGACCTTTTCGGCTTCCTCCGGTGGCAGCCCCAGGGTTAGATACGTCCCGTAGCGGTCGCCACCGACGGCAGTCGCCCTGTATAGTGACCACCGGGCAATGTTGTACCAGGTATTCTGACGAATCAGAATACCGTGGAGCCTGCCCACATCACCTCTATAGCGAGGGACGAAGAGCGAGGCTCGGACCCGGGTGGGCACGTCAGTCTGTCGCAGTACCGTCAGCGTCTGGTCGTTGTCGGGGAGTTTTATGAGTGGGACGTTTTGGGTCAGCCAGGTCAGGGCGTTTTCGTCCTCACACCATATCTGCACCGTGCCTTCCGCTACCCGTGGGTATCCGCGGAAGGCCGGGAGTGGTGTGGACGGATCCGAGTCCATGAGTCTGTCTTCTAGGGCAGTCTTAATGAGTTCGGCCTCATCCCCAGTTAGCTCTCTACTGGGGTGGGGAAGGCAGATTGCTACCGCCAGCCGCGCAGGAATGTCCTTTGTGGCCCGCGCGTAGGTTCTCTGCCCTCCCTACGCGGAGTGAATTCTCACGCGCTTGGCATCCCCCTGGAGCGTACTGGGTGAGGCCGTGTCGTCAGGGCGCGTCCTCTTCCCCGGCCCCGTCCCACCTGGTACAGGCTTCGGGTTTGAGGTGCCTGGCAGGGCGTCGGATGTCAGCAACGCCCGGCGTGAGGCGTGAGAGCGCTTTCCCCTAGTGCGTTTCGGTCGTGTCTGGTTGTGGGTTTTGTCGGTGTCTTGGGGTCGGGCGGCGGCCCCGGCAGATGCTCTCGCTTGCGGAGGCTCTTCGCGCTGGGTTGCCCCTTCGCGTACCTTCCCCCGCTCGCTTAGGTCCGCGTCCGGCCGCTTTTCGCACTGGGTTTCCCCCGCACGTACTTGCGTCTGGTCGCGTGGCCCCGCGTCCGGTCGCTCGTCGCGCTGGGTTTCCCCTTCGCGTGCAAGCGGCCGATCGCGTGGCCCCGCGTCCGGCCCCTTTCCGCGCTGGGTTGCCCCTGCGCGTACTCGTGGCTGGTCGCGTACCCTCCCTTCAGCGTCCGATCGCGCTTCGCGCTGGCTATTGCCTTCGCGCGTGCTGCGCTTTCGGTCGCCTACTTCCTTCTCCCCGGCTGGGATTTTTCCGCGCTTTTCCAGGCGTACTTCATCGACATCAGCCGGGCGAGTGATAGAGCTGCCAGGCTTGTCGACCTTCCCCGTGTCTGTGTTGTCGTGTCGGTCTGAGTAGGTGGAGCTGTTCCGCACGATGCTCTGTTGCCAGAGGTTCGCGGGGGGCATGCCCCGTGTAGTGGGTGCTGGCGCGTGGGTCGCAGCCGGAGTCGGGTCTAAAGGCGCGTTAGTCGCAGCCAGGGTCGGGTTTGTGGGCGCGTTTATCGCAGCCAGTGGTTTGGGCGCTAGATCAGCAGCCAGCCGCGCAGAAAAGCGCGGCATCAGTACATCATTACTGCAGTTAGATGCTCCCCCCATATTACGATGGGAGCTGACCGCCGAAGCGGTGTGGGATTCCCCGGCTTGGCCGGGACCCACCTGGGTAAAAGTCTTTTCTTCCTGCATTGTTCATGATGTGGGGGGTGGGCTTTTTTGGAATCGAGGTTACCCTTCCTCTAGGATCGACGGGATTTAAGGAGAAGGAAGGAAGGAATTTGATGGATAGGGGAGTGGTCTTGGGGGGTCACCCTAGGCTTGGGAGTTAACCTCGGGATTTAGGGATCGACGGGATGTGTGCGGATAGGGAAAGGATGGAATATTTGGGTGATAGGCTCATGGGAGAGTGGTGTCTGGGTTACCCTAGGCCTGGGGTTTGGCTTTCGGGAACTTCTCTTGTCCGGGATCTTTATCAGATGCCCCGACCGCCGGAAAACCAACAGCGAGCGAAGCCGCCATCGGCTAGTACCGCAGCCGGGGTTGGGCTATCCGCAACCTGCCCACCCGCTCGGTTGCATGAGAAGAAGTGCCTGGCAGTCCGGGTCGCCCCACCACGGATGTACGTATACATTCGCGTTGGGTCGACCCAGCCTCCCCCGAGTCACATAATGTTTAATATTAATATCTTTTTCGAATATTTTTTTAACTTTTAACTGTATATATTTTACGAATTAACTTTACGAATTCCTCTCCTTTATTTAACTTTCTTCTAAACATACATGATTAAAAATAAATGATGGCCATAACCATTGAAAAATTACAAGAAATAAAAGTATTATATTATAGGTAAGTAGAGTAGGCAGGAAGGTAAGTAGGATAGGGTAGGCAGTCAGTCTGTTAACGGGAGCGAAGCCGCGGGCACAGCTGGTTAGACATAAATGCCCAATTATTCTGTATTATTATTAAACCACTAGCACTGAATAGATAATAGTACCTTCACTTAAGTACGATAATGTATTTATGTACTACAAATATTTGTTTCATAAAATGATAATGAGCGTGGACAAGGACAAATATTTCTTTTAAGGTCTTGGCTTATATTTGAAGTCCCTGAGTCCAAAAATAATTGTTAGCTTCATACATACCAAAATACATATACATATATTCGCGCATACAAAGTTACATTACAGAGCAAATATTTCGGAACGGTGTTAATTTATTTCAATGAGGAAGTCTTGATAAATCATTATACATCACTTGTGACTAGGGTTACCAACATTTGTTTTAGAATAAATAGAGTATTTTATCTCATTTTAGAGAAGAAATGAAGAGTATTTCTTTTGTTATTTTTAAAACAGAATGTTTTGCTGCTCATTGGCTTGTAATTATGACTGAAAATACAAAAATTATCTTATACATAGAATGAAATAACAGGCATTCATTCAATAATGTTTCCTGGGTATAAAAATTATAAATTAAGTCTGTCAGTGAGATTATCAAATAATATTGGACCCGTATTTTTTGCTTTATCAAATAAATTAAAACTGACAAAGTTAAGTGCATCAAAGTGAGCGGGGGCTTGTGACATCACTTTGTTAGTATGAAGTGTCACACCGCACACCGTGACGTCACACGATATTTTAATTTCAACGCACTGTATCGTCGAAATTTTTTGTTTACATGGCAAAAGAAAAATGCGTGAAAAACCTAAAAATATTGACTAGTTATCGAACTGAAGGACTAAATAGATATTTTTTGTCAACTACCCTATTGGATTCAAAATGACAGTCAATTAAATAGTAGTAGTAAGTATAGTATTTCAGCGTACTCTATTCATTTAACTGTCGAATAGGTACCTACTCCATCATTTTGTGTCTTATATAATAGGTACGCCTAAGCGACTAGAATACTCTATATTAGAGTAAAGTTGGCAGCCCTACTTCTGACAATTTATAAAAGATTTTCAAATAAAATTATCAGTCTGTGGTTAACAATATTATCAGATAATCGCTATCGCTCAATGTAAAGCCATTGCACAGTTTCACACGTGATAATCGTGTTACGTATTATCACATTTCACGCTTATGATCCACAACCGCATTGACGTCACTCGTCATGATATCTTTATTACGGCCTATGTTCTGTAGTGTCTTACCCGTCATGACGATTTGTTATTATAAATAGCTTTTTTAAAAAGTATTTTTATACAAGTGTGCAAACTTTCTCATTGCTTATGAGGTGGAATAGCCGAGAGACTACAATGACAAATGCACTGGTAACAAACGAAGATGTTCAACACATTTTCAGGTACAAAAAACCCATTCAGAGTAATTGAGAACCTCCAGAATTAGTCATTCCTAGACTAATCCTTTTAATGAAGTATGTTGAATAGTTATTTATGTGGAAGGTAGGTGATTCCCGATGAGTGGCATTTTTATTCACGAGCGTGATTCCCGATAAGTGAATAAATCGACACGAGTCGGGAATCATCTTACGTACGTGTATCATACAACGTTTTACTATGCATTATGTGAGGAAAAAAAAAATTCTGAATCAAGCAAGAAATTAATAAAATGGCGGGCGTAATCAAGCGCGCTCAGCATATCCACAGATTAACGAATAGTTCCTTGGGCATATCTACTGCTCATGTGCAAATAGCTGTCACGTCGTAACGCAAAAAGGCACGAGCAAAATATACGTTCATCCAAACATATTTAATGAATATTTCAAATTAATTTATTGATCAAATCTAAATCTAGATTAATTAAAATCGCCTTTAATGAAGTATTAGTTATATTTAACCTTTTATATAAATGATAATCTGTACTTAACTAATTTGTAAAACTTTTCTCAAATAACAAAAACTATGCGTCTGGCTGACGGCGGAGTAAATTTACATACAAAAATACAGAAAAGTAAAAAGCACTAGTGAAAAAAAATTGCACTTTCCGCACAGTTTGGCTGCTTGGAAAACGATCTTTTCGAGGACATGCATTGTAAAAAATAAATTATTAACCGTTGAATCTTCACTGACATGATGGATAAGTTCAAGAAAATAAATGAATACGAATTATCTAAGGTTGCTAATCAATCAATGATTAATTACACCCAACATACCTATGGGCACCGTGCCGCCAGGACTATTTTCAGGGGGCTCATCTTCGCCTAGAATAGAATGGGTATTTTTCCCATTCGTACAGAGGTAAGAGGTAAAACTAAATTTATGAAGTTAAGCAGAAAAGATTGAGAAATAAAGAAGGAGAATTGGAATGCATGAGCGAGCGAAGCAAACTCTAGACGTAGTTTCTATATTTTTTTTTTTTTAACCCAGATGGTTGCAAGTGCACCCCCTTGTACTCCCCTCCCTGCGCACGAACATAGCCACCCGCGTCGGCTTCTTTCAGAAACAAAAACTGAAAACTGTAGTCAGTAGTTCAGTACTCTAGGTATGTACTAATGTACAGCTGTTTTCTCAGGTCACACAATATATTTTTATATTACTCTGCAGTTTATAGTAATTACATTGTGTGCTTATCAATATCATAGAGGCGTATTAGCAAAATCCTGACCTTCACCGTGCGGAATTGCCAGTAATCGATCGGCTATTGATTTACGTCGACGCGTCGTCGGCGTCGTCGCGGGAACAACTGTTTTACCGAAAAATTATCGGCGTTTACGCGCGCAATAAAATTATTCGTGTTAAATAAAATTGTAAAGATATAGTTAGGAAGTTTGATTAGTATTACAATAATTTAGTTAAAATATAAGTGTACGGATTAAGGGTATATTATTCGTTCTTAAAATTTAAGACAGTGTTATCAATAAATAAAAATTCACTTTGACAGGTAATTCAAGGCGGTTGAAAAGTAGTTTGTTTCTTTTTTTAATTTTCACGCCCCTTTCATAATAATGTTGTTATGGCCAGTGCTCACCATAAAGTCCAACTAGAAATTATTGTTGAATTGCACAGATAATTTAACTTATATTGAACGAATATTGTGAACTGAATTGTTACTTGTTATTGTTACAATAACAATGTCATGTAACACGAGACAGTCAGTGTGCCGATTTGTAACTAAAACGACCTATGTTAGTAAACAGGCTGCATCAGTAAGTGTGCGAACAAAGAACCGCACCATGTTATATAAGTAACTTAATATTTCTGATTCACCATAATCTATATTTATTTTCTATATTAATTTATTTAATCTGTATTTATCTTAAATAAAAAAACCGGTCAAGTACGAGTCGGACTAGCGCACGAAGGGTTCCGTACTATTATCGCAAAAAATGGCAAAAATATCACGTTTGTTGTATGGGAGCGCTACTTAAATATTTATTTTATTCTGTTTTTAGTATTTGTTGTTATAGCGGCAACAGAAATACAACACAAAACAAATACAAAAACACAAAACACAAATAAATCGTCTGTGAAAATTTCAACTGTCTAGCTATCACAGTTCTTAAGATAAATCCTGGTGACAGACAGAAAGACAGACGGACAGTGGAGGCTTAGTAATAGGGTCCCGTTTTTAGTCTTCGGGTACGGAAACCTAAAAACTGTAAAAAATACACACTTTTGAAACTTTTGACATTTACTTATGCAATGAGCGATTCATTTTGATCGGCTTTACCACCTCTTGCTCTTGCTCCTTTGGAGTTGTGCCCGTCCCAAAATAAAGTATAAATCTACCCTTAATTCCTAAGTGTTTTAGCAGAGATAATTAAATTAATAATGATATTGTTTCATCATCATCCGCTTCGACCACAAACCGACTTCACCCATAGCTTGATTAGCTCTTCGTCGGTATACTCTGACAGAGCGGTCGTGGTTACCATGGTCACAGATAATATAATACTACAGCCATGGTGCAGAGAGACTTCGGGCTGCTATGATTCGCCTCACTAGTCGACAACTCGACACTCATCTGTCAGCTGTGACTCGTGCAGGGCATAGAACTCTTTTTTAACCGACTTCAAAAAGGAGGAGGTTATCAATTCGACCGTATTTTTTTTTATGTGTGTCACCTCAAAACTTTACTAGGTGAACCGATTTCGATGTTTTTTTTTTAATTTGAAAGTTGTTGCTTCTCATGTGGTCCCATTTATCCCTATTTGGTAAAGATCTGATGATGAACTTCGGAGATATACAACATAACTCCACAATAAACAACGGCAAAACTCTCGGGATTACTGCAATGCATGTTTGTTTATTGTTTACGCCATTTCATAACATAACATCACGCCGCCGGTACGCTCTAAAGGGGTACCCAGATGTGTACAGTTCACCCTGGTACACTCTCATTTCATTTTTTAAGTACAACTTTTATGATATTCGTGTAATCTATTCTGACATCATAACTTTGTGCATTATAGGTACCTTACTATAGAACTTGCTCATTAAGTACCACAAACAATTTTTTTTTATTTTTTTACAATTCTCATTGCACCTTAGTTAGTCAGATGTTTGTTACCTGATTTGTCTCTTTAAATAGATACATAATTAAAATAAAAAAACTTTTTTGCAAAAAAATACAACCGACTTCCGTAAAAAGTTTCCTCACGCTTCTTTACCAACCTCATTTTGGGTAGCATCTTCGATGGCAAAAAAAGTCGTCTGCACGTATCGCCGTCGTACGGCAAACTTCCTAAGATGTTGTTTAGGACTTTACAATTCGCAATTAATAGGTACTAGGTATCTCGGTCCAAATGTAACCGCATATTAGGATTAGGAATATTAGCATTGAGGACACATAAACCAACGCTCTCTTTTTGCACGTGATGGATAAAACTGTGAATGTTGAGATGTATTATTATAATACATATTCGCGAGCTGGCTGACCATAACCAGATATATCCTCCGACTGCACAGCATGATTTTCTTCTTGTTTACGTCTTTTTAGTTCTCTTTTCAAGCAGTCGGGTTTTTTGATATTTTTTATTAATTTTTTTTATTTTTAACTTTTAATTTATTATTTTTTCGAATTAGGTACATTTAAACATATAAGTATCTATTTTTGAAATCACCTCTTAAAACCCTTTATTTTGATACCCCACACGATAGGTTTGGAAGAAAAAAATATTTGGGCCCCCACAATATGGCGCCCAAGAACCGCCATTTTCCTATTTTACAATTTTAATGTAGCCAGTGACACTCGCGGGGTTAAGACGAATCGATTGACGTAAGAACCATCAAAATGGGCCCACGCGTTTGGTCTCTAGAACGCCACATAGGAACAAACATACATACATACATACACACATACATACATACATACTTACATACATACATACATAGACTGATAAACACATTACCCTCCTTCGGCAGTCGGGTAAAAAAATGATTACAATTAGCCTCGTAGAACAAACGTGTGATTTTATGGTTGTTATCAATTTTCAAGTATGAATGTCTAAACTTCTATAGAAAAATCTCGTGGCTCTTAATTGTGCCAGAAAGAGGAATTTAAAACAATGGTGGTTCTTGAACTTATCTACCTACCATTGTTACAAATGCCTTTTTACCCTTTCCTATATATAATGTTTATTAATTTAGTGCACATATTAGGCTTGTAGTTAGGAATTCTAGCAGTTCATTCGTTTACTTAACTTCTAATGGTTGGCATGGTGGTTTAATTAGTGATTTCAATGGACTCACAATATATCTCCTGTCCCTTAAGGTAGGTACGTACTGAATTTCTTTCTTGTTGGCTTCGTCTAAGGCAGTGTTTCCCAAACATTTTTCTGCTATGGCCCGGTAATTTTCACACTGCCCCTTCGTGACCCACTTAATAGTTTTAAACCCAAGCTGGTTACATTAAGTAAAATAATAACATGTATTGTTAGTAAAAATGTTTTAATAATATTATTTCGGTATTGCCTATTTAGTGCGAATTATAGAGCTGCTGCTTGTTTTTTACTAAAGTATCCAGGTTCGCGAAAAATTACACTTCAAATCGGGTCTTCACATTGTTGCTGTCGATTGGAGGAAAATATTCTTAAATGTTAATCTCCAGTCTTAATAAATATTCTTTAACTTGAGTTGTGATGTCTCTCTTTTTGAATTTCATCGATCGATAGTAGGTATTATTTTTTAAATAACGTGAGAATGTTGCGACCCGGTATTTTATTTTGATGGCCCGGTACCGGATCGCGACCCACCAAATGGGAAACGCTCCTTCTCACGGCAGTATCCCGTTTTTTGCAGGTACGGTTTCTTGCAGGATCCCGTGTAGTAGTGTACGTGTTTCAATACTAGCAGTCCTAGTATCCTGCAAAAAACCGATCCGTTTGAATTTGACATTCGGTTTTGCCACTACAAACTGGATCCAGTTTGCCAGTAAAAAACAGGATCCAGTTGAATTACTCGTATAGTGTAATGGAAGTGTTCCCATTTCCTACCATACCGTATTTTGCTGGATGGGGCGCGGTTCGTTGTTTTTTTTTTTCTTTTTTTTTAAATCTTTGCCCCGCACTAGGAATTTCTGCCTGTATCGTGGGTGCGTTTACAAACATATAAACTCACATACACAACACCTAGAGCCGGAACAACTATCTGTAGGTCATACAAATATTTGTTCCGTGCGGGAATCGAACCCGCGACACGCAGCGCAGCAGTCAATCGCTCAACCACTGCGCCAACCGTGCGGCCATGAGATTTTGGGTTCATCCAATGTTTCAGCATTGGATGAACCCAAAATCTCCTTTTTTACACTGCCGGTGGCGGCGTTTATACCAATATAATATCATAAACGTGTTCACGTCCATCAGTTCTGAATTTTATAAGACTAATTTAATAACCGTTCGTTGCTCTACCGCAAAAAACAGGATGTATACTACTGTGTTTTGCGGGATATTGTAAAAAACGGTTCCCGCAGAACTGCAGCCTTATTGCGTGTGAATTCTGCAATGGAAACAAGTCGATTCTTTCAAAGAATCAGAATCATTGCGAAACTAATTTGGAAAGCTAGCGTTAGCTTTCCAAATCCTCCTTTGAGTTGATCACAGACTACTTAGAGATACTACGGAGTTGAAGATATATGACATTTGCATTACACAATACCAATAGTGAAGTTTTATCTCGATTCTGCCGCTTTCATTCATTCTTTTACAATCAATTCTACGTCAAAATATTGGTAATGGAAGGAGCATAACCTTTCCGTTTCAGAGTGTAATATGCAATACTGAAAGTCAGAAGGTTCCAACTTGTTTGCTTTGCAGAATTCACTTACCCAATTAGGCTGCTGGACGGCCGTGGGAAAAAACCCTAAGTCCGTCTACCAACTACCAACATGGTGGCAGTTTTATCTTTTCGGTGTAGGTACTTTATGTACCTATGTTTCGTGACCTCTGTATTCACTTGCTAAAAGGCTAGGCAGGAAAGTATTTGATTAGAAAATCTGCTGTATAACCGAGGTTCCATAAAAACACTCATGGAGGCGTGGTCTTATGCTTTGAGTGACTAGATATTCGCAAAATGTTGAAAACTGTATGTATTGATAAAATACACAGCACATGTGTTTCAAATCTAGGTCTCGATTTTGTTGAATTGCTATAATGTTTCGTGTCAATAGAAATTGAGCTAAATGAATTGATTAATACATTATTTAAAACACTTAGTACTTACCTCAATAATTCAACCTAATTCAAAATGTTTGAAACATTACTTTGCAAAAAATACATCTCAGTTAATAACTTATTTTACAGTTTGCTTGGCACTTAATATTAGCGTTCGAGCCGGATAAAAGTAAAGTTCATTGAACTAAAATGTTAATTACAAAATGCACACAATACGATGTCGGTATATTTTTAGGGTTCCGTACCCAAAGGGTAAAAAAAGTTTATTAAAAAAATCAAAAAACCCGACTGCTTAAAAAGCAAACTAAAAAGACGTAAACAAGAAGAAAATCATGTTGTGCAGTCGGAGGATACATCTGGTTTTGGCCCGCTAGCTCGCGAATATGTATCCTCCGACTGCACAGCATGATTTTCTTCTTGTTTACGTCTTTTTAGTTTGCTTTTTAAGCAGTCGGGTTTTTTGATTTTTTTAATAAACTTTTTTTATTTACAACTTTTTAGTTATTTTTTCTAGAATTAGGTACATTTAAACATATAAGTGTTACATATTTTTGAAATCGCCTCTTAAAACTCTTTAATGTGATACCCCACACGATGGGATTGGAAGAAAAAAAAAAATTTCCACCCCACAAAATGGCGCCCAAAATCCGCCATTTTTTTTTGTAGCCAGTTTTAATGTAGCCAGTGACACTCGCAGGATTAAGACGAATCGATTGACGTAAGAATCATCAAAATCGGCCAACGCGTTTGGTCTCTAGAACGCCACATAGGAACAAACATACATACATACATACATACATACATACATACATATATACATACATACATACATACATACATAGACTGATAAACACATTACCCTCCTTCGGCAGTCGGGTAAAAACGGGACCCTATTACTGAGACTCCGCGATCCGTCTGTCTGTCTGTCCGTCTGTCACCAGGCTGTATCTCGTGAACCGTGATAGCTAGACAGCTGAAATTTTCACAGATGATGTATTTCTGTTGCCGCTATAACAACAAATACTAAAAACAGAATAAAATAAATATTCAAGTGGGGCCCTCATACAAACGCCGTTTTTTGCGAAAATGGTACAGAACCCTTCGTGCGCGAGTCCGACTCGCACTTGGCCGGTTTTTTTTTCATTCTGGGAAGTAGATGAGCAGGCTTTCAGCAATAACAAATGCAATATTATTTTGAACTCAAACGGATTTAAAATGAAGTTCAGTTTTAAGAGATACTTAATTTTATTCTATTCAGCAATTTTGTATATCCTTACGGTTTCCTTGTTTCGCGATGTCGTATTAAATAAATTATAATATGTAACACATCAATCAATCTGCCTAGCCTTTTCCCAACTATATTGGGGTCGGCTTCCAGTCTTACCGGATTCAGCTGAGTACCAGTGTTTTACATGGAGCGACTGCCTATCTGACCTCCACAACCCAGTAACTGGGTAACACGGAACCCTTTGACTAGACTGGTGTCAGATCTCAAGCTTCTGACTACTCGTAACGACTGTCAAAGATCTTCAAATGACAGCCGGGACCAACGGCTTAACGTGCTTTCCGAGGCACGGAGGAAACTCGATATGTTGAAATGGTCACCCATCCACGTCCGACCTCGTCAAGCGTTGCTTAACCTTGAAGATCGACCCGTGCGGCTGTTTTATTTAGCCACGAGCTCCTCTCAAAATTATATGTAACACATAAACCACAGATAATTAATACTAGCATACAGATGCCTCATCTCATACAAAGAAACCGTGCTGATGTAACCAGCGTTTTTCGTCTGAAGTTACTAAAAGTACATCGATCGCGTTCGTTTCCGTTCCACGGCTGTAGATGGTGTTAGCAGCGACTTTCAAGTAAAAGGGTTTTCTCGGTTCGTGAGACATTACTAAACTTCATTTCTTTTTTTATATACATACCTAGATACAAACATGATACAAACCTAGATAATATCTAGGTTATATATCTACTTAGCACAAAAGTTCAATGATGGATTTTTGTTAACGAAGCTAAATAATTAAGTATATAATAAATATATACTAATATTATAAAGAGGAAAGATTTGTATTTTTGTATGTAACGAATAAACTTAAAAACTAATAAACCAATTTAAAAAAACAAGTTAATTATAAAAAATCAAAAAACCCGACTGCTTAAAAAGCGAACTAAAAAGACGTAAACAAGAAGAAAAGCAGTCGGGTTTTTTGAATTTTTATATTTAACTTTTTTATTTACAATTAAGTACATTTAAACATATAAGTGTTACATATGTTTGAAATCACCTCTTAAAACCCTTTATTTTGCTATCCCACACTGGCGGAATCTGGTATCCCACACGGGATTGGAAGAAAAAAAAAATCCCCCACAAAATGGCGCCCAAAATCCGCAATTTTTTTCTTTTCCAATTTTAATGTAACCAGTGACACTTGCGATTGACGTAAGAATCATCAAAATCGGCCAACGTTTTTGGTCTCTAGAACGCCACATAAGAACAAACATACATACATACATAGACTGAAACACATTACCCTCCTTTGGCAGTCGGGTAAAAATTCTTTCACCGTTGGGAAGCTACACTATCCCCGGGTGACATAGGCTACTTTTTATCCCTGTATTCCCACGGGAACGGGCTCTACGCGCGTGAAACCGCGAGACGTCCACTAGTTAAAAATAAAGAAGTAATATATATTTAAAAATCATTTAACAAATATCTGACTAAGGAGCAAAGAGAATTTACAAAATCTGTGCAATATGTAGAAATTATTGTACTTAATTGTTTACAAGACAATTGTACTATCGTTTGGCAACGTTCTCTGAACAGGGCTTATCTTGTTCTTATATCTATTTGCATTTCACAAGTATGTGTTCTTAAGATAATGTCTAGCATACAATCCAGTGTTACCACCTCTTATCCTGTCTGAACAAAGAAATTTGTGATGCTGCTAAGTCACGCTAGTATTTAAAATTAATTATCTTGTTTCGTTTCTAAAGACTGTTATGATTTTCTTTGGTATTCATTAACGTTTTCTGAATACAGTGAGATTTTACGGTTGTTTCAATTCAGTGTATTGTGGGTGAACTGCACGGTCTACGGTTAGTAATTGGGTACAAAAAATATCTATTTAGTCCGTAAATTAGATAACATAAAAATATTGGACATTTTTCTTTTGTCTCGTAAACAAAAATATACGACGATATAGTGCTTTGACATATCGTGTGACGTAACGGTGTGCTACACTTTATACTAACAAAGTGACGTCACAAACCCCCACGCTTGAACTTTGATGCGCTTTATTTTTGTCTGTTTTTATTTATTTGATAAAGCAAAAAATACGGGGCCAACATTATTTGATAATCTCACTGACGGACTAAATAGAATTATTATTTTTCTACTTAGGCAACATCCCTATTGATACAGTGCGGTGTTAACAAATATACAGTATACAAAACAATTAAACAAAATTCGCACAGTCATGGTAGAAGAGTAAAATTAAATAATAATAATTAGGAATTAAGGCGACGGCTAGCGCCAACACAGGAAGGCGTTTTTTCTGTTCTGTGAGCGCCAACGACCTTGAGGGAATAAAACGCGCACTCGTTTCACACCCCCGCGACCAAAAATTTTGTAGTTTTTTGTACGTTCCTTATTATTCTATGACTTAAAAAAGCACTTTATTTCAAAATGTAGATAATTAAATTGTCTTTGAGATGGTGTCGATTTCATTAAAATACGTCCAGCGGTTTTGGTGCGATTGTCGTTTTGTCCGTTTTAGACATAACTTTACAAAATAATTACACTATGTTATACGAATATAACTCAATATTTTCTTCACATCACATCACATCATCAGCCTATTAATGTTCTCACTGCTGGGACACAGGCCTCCTCTCTGTGAGAGGGAATGGGCCGTAATCCACCACGCGGGCCCAGTGCGGGTTGGTGGATGTCACATGTCTTCGAATTTTTGGTTCTAGTACATGCCGGTTTCCTCACGATGTTTTCCTTCACCGTTTTTGAGAGCAGTGGTAATGAAATAATTTACACAAAGTAAAGCGCCTGCCTGGGTTCGAACTCACGACCTACAACTTGTAAGTCGTGGCCGATACCACCGGGCCACCACTGCTCTCACATTTTCACATTTTCTTAGATCAAATTATTAAGAAAATGGTCTAATGTTACATATATTTTTTTCCAAAAAATTACGACTAGACCGTTAAGACGTGATTCTCATTTTAAAAGATACGCAAGGGAATCGGCGCCTTAAGTGTGAAAGCAGGAAGGAGTTATATCTTTCTTCTCTCTCATGTAACGAATTGTGCCTGATGACGCATCATTGTCGATCTCAATTCTCGTCCAATCAAATCGGCGGCTAAGAAAGGTTAACTTCAATATATAATAAGAATGGAAAAGCTGTTTATCAGATATTGATTTTGTTTCTTCAGCACTATATCAACCATACCTACTATTAACTTAGTTTCGATAGTACGAGTAGGTACTGTGAGGACTCCTCTCCTATTTAGAGGGAACCTCTTTGCCTAATATAAGACTGGCACTTAGCTATTTAGTTTTGGAAGGTGTTTGAAATCAGAACGCTTGGAAAATAATTGAAGATGTTTTTTAACCCCCGACGGAAAAAGAGGAGTGTGTCTGTCTGTGGCATCTGAGCGCCTAAACGGATGAACCGATATTGATTTAGTTTTTTTTATTTGAAAGGTGACTTTGTCGAGAGTGTTCTATGTTTGAATAAAATCGGTTTAGCCGTTTTAATGTTATTCGCATTTTACTCTTTGAACCTGGATTTTTTCTCACGATGTCGTGTCATTATTACGTGTTTCGATAGATTGTCGATTGAAGCGTGTTTGCTACTAGGTATATTATATGTAGTTTAAAAAGCATGAAATAAAAATCGGGTGTTTCTAAATTTGTAATTTTATCTTGTGCTTAGTTTAGTTTTGCTTGTCACTTCTGTACAAGCCGCCTAAGGCACGCTGATGATTCAATATAACGTATCAAAGCAATTTCTGCTTATCATTTGAGCTCCCTGAGCTATCCCCTCACAGTAAATTCTTAATTTCTGAACCAACCAGACAAAAGACTGTTTCGTCTTTCGGCTGTTGCTTGAATGCTTTTTGTGTGCAATAACAATAAAAATACTAACGAAGCAACGTAAAATATATCGGAATTTGCTCTAAAATAATAACAGGTACCTAAAGAATAAAGAATATTTGTCAAATTGTTAAAATATTTTTTGCATGAAAAGCTATTTATGATGACTTCACTACAAAAGTTGGCTAAAGTAAACGCACTATGAGTAATAGATAATATTTATTTGCCTTATCACGCTATAAAAATCTCGAATTATTAAGAACTCAAGTCACTTTTCAACTTGCAACGAAATAACTTACAACCGTTCATACATAAACTTAATATCCTTACCTAACCTACCTTTCAACCAAACTGGATCAATTTGGTTGAACCGTGTGCACGCCTGAGCTCAATTAATTTGAACATTTAGTTTCATTCTACATTTTAAAATATATTATATTAAACAACAGAGTTACTTTATACCTTTAATAATTTAATTCTAGATAAACGAAGTGATGATTTTATAAGCACTATTTACTTGAGATAGTAGCGTATTTTAGGCGTTATACATGCGAAAATGTAGTGAACTTTTAGTGAATATAATAAAAAATAAGTGATAAAAACATGAGGAACGGTGACAAAGGAGCTGATTGGGAGACTGAGAAGCTGGATCCTAATGGATGGTAAGTTTTATAATATAACCTTTATACAATTTTAAACTCCGTTTAAACCAAAAAGTTGGGGATCCTCGCGAAGGTGAGACGGCACTTCAGGCCAGAATAGTTGCTCAACTTGTGTCAAGCGCAAGTTCGATCATGCATGGAATGTTCTCATCTCTGGGACGGATCTGCCAAGTACCAGCTGGATGCACTTGAGTAAATCGTAAAATGGGCCAAGAGGGTCATCGGCAATGAGGTGATGACGGCTGCCGCCGGCATCCAGCCCCGTGCGAATGGTGCGAGTAATCTCCCGTCGCACAAGAATACTCGCTTATAGCCGAGCGACGAAACTATCAAAACTACACACTCGCTTCTCGCTGTTGGTCAAAAGCCTAAAATACTAGATTTTTCCCACTGATATCTATCTATTTTTTTCTAAAATTACCAACAAGTAGACGAAGATGATTATTTAGTTATCAGTGCAGTGCACGTCACCTCTTCATAATAACACGACAATTATTTTCCCATGCCGGCTGTTCATCAATTGTTTATCATTAAACTCCATTTGAAATAACATTAGACATGTTTCCAAATCTTTTTACAGTTCGTTCAACCGATTTTGAGTTCTATCCCGTAAACATAAGGATGCCATAAAAAGCATAAACCTGTTACCAAAACCAACTGTTTACTACAGCTACCATTTGTCGTATCACCAACGCAATAGAATTCAAAATCGGTTGAATGGGCTGTAAAATGGGCTAAAAAAACGTAAATGTAAACGTCTAATGTTATCGCAAATGGAGTATAGCTGTTAATTACCTTTTCGTAAGGTTTTCTGCAATTCGTAGTTTCTTAAAGATTTGTGTTTGTTCTAACTAATTACCTAGGTAGATTTTTACTATTATTTTGACAATCTCGGGACTCTGGGGTCCCGGTCCTTTGAAATGCGTGCAAGGTGCCGAAGCCAACTCGCAGAGGCTTTGTTAGCCATTTATCAGGAAATTAGACACAAACCGACAACTATGCACTATGTTAGTGACTATTGCAAAATATGGAGAAAAATGTATTGGGCTATGGGTTTGGTAGGTTAAATGGATCGATTGCCTAAGACTTTAGGAGGACTACTGGCCCCTGCCTGACCACTGTTGAACTAGACGGCTATAAAATGGCAGCGGGTGACTTGCACACTCAATTAATGGACCCCCATAAAGGGTCGCTAGCACTTTAGTGACGTAGCGCCAAGGGGCAACAAATCCGGAGGTGCTTGAGGAGTGGAGACCACCACGGCTATCAGAACAATCTCGGATGTACGGTTAAGATCCCTACCAGCATCTTACTGGGTTAACTCCCTTCCTCCGAGCACGTTTGCTCTTACGAATCTCCACTCAAGCCAGTCAATTAGGGTAAGAGAAAAATTTAAATAAAAATCTAAATTAAAAGTGAAAATGGAATCACCGACACGATGACAAAGAAGCAAGAGAGAGGTGGGAGCTCTGTTCCCCGTCAGATTTCACTCCGACCGGCCAATAAATGAATAAAGGCAAGCCAGAGATGAGGAACAAGACTTCTCCCTGGAGTTATTATTATTATGTCCTTTATTTAACTATTTTCTTATTTATGACTTATTTAAATATTTTTATAAAAACACATTTAAAAATATAAAAAGACAAACATTTAAAAGTATAGAAAACAGATGCGGCGGTCAGGGCTCCAGAGAGAGGAAGCTCCTAACAATACGAGCCGTGTCCAGCTGTACTGCTTTCTGGATCAGGCCCTTGACCCAGCTGCCTAACGAGAGCCTCCTAAGGTGCTGGTCGAGGCTCGTGGCTATTAAGCTATTGGCTGACACAACTATTTATTTTTATTTGACTTTGACAAACTCGGAACCCTTGGGTCCCTTGAAAACCGTGCAAGGGGCCGAAGCCAACTCTCAGAGGCCTTGTAGGCATGTATCGGGAAATGTGACACCAACCGACGATTATCCCTGTATGCACTACACAAGTGCACCCAAGGGCAATCCCCGGTTGGTGCAGGACTATTGCATTGAAAAATGCATTGGACTATGGGTTTGGTAAGTCTAGTAGATCGATTGCCTAAAATTATAGGAGAACTACTGGCCCCTGCCTGACCACTGTCCTGTCCCTTTTGATGTTACATTATCTTTAGAAGCACTATATAGAACCCTCAAAAGATGCTCTAAATTGTGCTGTCAACAGAGGCCTATAGTACAAAGGAGAATGACCAAAAGTGGTACCAAAAAGTCTCACGCATCAAGACCAAAATTTTATAGTAATTAGTTTCATATTTTTTTACGACATTACGCGTCGGGGATTTGATTTTTGAATAGGGAATTTACTTTTGAGTTTAAAAGTATGGATATTGTTTTACTCCCTATAAATAAATGACGTTCCGTTTCACATGATACCCTTGATGTTTTAAAGTGTCATGATCTCTGTGCAAAATAATATACGTTTCCGATTCTACATTAGTTAAAAAAAAACTTGAATAGATTCTTTAATTAAAAGATTATCATTATTTTATATATGAATAATTGGCCATTCAAAGCCGGTCATAATCTTTGAGATGTAGAATGCAATAGAACCAATTTTTGATGAATCGACTAACCAGTAATAGTTTCCTTTGTTTAATATATAACTATAACGGCCGTGTATAACGCGTCTATAATAAAATACGTCGTTGGTAGCGTCGAACAAAATAGACCTAGTTTTAGGTTATTTTCGATTTTATAAAATAACGCCGAAACCCGGGTTCTGTTTTCAAAAAGAAGTTTTGTAGGAGTTAACATGGTCAGTGTAGTGTATAAAAAACAAAGTTTGATTTTGATGCAGCATGGTACGGGATTCCATACATCGATGAGCATTCTCCTTTGACAACTTTATATGAAAAAAGGAAAACATAGGGGCACAGTATATATCTTTCTTTTTCATTTGATGGACTATCTTTTAAATTGGTCTAATATTGGAGTAGGAAATAGGCGAGAGCCAAACCTCGAATTATGACGTTTTACTTAGGAAATGGAAATTTAGTCGGATGTCTGCGACCGAAAGCAAACCTTCGTGAATAGTTATGTTTGTTGGTAGGTAGAGTTATCTATACACACAAATAAAAAAAAATTGAAGTGTCTGTATGTTATATCAAAATACCAACGTTTTATTGAATGCACGTGAAAGTATATATCGCTCCCGTGGGCCACCCCACAGGACCCGTTTTCGGGATTAAAAAATAGCCTATGTTACTCAGGAATAACGTAGCTTTCTATTGGTGAAAGAATTTTTTAAATCGGTCCAGTAGTTTCGGAGCCTATTCGGTACAAACAAACAAACAAACAAAAAAATATTTCCTCTTTAAAATATTAGTATAGACTAACAACAAATAAGCAATTTTTAAGATTTTTGTCTGTCTGTTTGTTTCGGGTAATCTCCGAAACGGCTGGACCGATTTTGAGGGGACTTTCACTGGTAGATAGCTGATGTAATAACAAGTAACATAGGCGTTATACGTTTGAACACGAGAAAATTCATAGTTCCGGCGGGAAACTAAAAAAATAAAAATATATTTTTTACGAGTTTGACGCGGACGAAGTCGCGGGCAACAGCTAGTTTACAATAAGCATGCACATGCAGTCTCGCCAAGATAATAATGACTGCCTTATTTGTGTTCAACAGGGACCACTGTCTATGAGAATATATTTCAAACATTATCGATTCAGATTACCTATACTTTGACCGATTGATAGTTTAATCAAGTTCTGCTGTACCTATTTGCTCAAATCAAAGTATTACTTTGAATTATTATATAACCTCAGATTACAGAACAGTATAGTAGTCACGGGGGTTCTTTCCCTTGTGTCTCTGAAGTTGGCTGCAAGACGCTGCGCAGTTGCTATTTTTGTGTCAATGTTGAAGTAGAAGATAGCATTGTATAACTGCCTCTTTCACTCGCTTACGTTTGTCGCATCGTCCTATCTCGCTTACTTTATGCAGTATACTCGATGACAAACTGTTTTTTGCTCAATGGTTCGCAGAGCCACAGATAACATAATACTACCATAGCAGAGCGAACTTCAGAGACACAAAGATCCGCTGTGACTACTGTTTGTAGTAACTTACTGGTCTGTAATCTGAGTTTATTACTGTATTATTCGGCATGTTACTGAAGTATTGCAACGATCGATAGGATACAATAATCAAGTCAATGAAAGTATAACAGATGCATAATATGCATTTGTATGTAACAACTGTGATGACAAACACACCTTTCATTTAGACTTTAAAAAAAATAGCAAGATCTACCTAAACCAACCTAAACTATAAATTACACAAGTGCGCACGGTTGGCGCAGTGGTTGAGTGATTGACTGCTGCGCTGCGTGTTGCGGGTTCGATTCCCGCACGGAACAAATATTTGTATGACCTACAGATAGTTGTTCCGGATCTGGGTGTTTGTGTATGTGAGTTTATATGTTTGTAAATGCACCCACGATACAGGAGAAATTCCTAGTGTGGGGCAAAATTAAAAAATATATATATATGTTATCAATATGATTCGAAATAGACTACCTAATTATCTGACTGGCTTGGCTGACGTGCACTCGGAATATCAGTACTTACTTTAGAAGACCAAAGTACAAGTACTGTAGTATTATATGATCTGTGGTACAAGATAGCATCTAAAACAAAATAATAACAGTAGCTGTACGCACTATACAGACAAGTGATAAAGATAAAATAATCAATACACGTCTGTTATCAGTGAGTATAACTTGTATTTTGCGTCTTTATCGGACAAGTATATCTAGCATAACTGTCGAGCGTTCTATATCATCATCATCATCATTTCAGCCAAAAGACGTCCACTGCTGGCAATAGGCCTCCCTCAAGCATCGCCACACTGAACGGTCGTGTGCGTCTCGCATCCACTGGAATCCCGCAGCCTTGACCAGCAGCCTAATTGCGTAAGTGAATTCTGCAAAGGAAACAAGTCGATTCTTTCAAAGAATCAGAATCATTTCTTTCAACTTTTTCGGTATTGCGAAACTAATTTGGAAAGCTAGCGTTAGCTTTCCAAATCCTCCTTTGAGTTGAACACAGACTACTTAGAGATACTACGGAGTTGAAGATATATGACATTTGCATTACACAATACCAATAGTGAAGTTTTATCTCGATTCTTCCGTTTTCATTCATTCTTTTACAAGCAATTCTACGTCAAAATATTGGTAATGAAAGGAGCATAACCTTTCCGTTTCAGAGTGTAATATGCAATACGAAAAGTCGTTTTTGGGAAGGTTCCATCTTGTTTGCTTTGCAGAATTCACTTACGCAATTAGGCTGCAGGTCGTCGCTCTACCTTGAGGGACGCCTTCCAACGCTGCGTCTTCCAGTACGCGGTCGCAACTCCAGAACTTTTCGGCCCCATCGACCATCCGTTCTGCGAGCAATGTTACTTAAATGTTACTTTTTCAAGCTTAAACCGCTGAACCTTATCGCTAGTAAATTATCATAAAGACAATAATTTACTAGCATAATACTAATAATAATATTTATCTGTACAGCAGTCCGCAGCCAACCGTACAACACGCCTGATACAAATATCATAGCTTCAGCAGCGAGTAAAATAGTGCTCTTGTTGGTATCGAAGGCGCAATCGTGTTTGATAGTATTAATAAACAGTTAGGCGCTTACGCTATGGTGCTTGCTCATTTCGGCTAGGCGCCCTACCTATCCGTCCGTAAGTGAAGATGATAAATGAATATTCTCTGAAGCAAAATATATAAAGAAAGCTTTTGCTTCAAAGATAAAGTTAACATAACTTACGCAAGTTACAACAGTGGATGATATGACTGCGGCTGCTTTTGAAAAAGATTTGTACATACGCTTTTATTAAACAACTAATGAAATTAAAAAAAAACCTCGAAACAATTTTTAATCTAGTAGTAAACACGCTCCGATCGAACACGTAATGACACGATATTTTGCGAAAATACCCCGATTTAAAGAGTAAAACGCCCATAACTTTTGAACGAATAAACCGATTTTCATCAAAGTAGCTAAGAACACTCTTGATACAGTCACTTTTTAAACAAAAAAACCTAATTCAAAATCGGTTTATCCGTTTAGGAGCTATGATGCCACAGACAGCTACATAAACGCGCAGATACACACGTCAAACTTATAACACCCCTCTTTTTACCCGACTGCCGAAGGAGGGTAATGTGTTTATCAGTCTATGTATGTATGTATGTTTGTTCCTATGTGGCGTTCTAGAGACCAAACGCGTTGGCCGATTTTGATGATTCTTACGTCATTCGATTCGTCTTAATCCTGCGAGTGTCACTGGCTACATTAAAATGGGAAAATACAAAAATGGCGGATTTTGGGCGCCATTTTGTGGGGAAAAATTTTTTTTTTTTCTTCCAACCCCATCGTGTGGGGTATCAAAATAAAGGATTTTAAGAGGCGATTTCAAAAATATATAAAACTTATATGTTTAAATGTACCTAATTCTAAAAAAAATAAGTAAAAAGTTGTAAATAAAAAAGTTAATTAAAAAAATCAAAAAACCCGACTGCTTAAAAAGCAAACTAAAAAGACGTAAACAAGAAGAAAATCATGCTGTGCAGTCGGAGGATGTATCCATATGTATCCTCCGACTGCACAGCATGATTTTAGGTGGTATATTTATGAGAAAAAGTTTTTTTTTATATTTTCGATATTATTATTATGTAATGCAAAGGGAAGCCATGGTTAGTGGCCGAAAATAATCGGACACCCTTGCATCACTCGTGGGAATCATAGGTACCTTACCTATGATTCCCACGAGTGACTTTGAGTCTACATGATTTCAGGACAAAGACATATGCCTGTGTTAGAATCATAAAGGAACTCCATATAAAAGTATCGATATATGTCAAGATGGTTATTTACTGTGTATCAGAGTTCCTATGTATGTGGTGTATAAGGGAAAGGTTTCATGAAGAAAAGCACAAAAAGACAAGACTAGGTATTTATTTCAATTAGGCTTGTCAATTAATTCATATTGAGGCTCAAAAAGCTTACCGCCCGTTCGCTAGACCTAGTTCTCGTGGAGAAGAAGGGCAAGAAACTCCACGGAAGCAACTATGGTTGTAAAAGTATTGATAGACATCTTTTACAACCATATAAATATCGTTTATCACAATAAAGATCTAATTCTATTATGGCCATTATTAATCTTGTAACATTTTATAATGTTACATAATCAAAACAACAAGGGTAAGGCAAAGAACATGACTAGCCATTAAATTAATTCAACATAATTATGAATAAAGGCCACAATATGAAAATAGAGTTTCAACACAACCATTAGCAATAATCAAGTTATAATATCAAATAACTTACGTGAAGCTTGTGTAGTCCATCTTTCACAGAATATAACAATTCAGGAAAACAATATCAATATCACAATATAACAACTGGTCTGTACTAGCTTGTAGTTCACAACGAAGTATGTCAACTTACAAATTACACACTATTTATAATAACGAGTCGACCTGTCAAATGTCCCCACCATTTTCTACATTTCTATAAATTATCTCACAATTAGGTCAATAATCAATACTTGAGTAATGAAACCTTTTTAAAACGTATCAAGACAATTAAGGAATTTAATATCACCTATTTAGTAATTCTTAATCAATATTCGAAAGAATATTGATACTAACTGATAGTCTTGTACTAATTGTCTCAAAAAACTTATAATACTAAAACAGCAATATAAAATCCAGGATACATCACAATGATCATTATAAATTACGTAATATTTTATAGGAATATCATTACTATGGCTTATATGTAAGTTTAGAGTTATTTCCTGTACACACAACAATATTTACTCAGGTGGGTACTCTAATAATTGTAGGTATTTGACAACACAATAATAATTCAGGTAGGTACTTCGACATTTGTCGGTAGATGCTTAATAAATATGACAGTTTGTATTTTGTAGCAAACCCATTGTGATTAAAAGTGTAAATTCATGATTTAATGACGTCACACGTACTTCCAATACTAACACCTGCCTTCCCAGCATCCCAACATCTACTGAATCTGTGCATTTTATCGTGTTATTCTTGCGATAATATGCGGCCATCAAAGTTATCGGCAAAGACCCAGAAATATTGTTGTCCGATATTCAAGTTATTTTTCACTTTGTAATATTTTTATTTATTGGAAGTCGGTTGTATTTTTTTTGTAAAAACGTTTTTTTTATAAAATATAGACATTAAATTATTTTTTATCATTAATTATTTTAGCTTAGATTTTTTGTCATTTTAATAATTCCTCATTTAGGTAAGTCTTACAAAATTTCACTAGCGGGTGGTATCGACACTATCGAATGATGTGATACAGCATGTGTTTTTTTTTAATGCAGCCTTTTAATGTCCACTGCTGGGCCTCAGGCCGCCATATGAAGAGGGAGTGGACTATAGTCCACCACGCGGGCCCAGTTCTTCTTCGAATTTTTGTTTCTAAGATATACCGGTTTCCTCACGATTTATTCTTTCACCGTTTTGAGTTATTCCGGTCGAGAGAAATTGCAGATGGGAATACCCAATAATGTCCATAAGACTATTTCCAGTAGCACCCGAAATCTGGCTAGATTACATGGGACTTTAACATTAACTGTAAACGTCACGTCACCGTGGTATGGCATTGCGTTGAGTAAATGCCTTTTCACACGCCCCGGTTTCCGGGTAGCCGGTTGCCGGGTACCCGGCGGCGAATGTATAGCCATGGACGCCGGTACGTGTGAAAGCTACCAAACATGCCGATACGTATTAACGCACGCCACGATGCTGCAACGTTACACGATGTCGTGCCTTGTATAATTCCAGTAATTTATTTCACTCTCGAACCTGTGACATAGCAATCTTTTTCTAGAGGTTCCTCAACAAGATATCATAAATCAGAAGCAATAATTTCTGGCAATTTTTTGCAAAACTAATCGCTAATACAAATCAACTGAGCAACCGCATCGCCACGTACCGCTTCCGACGACGACATAAAACGCGTCGAGCCGCGACGACTTTGCCGTACCGTTCATTAGACCATCGTCTGGTCAACGTGCCCCGCCGCGACCCCGCACCGTTCCAAGACGACGTCGAGACGTGGTAATGGGTACAAGCCCTAAGTATAGTTGCACCTCTGCTCATCCCTTCGATGAATACGGGCGTGATGTTATGTATTTACAAACAACATAACGTGAAAGCTTGTTTATAAACAAAAACAATGTGTAATGATGTCGTAATTAATTGATCATGTGATGAGATTTGACCCTTATTTTTATCTGTTAACCCAGTACCGAACAGTCATGGAATATTGCAGTGCATCCCTCGTTCAGTAGTTTTGTTTTATGTATCAACAGCATAACTGGAATGCGAAATCACTCAACGTCAACGATATGAAAATCATTCTTACTGACTGTGTTGATGACGGAAAACGAGCCGAATAGCTTATAGCACCATCCTAATTCATCTGCCTAGCCTTTGCCCAACTATATCGGGGTCGGCTTCCAGTCTAACCGGATTCAGCTGAGTAGCAGTGTTTTACATGGAGCGACTGCCTATCTGACCTCCACAACCCAGTAACTGGGTAACACGGTACCCCTTGGCAAGACTGGTGTCAGATCTCAAGCTTCTGACTACTCGTAACGACTGTCAAAGATCTTTAAATGACAGCCGGGACCAACGGCTTAACGCCAAGGCACGGAGGAAACTCGGTATGTTGAAAATGGTCACCCATCCACGGACCAACCTCGTCAAGCGTTGCTTAACCTTGATGATCGACCCGTGAGGCTGTTATTATTTAGCCACGAGCTATAGCACCATCCTAATTGCTAGGCAAAAATGAGAAATGG
This sequence comes from Anorthoa munda, assembly GCA_945859665.1. Lineage (NCBI taxonomy): Eukaryota > Metazoa > Arthropoda > Insecta > Lepidoptera > Noctuidae > Anorthoa > Anorthoa munda. The sequence continues at coordinate 14,975,740 of OX243904.1, forward strand.
GGCAATGGGCCTTACCAGAAGACTAATAGTCAAGAAAAGGGCTATGTAGGTAGAGGGCTATGTTCGGAGTTCCCTTACTTGATCTAATCAGGCCCGCAGGAGAACCACGATTAACTAGCTCAGGTCACGTTACAATACTCAATACATTTATTGCTTCCACATGTGAACTTAGATGGTAGGTTACGAATTTAGACCATTGTGGACCCTGTCGGGCACGAGAACGAATCTTCGACCTTACCACATTAGGGAAAGGATCTGGAGTGGTAACTGCATACCTACCGGAAGGAGTCACGTTCGAAAACCCCCACAAGCTGGGCCGATAACTTGGTAAGGGTTATTAAAGAAGTGTTCTTGATGGTTATTAAAGAAGTGTTCTAGAAGGTTATTAAACAAGTGTTCTTGAAGGTTATTAAAGAAGTGTTCTAGAAGGTTTTAATGATGTGTTCTTGAAGGTGACTAAAGAAGTGTTCTTGAAGGTTATTAAAGAATTTGAACCTATTACTATTATTCGTTTACAATCGCGGACTTGTATATTGGTGGACGCAAAACCTTATAGTTGTACGATTTAAATCGATGGTTGCCAAGGCTTTTCCAATTCACGAGTAACGGACATGCCATCCAAATAAACAAATTACGTAAAACTTCAATTCACAAGCACGTGTATTGCTCATTATCGCTTACTATGTAACGAGCTATAATATATATCGCTGATTTTAGTTAAATTCGTTCTATATGGTATTCTGGCCCACAACTTGAGCCATGGAAATAGAATCGTCACCTAGGCACAAGAAAAAGGTGGTGAATTTTCGGATGTTGCGCAAAATCTGCAACTGTATTGTGTCAAAAAACGCACTGTTCCGACACTGTGTAAAAGTACATAATTATTTCATCATCATCATCATTTCAGCCGAAAGACGTCCACTGCTGGACATAGGCGTCCCCCAGGCGTCGCCACGTTGACCGATCCCGTGCGATTTAGGCAAAAAAATTAGGTCTCGCTTAGCGAGCGTTGCCGAAAACGGACAATAATAATACAGTGGGTATAATATTATGAGCTGCCTACCTTAAAATGTCTAAAATATCACAAAATGATGTCTAAGGATACCTTAGGTGTAATAAAATTAAACTTCAAACTTGCTCCATAAATTTCCTATATTACAAAAATCATCCAATTTGACAACTTTCAGCAGTCGCATTATATAAGTAACCTTTACCTTTGCTTAGTACCCACATAATATGTACTTTTTTTTAAATAAGGTCGTATTTTACATCGATTGTCTCATTTTTTTAATCATCCTATTTTTAGTTTACATTAATAAAATCAACAGCCAGTGGATCACGATCCTGTTTACGTGAGCGAAGCCGCGGGCATAGCTAGTATTATTTAACAACCGTATTCATACTTATCCAGAAAATCGATGAAAGGCCATACCTATAGGGTCGTTACACTATAAATAAATAAAGTCGATACCTACCACAAACATCACATGACTGTCCAGAACAAAGTGATAAGAGGTCAGGGACACCGCACCCAACCGTTGATACTACCTATAGTAGATAGTATATTTTTTTATAACGTTATTTAATGGTGAACAACTTTTTGCCATTCGCTAGATTACTGAAAGAACCTTATTAAGGGTACACTAGTCAAAAATTCTTCCATACAAACGTAGTCTACCTTTTACTCCACTGTTTGACGATGTACGTTCAAAATAAAAAATGATATCAATTTGTCGCATCATTATCCAGCCCTGCATGGAAGCAAAAAAGTAAAAAAAAAAAATACTTGAAGGTTATGAGCTTCGAAAGTTCCATATTTTAACACTAATTTTAACGTATCTTTGGGCGCAAATAAGTACCATAAGAAGAAAGAAAATTGAAAAACGGCCTCCATACAGGGATAGATTAGTAGTTCAACAATGCAAATAATTTCATTTTGAACAGATACATTCAGTCGTTTTTTCATGATATCCAGAATCCCAAAGGTCTGTTTATAAAATTTCACGCACTCGTTTTCGTTCTAAATCATCATCCATTTCGCTACAAATTTGCAAAAGTGTGTATTCGTACGCGTACTAGCTTCTTACTGATCATAACAACATCTATCTGTTCTGCACGTGTTGTCGGTTGATATTTTAACCCCGCGCACAAAATAGCTCGTGCCGTCGATTAGTGTAACCTTAAGAGGAAATGCTGTCGCAGACATCCGAATGAATATCCTAAGTATCTAAGTGTATAGTAAGAACTTTATTTGTTAAACATAGGTTACACAGCGTGTGAGATGTTACAAAAATTATGGAGTGGAGACCATCTATGTTTTACCTTGAGGCGCACAAATATTATTTGTTTGATTTGCAATTTCAAATATAATTAATTACTGTTACATTAAATGATTACAAACAATAACATAAGACAGAAGCTTGGATTCAGTATATAGTTACACATTCCCGAATGTTCGGCTCCGAGGTCCGAGGTTCGGCTCTCGTCTTTTTCCTCCTTCAATATTGAGCCAATTTAAAAGATATTCCATAAACTGAAAATGAAAGGTATGCCTCTATGTTTTCCTTTTTGATGATACATTATCTTTAGAAGCACTAGAACCCCTCAAAAAATCATTGAGGTTATAATGTACTACGCACGTAGTACTATGTACGTAGTACATAACATTATTATCCTAATGCAAAAATGCTCAAAATTTGCTGTCACCTGGTGTACAAATTTGACAACAAAAAATGAAAAAATATAAAAACATAGTGCATAGTATATCTTTATTTTCCAGTTTATGGAACATATTTTAAATTGGTCCAATATTGGAGGAGGAAATAGGCAATAGCCAAACCTCAAATTATTTTTTATTTTTTTTACTAAGGAAATTCAGTCGGCGCTCTCTGCCCACATTTCCTCTTAAGGATGGACACAGATTATATAATGCACACTATGGATATGTCCCAATTATTTTTTTCATTCCATACTTATATTATAAATGCGGAACTAACCTCGTTTGTCTGCCTTGTTGTTAAGTTTTCATGCCTAAACCGAATCGAAATCAATTTAAATGTTTACAGATTAAATATAAATTATAAGGCAGGACATACAATAGGTACTTTTTGTCCCGAAAGTACTGGCTTTCACGTGGGCTAAGGAAGCCGCTGGCAATTGCAATCAATGTATTTTTTAACCTATAAAATTATTCAAAAGGTTTCCATTCCTACCGGTACCCGGAACAGGGTTTTATTGAGATCTGGGGCAACTTTGATAATAACTTATTTTTTTAGTTTTTTAAAGCTAACTCCATGAAAACGGAACGCATCTCAATTTCCTTTTTAAATTTCGAACACTCACATGTCAGCCATGTTTTGCATCAACATCAGCGCAAGAATATGTCTAGATACTTGTTTCACAAAAATATTTTGAATTATATGTACATTGAAAATTCATTAAAAATAAATTGTAAATTGGGGTTACTTTATATTGCAAAGAAAAAACAATAGGGTATCAAAGTAACCCCTTTTTTATTTTTACCTAGTTTGTATTAGAGATTAAAAAACTTTAAACACTGAATTTCACAAAAAAAAAAAAAATTACAAAACTAAAAAAAAAAAAACAAAACAAAACACATAAAAAACACATTACAAAATTATTCAATTTAACTCTGTTTTGTGGTACTGACTTTTGTAGCGTGTATTCCACAGGTTTTGAAATGTACCATACTATAATAAATCTACTACGCCAGAAGGTGTGTGAACGCAAACAAAATAATAAAAAAAAATGAAAAGAAGTGTTGCATTCACGCAATAAAAACTAGAGCACAACGTTGGATTACAACAGCAATAGATAGTTTAAACTATACTCAACTTAATTCCTCATAACATCAAGTAAAAGGCACATTCTTGTAATGTACATAGATAGGTGTTAGTTGATGTCGTAATAAAATTCATCTTAATCATAAAGGTACTTAAGTATAAAATCAAACAACAAACTTTAGCTTAGTATTTGATCTCTAGTCACCATGTCTTACCTATAAAGTATTCTAATATAATAAATAAGGTTTCTGACAACTGTTCTGAAAGTATTACCACTCGAGGTCATTTTAAAATGAATTTCTCTAATAGTTATTAGGTACTCAATCGTTGTGCGTCCAGCCTTGTCGGGTTGCGTTATCTCGACTCAACTAGACTCAGTTCGACACCAACCGATTGGCTTATTAAACGTCCATCAAGTTATTAACATTATTAAAATAATAATTATTAGAACAAAACTGTTGTTACTAATTTGTAAATGAGATGGGAAACGAGTGATAATTTTTTTTTGTTGTTTTGTTAATTTTTTTTTAATTATTGTTAGTGAAACAAGCAGCCGTATATTGTAAATACCAAGTGATTTTTATTGGTAAACTTTTCCGTTGTTTTGAACCAAATTATCCTGTTGCGGGATATTTTAAAATTCATTGAGTTAACTGTGATAGTTCTAATGATGAAAAGTCCATGAAATTAATAACATTATTAAAATAATAATTATTAGAACACAACTGTTGTAACTATTTGTAAATAGAGGTGGAAAACGAGTGACATTTTTTTTTGTTGTTGTGCAAAAAATTTATTTTTAATATTGTCAGTGAAACAAGCAGCGTATATTGTGGATACCAAGTGATTTTTATTAGTAAACTTTCCCGTTGTTTTGAACCATATTATCCTGTTGCGGGATATTTTTAAATGCATTGTGTTGTGTGATTCATTGAGTTAACTGTGATAGTTCTAATGATGAAACTCGTTAAAAAAATCGTAACTAAAAGTTCCTAATTTGAAGACATTAACTTAGCAAATGTTAAGTTTATCAACAAAAATGCGTATGAAAAAGACATTTATGATATTTGAAAAGGATTTTGTGAAAAATGATGAAGAGGAACCTCTGTTACATGATGATGACGACGATATTGATGACAACTGGCAAGTTTTCTTTTACAATTTTTTGTAATTTTCACGACTATAATATTTTTTATCGAAAACTTCGCTAGCGTTAGGAATAAAAACTATAATAACAAATAAGTAGGTACCTAAAAGTGCCCTTGTTACTGAATATGCAATAGGGATGTTTCCTGGGTAGAAAAATGATAATTCTATTTAGTCCGTCAGTGAGATTAACAAATAGTATTGGAGCCGTATTTTTTGCTTTATCAAGTAAATAAAAATTGACAAAGATAAAGATCATCAAAGTTCAGGAGTGGGGGCTTGTGACGTCACTTTGTCAGTATAAAGCACACCGTGATGTCACACGATATATTAACGCACTGTATCGTCGTATTTGTTTGTTTACATGAAAAAAGAAAAATACGTGTCTAATATTTTTAGGTTATCTAACTGACAGATTTAATAGATATTTTTTGTCAACTACCCTATTACGCACCTAGACAGATTACTAACAGAACACTCGTAGGTAACTATATTTTTTACAATATGTAAAACTTGTACTAGATTTAGGGACATGTCGCCTGTACTCCATTTGAAATAATATTAGACAAGTTTCCAAATCTTTTTACAGTCCGTTTAACCGATTTTGAGTTCTATCCAGTAAATATAAGGAGGACATAAAAAGCATAAACCTGTTACCAAAACCAACTGTTTACTACAGCTACCATATGTCGTATTACTAACGCAATGGAAGTCAAATTCAGTTGAACGGGCTGTAAAATGGGCTAATTTAAACGTCTAATGTTATCGCAAATGGAGTTTAGGTATAAGTTTCGCCTTTGGACGTAAATCAATCTTGTATGAAAATATTGCGTTTTTACGGGTTAACTTACGTCAAAGACCCCCAGCTACGAAGATATTTTATTATTCTTGGAAAAACTCTCACGATCCACGCTTCCTTGTCGGAGGGTTGTTGACCTAATAAGACTGGGGCTTCACTTGTACTGTATACCGAGACACACACAGGGTTGTAGGTAGGGTATCCAATCCCGCATCAAAATTGCGAACCCGCAAGCATGCGGGATTGAGGTTATCAATCCCGTAGATCCCGCAGGATTTGCGAGATTTAGATTTATTAAATATTTAGAAAAATCTGGAATGGCGACCGCGAACCGGAAGACGATGCGTTGGAAGGTGTCCCACTAGGTGGACCGATCACCTGCGAAGGCGCTGGATGCGAGACGCACGGGATCGGTCAATGTAGCGACGCCTGGGGGAGGCCTAATATCCAGCAGTGAACGTCTTTCGTCTGAAATTATGATAAATTAGGCTGTGCTGGACGGTCTAATAAATAAACTGAACGCCATCTGAGCCCATTTTTAAAACACCTGCACGTTGATTGAATCTTGAAATCCCAATTAGGTACCACTACATAATGTCATAAAATCAATTGACTCACTCATTAAGCGGTCGTTAAATTGAATAAGTCTGTAGGCTCGTAGTTATTTTTAATAAACATTATGTTTTGCTTGAGGAGCACCTGGCTAAGTAACAGCTGCTCTGGTCGACCTTCGATGGTAAGCAACACTTACCGAGGTTGGTCCGTGGATGGGTGACCATTAATTACGTGCCTCTGAATGAAGATCCTTGATAGTCGTTACAACTCCTGCAGCCTGTATAAAAAATCGACCAATCACATAGACGGATATCCACATCACGTCTTTGATCTCGCTTGTGATTGGTTAATTTTTCTGACCACTGTAGCCACAGAACAGCATTCTGTGGCTACAGTATTCAGAACTTCAGAAGCCATAGTATCTAACATCAGTGTTGTGAAGGGGTATCGTGTTACCCAGATACTGGGTTGGGAAGGTCAGTCGCTATATGATTCGCCTTCAGATTTATCAATTAATTAGTATTTGTTGGTAAATTATACGTAATATACACAAATAAACCCACCATAATAATGAACAAATCTCAAGTTCATAGGTCAATTGGAAGTTTAAAAAAAAATCTACAGAACAAAGTTTTGTAAAAAAACCGGCCAAGTTCGAGCCGGACTCGCGCACGAAGGGTTCCGTACCATTATCGCAAAAAAGGGCACAAAAATCACGTTTGTTGTATGGGAGCCGCACTTAAATATTTATTTTATTCTGTTTTTAGTATTTGTTGTAATAGCGGTAACAGATATACATCATCTGTGAAAATATCAACTGTCTAACTATCGCGGTTCATGAGATACAGCCTGGTGACAGACTGACAGACAGACAGACGGACCGCGGAGTCTTAGTATTAGGGTCCCGTTTTTACCCTTTGGGTACGGAACCCTAAAAAGCTGACTTTGTTGGCTTCTCATTTCTTTGATTTCGATATTTTTTTAAAACATAGGAAAACATATAAACAAAAAATACAACCGACTTCCAAATAATAACACTACAAATTGAATAATAACTTCAATTTCGGAAGTCGTTGTTCCTGTTTTTTATTTTTCACTTTTTAGTTGTGGTACATAATGGCTAAGTTCTATAGTAAGGTACCTATAATGCTGAAATAGATTACCCGAATAACATGAAACTTGAACTTGAACACTTTGGGTCCCGTTTTTACCCTTTGGGTACGGAACCCTAAAAAAATACAGTTGAATTTAGAACCTCCTCCTTTTAGAAGTCGGTTAAAAATATACAGTATTTATCTACTCCGCAAGCTCTAAACAACCATACCCCACTCTATGGGGTCGGTCAAATATCTTTTTACGGCACAAAAAAAAAGTTTTTTGGTCAATTTGTATGGCTTATGGGTCAACAAGATGCTTATATTGTGAAAATTTGAAGACTGTAGCTGCAACCGTTTGGCTGTAAAACCTGTGTGACAGACGACGGACAGACAAACAGACAGGCGGACAGGCAAACACGTGAGTGACAGCAATAGGGCTTCGTTTAGACCCATCGGGTACAGACGGTTAGACAGGAAGCCAACTTCAACATAGTTGGAAAAAGTTAATTAAAAAAATCAAAAATCCCGACTGCTTAAGAAGCGAACTAAAAAGACGTAAACAAGAAGAAAATCATGCTGTGCAATCGGAGGATACATATTCCCGAGCTGGCTGACCAAAACCAGATGTATCTATATTAGACCGATAGCGCTGGCTTATTTTGATGCCATAAGTTTAAAAAATTCTAAAGTTGCTTATTTCTTGCCTGTGGATACAGTCGTACCTATGTAGCTTATTTTTGCATTTTGTGTCACATCTGTTACTTGCATTTACAGTAATTCGATGTTTTGTGGTTGATTCTTTTTATTCTGCTCAAAAGAGGCAAAAAAAAATTAAAGTTTAAAATAATTATGGTATCTTAACTAGGATAGCTTGTGGAGTGTGCAAACCCAATTTGTGTCATATTAGCCCAGTGCAAACTGACATACAGTCAGTATGTAAAAAATAGTGCAAAAAAAAATTACAATTTATGAAATAACTATTTCCTTTCTCAGATCACTTACATATGCCTATTAAATAAATTTGTGCCAAATTAGAGCATGGAATTTTATGATTTTAATTTATTTTGTTTTACCAAGCTACAAACGCTTCAAAAAAATATTACAATCATTAGAGTTCACATATTCAATATCATAAATGCATGAATAATCGACATTGTAAATTTGTGTCATTTTAATGCACGCATATGTATTTAAATGAATAAAACACAAAAACAATGGTTGAGGTGGAAGCGGGCGGAGGCGGCCAGGCGGCATACGCACGCACACACGTTCGTTCGGTACGATTTCTTCTTAGATGCGAAGCGTTCATAAATAAATAACGTACCTATTATATCGAATATTGATTGACTTTTATCTCCGCTACGTAATGAACAAATGTGTAACCTATAGAGATAAACATAATGACGTGCGAATTTTGTACAAAGCACGCGTCTGCAATCTTATTACCTACGATTTCATTGTCTATGGTCCATGCTTAGAAGACGGTCAATATTTTTTTTTGGATTGAGGCTTTAATTCGCTTCGAATTTGAACCTGAAAGCGGTAGGTAGATTGATATGCCGATACCTACCTACCTTTTTCTTCGTTATACTGCTTCTCGATATCCCGCGCCCGCTTCGAGTAGGTAGTGTACAGTCAGCAAAACAAATAGTACACGAAGTAAAAAAAATACTAGATATTTTTGTTGTGTGGTGATAGTGATTATGTATAGTTTTATTTCATCACGGTCCCTAAAATAGTCTGCTTTTCCGTCATCCCTTATAATGCTCGATTCTATGAACTTTAATAATCCCCTTTTATTAACCACATATCGACACCCGATATGAATAACATTGTAACTTTAGTTACACATTGCTACAACTTTATGTCATAAAATCAGCAAGAACAGACCTTTTTGTCTGCCTCTTAACCGTATTTCTATGACGGTAAGAACTCCTTTTGTGAAATGAATAATTGCATTGTAATTAAAAATGAACAATGTTTCTACTGAAGTCTACTTGTAGATCAAATTCCAATACACAAAAGTTTTGGTAACAAGGGTTTCTTTGTGATAAAGTCATTTTAAACTGACATACAATGTAATACATTTTAAATTTTGGACTATTTATATTTAGAAATATTTATTTATGTTAGAATATTAACTTAAAATTCCAATATGGTTAATATTGGAATTTTAAGTTACTATTCTAACCATATTGTTTTTCTTCTTAAATCTAAACACTTATTTGAAATAGTCTTGGAGAAAAACTAAGAGTAGGTATGTAATAAAAATGTTTTTAGACATATTAAATATTACAGAAATGTGAATAAGTAGAATAATAAAAAAAGTGTGAAGAAGTAATTGCAAACGAAAGGCGTGATAAGCATAAGGATAGGATAGATGGACCCCCTTTTCCGAACTTAGACTACCATTTGGTCTATTGTGCGTACTTTGTTTTGTCCAAGTCGCGTCCTTTACCACTGGGCTATCACTGTTCTATGTTCTACTGTCCACTGGGTAGACAATTTGCAATAGGGGGAATTAATTTTTTAATATTTGGTAGCCTTGCGCTTGACCACTACCTCACCTGATGGTACGCGATGACGTGGTTGATGATGAAGCACGCTTGCCTAAAAGTAGGTTATTCACTCTTAACTTAAATACTCCTAAGTTGTAGCTATCGGGCAAAACAGACTTCGGCAGGGAATTCCACTCTTTAGCTGTACGTATTACCAAAACGTTTATTGCGTATGGGTGGGATGTACCGATGGCACATCGCCGTGCGTCATGTAGTCTGATGATGAAACGGGCTAGGTGGAATGAGATGATGTGATTCCATTGCACACTCCCCGAAATGCAACTGATAAAAAACCGATAAGCTGGCAACTCAGCGACGATGTTCATGGCTCTGGAGCTTTGACTCTACCAGTTCCTCATTGCCGATGAGCTTCTTGGCCCGTTTTATTATCAACTTAAGTGCATCAAGATGGTATTTGGCAGATCCTTCCCAGAAATAAGAACAGTACTCCATACATCAACGAACTTGCGCTTGATAAAATTTGAGCAACTGTTCTGGCGTGAAGAACCGTCTCACCTTTGCGAGGATACCCAACTTTATAGCAGCCAGCTGAGCCTTTGCCTCAATGTATGAACTAAAATCGAGGATCGTGTTGAACGTTACGCCAAGTTGCTCAAGATGGTCCATTATCAGCTCGTTTACACCTCAGAAGTAAGGAGCCCAGTGGAATTGGGTAATTTTAACAGAGAAAAGACACGCCTGGGTTTTAGCAGCAAAGAACCTGACCAAATTGGCATCGCCCCATTTGGAGACTGGCTTCAAGGATAAGCTCAAACGCTCCACCATAGCCTCACAAAGGACAAGGATGGACAAGTACCTCTCAGCAACAGTGCTGTCGTCTGCATACCCAAGTTTTTAGCAGATCGTTTATATGCAGCAAAAATAATGCTGCTGAGAGTACAAACCCTTGAGGGACTCCGGCATTAATATCCAATTGGTCCCACGAGCACCCATCGATAACCACTCAAATTCTGCAATCCAATCACATATACCATCACCAGGCAAACCGAATGAAGGAAGCTTACTAATAAGGCTTCCGTGCCAGACCCTGTCGAAAGCTTTCGAGATGTCGACAGAGACGGCAAGCGCCTCCCTGTGCCTCTCGATTGCCTCACTCCAGATGTGAATGGCATACGCTAGAAGATCCCCTGTAGAACGAGTTCAGCGGCAACCATAGTGGCAATCACTTAGGATGTCATTAGCTTCTAGGTATGCCAGAGCTTAATATTAAGCACACGTAGAGATGGGTCTGTAATTGGCCAGGTTAGCACGACTGTCCTTCTTGGACACGGGCTGTACGTTAGCTTCCTTCCAAGCATTCGGCACTTTTCCAGTTGCATACGAAAGGCGAAATAGACGTGTCAAGATGGGAGACAGTTCGAGCGCACAAGTTTTAAGGACAAGTGCTAGTATTCCGTCTAGGTCACTAGCTCTATTCAAGTCGAGGTTGCCCAGCACTCTACAAACGTTCTTTTGATGGATGCGAATGTCTGACATATGTCTCACACCTACCAGGAGAAAGAAAGGGCCGCGCATCACCAGAATGCAGACGCAAAGATGCCACAAAAAGAGGCAAATAATTTTGCCTTCTCCTCAGCGAAGCGGGCCAGAGACCCTTCACCCGCAGAGTGGTGGTAATGAAGGATGGCAGAAGTTCGACTAAACCGACTTACCCAGGGACCAAAACACTTTACTACCTGCTGGGTAAGAAGCAACTTATGTCCCTATTCGGCCGTTGCAACACCTTTTTGCAGGACTTGGCAGCGCTGTTGAAGGCCTTCTTTTCTGACATACGTGACTCACAACCCAAGGTAAACTATCGACACAGAGTATCGGTCTGTATCTGTTGTCAGCAGAAGGTCCAAGCAATTGGCCGTGTGCGAATCAACATCCCACGTTGCCGTTGCCCCCTGAACCAGCTGGCTGATTAGCGCTAACGAAAGCTTATTTATCTCCCCTTCAGCATGATCGCTGCACTGGTATGGGAAGAGCCACTCCTGGTGGTGAGCATTAAAGTTCCCCCGTATCACTAATAGGTCGGAAGGGTACCACTGCTGTGCCGCATCAGCCTGCTTGTCTCCTGATCTCCGCTGTGCGAACGGTAGACACAGGCATAGATAATTTTATCCAGACCTGTGTCCACCAGAGCCTAAAGTGTTATGAATATTGAAAAGAGATTTTTATTAGCTCTGCCATAGCAATTAACATGTCTTTTTATCCGAATGTAACATTGACACGCATGTAATTGTTGCTTACAATAATATTTATCAATGATTTTTTTGTCGGTATAATTGGTTATCGTACAATAAGATACAATAATATTCACAGAAAAAATCTTTCTTCAAATGTCATCATGACCCCAGTGTAACGGTCGTTACAATGGTTTTCATATTAAAAATTCTTTACAATCTGTACATTGTGACATTGCAAATATCATACTTGCAGTGGTTTTATCAAAACTGAAAGAGCAATCAAAATTAGTAACAAGAAACCTAAAATTGTACCATGCTATATTGAGTTACAATCTTAATAATATTAGGTGTCGATATAACACATTTATTATATTCAACCTCCATTTTTAGTCTTTCATAGCTTCATAACTAACTTTTAAGGCCCACGTGCGCATAAAACTTAACTCAGAGTTAGTTGCTAACACTAGGTTAAATTGACTGTTTGTTATACAATATTGTCAATTTAACCTCGTGTTAGCAACTAATTCTGAGTTTAGTTTTTAGTGGGCTAATGCCCACTAAAAACTCATATCAATCAAATACATCATAAATAACGTACGCACTTGTTTGTTGCAACTTGCAAAGACCTAATGTAAACAAATAAAAGCGTTGCGAGTCTGGCTGGCCGGCACCCGCCGCGCGCGCCCGCTCTTTTCTCTGCGCTCGCCCTTCGTGCAAAGAAGTCTAGTATTTTTTTTTAAATAATAAGATTTCGTGGATAAAAACGACACAAATTATGAATAGTGTTTTCTTACACCATAATAATCAAAAACACGTAAACTCTAATAACTTGCATTTTCTTTTGTGTATTTTACAGGGTATTGTAATAAAAAAATAAATTATCTATAAAAGCCGTGGATGAATTCGACACAAAATATTTTAACCAACAGATATCAGTACTCTAAAACGAGTAACACATATTTAACCTATTGTAATATTCTTTTAGAGCTAGTTGGGCGACGTGTTAGGTACTGGTTAAATATTAGGAAACCCGTGGACAAGGATGACACAAAATGCCTATGTACATCAGTTAATACTTCGTTATTATCATGAAAGTAAAATTATTATCTCTAATTTTCTTTTCGACCAGTATTGAACGAAAAGACAAATACCTAAATTTCTACCTATGCAAGTACCTAGGATGACACAAACTTAGGTATTAGGTTGGGCAAATGGTCCGGAAACTATATGCGAAACACGAATAACTTTAATATTTTTGAAACCTCATAACCTAGCGCTATCGGTCTATATTTTCTATTTTACAATTTTAATGTAGGCAGTGACACTCGCAGGGTTCAGACGAATCGATTGACGTAATAATCATCAAAATCGGCCAACGCGTTTGGTCTCTGGAACGCCACATAGGAACAAACATACATAGACTGATAAACACATTACCCTCCTTCGGCAGTCAGGTAAAAAGACTTGGCAGATTGATTGATCATGTTTTGCTTGAGTGAGCCTGCAATAGCCCTAACTAAGCGTGGCATCAATCATTTCGCAAATGATTGCAATCAGCGATAAAACCTATCATCAGGCGATGAAACAAGGCTTCATGGTTTAATTTGCCTGATAATAAGTTCGATCTATGTTTTTTGCTAAACTTCTAGAGTGGGAAACGCGTACCAGAAGATGAAGCCTTGGAAGACCTTTCTCTAGTTTTAGTATGCGGGAATCCGCTCAATGTGAGAAGCACAGGACCGAACGATGTACCGACACTTGCCTCTTTCCAGTCCATGGCCATGTCCAGCAGTGGACTTCTTCTGCTGAAGTGTTTTCTTATCCCAAGGGAACATTATACCGGGATGAAAAGTAGCCTATGTGCTATTCCAGACTATAATCTATGTCTGTGCCAAATTTCATCCAGATCCGTTTAGCCGTTTTGGCGTGATTGAGAAACAAACTACTATCCACGCGGGCGAAGCCGCTGGCAGAAGCTAGTTATTATTTTTAAAATTATTTTATTAACCTCAGGAGAGATGACAAAATTAATCGTGCAATAAATAGATCCGTGCGTCCGTCACAAACGTCGTTGGCGCAGATTAAGAAGGTCCTATAGTCAATAACATTATCTCTTCTATTCTATTTACACAACGACGTAAAATAATCTGTGGCCCAGACACTTTTACATTACCTATATAATAAAGGCACAGAGAAAAATAATATATAGGATAAATAAAGGACTCTGTGGCCCCAGGTGGACACTGTCAAATCAACGTCAAAATACCGGCGGTACCCTCGCTAGAGTAATTTTTTTTCTATGGCGGTACCAGTGATGGAAGATTCCCTGTAAACAATAAACAAGCATGCTTGTAAAAAATTATGAATTAAAAAACATTCAGGCCCTAATCAGTACTAACATTATTTTACCGTATAACAAGGCTTGAAAAGTGTTTTTAGGTAATTATGGACGAAACGAACGGGTGATTCCGCAAAACATGTTAGTCTCATTTTGTTCAATTAGAAGAGCATTTGAGAGGGCATAAGAGATTTTGCATCAGTGGTATGGTATCCAAGGGTCTTCGCTGGACCAAGTACCTACATATCCCTTTTGGTTTTGACTTAATAACTAATAGTTTCTTAACGTAAGAGTATATTCTAGTACTATTCAAGTAAGGCTAGCTAGATAGTTGATTCCTACCTACCTACCCATTTAAAATATTAGTTTGGATTGTAATAGTGATGTTCACTAGTAACACTAGTTAGGGTTTTGGATTTATAATAAAACAACCAGATTTATCAGTAAGTAGACAACACTGAATGGCACGTCTGAGCACGGCTGGTGCGATTACTGCGATCTAATAATGAATAGACATAAACAGCCAAGTGCTCTGCTACGTATATTTTAAGTGTATACCACATCCTGTTACAAAGTCAAGATTAGGTACAGGTTATTCAAACAGAAAAAAATAATATTTCCTTGACTTAATTAGAAAATTTTATAATTAATATTCTTAAGAATAGGTCAAACTTTAGTCGTTTGACCCTGATCATTTGACACGATCGTCCCGACACGGAACTATGCTATATACCTGTCTACATAGTACATATTATTACTTTGTACGTAAATGTAAGAATGCTGAAATAATAGTGTGCTAAACTTACAAATTGGAATAGTCGGTAATGTTGTTCAATCATTTAAACGATTTCCGCTCCTACGTCACCAATTACTGCAAGATGAGTAAGTATAGATACCTATGTGTCGAACTTCAAAGAGAGACCTTCTTAAGATCCTACGGCACCAGGATTGGCTGGGACGGCCTCGCTTCTGTTTCCCGTGAGGATTCCAATCCATAACCTGTTTAGGAATGTGAACGGAATCCCTCCAGAGCGTGTGCACAATTCGTCTCTATTTACAACCCTTGATCTGGCTCAAGGCTCGATCGGACTCTCGTGGCATCTCTCCAACACCTTTCTTCTGATAAAGATTGAAACATTATTCGAATTGCTGGTTAAACAATTTGTAAGGCGTTTTCTGTAGAATAAATTAACAACTGAGTTTACAGAGCTTTATGATCAAAGACTCGACTCTTATCCGAAATCAGTCCAGATTATGCAATTCAAATGCAAGAAATTATTCAATATAGGTATATATTTTTAAACAAGCTTTTTTCGTAATCTTCTTAGTAAAACCCTTACATTTGATACCCATATCATGGCAGTGCACAAAAAATAACTAGTCCGCCATCTTGGACCGTCGGCCATATTGGATTTAGAATGACGCCACTTAGCTAACCATGCATTGTCATCCAAACTAAACGTGTATGCAAAATTTCATTTTAATCGGTGGAGGATAACTGTTTAAAAATTCAATTGCAAGATTTGACCCGAACACACTTACATACAAACATACATTGCAAATTAAATAAAAGCTTGTAAAAACTAAAGTTAAGAGTGGCTAAGTAGTTTATTTCTGGGCAAGCGTGTTCCATCGTCGTCCACATCATCGCTTACTATCAGGTGATATGGTGGCCAAACGCGAACGTGCATCTATACGGCTACATACGAACTAATGACCAAACGTTACAGAAAGAGAAAAAAAAATATAATCGAAGAACGAACCAGGAAGCTCATCGGCAATTAGGTACTGGTCGAGTCAAAGCTTCAGAGCCTCGAACATCGTCGCCGAGTTGCCAGCTTGTCGGTTTTTTACCCGACTGCCGAAGGAGGGTAATGTGTTTATCAGTCTATGTATGTATGTTTGTCCCTATGTGGCGTTCTAGAGACCAAACGCGTTGGCCGATTTTGATGATTCTTACGTCAATCGATTCATCTTAATCCTGCGAGTGTCACTGGCTACATTAAAACTGGAAAAAACAAAAATGGCGGATTTTGGGTGCCATTTTGTGGGGAAAAAAATTTTTTTTTCTTCCCAACCCATCGTGTGGGGTATCAAAATAAAGGATTTTAAGAGGCGATTTAAAAAATATATTACACTTATATTTTTAAATGTACCTAATTCTAAAAAAAAATAACTAAAAAGTTGATAATAATAAAAGTTAACTAAAAAAATCAAAAAACCCGACTGCTTAAAAAGCAAACTAAAAAGACGTAAACAAGAAGAAAATCATGCTGTGCAGTCGGAGGATACATCTGGTTTTGGTCCGCCAGCTCGCGAATATGTATCCTCCGACTGCACAGCATGATTTTCTTCTTGTTTACGTCTTTTTAGTTTGCTTTTTAAGCAGTCGGGTTTTTTGATTTTTTTAATTAACTTTTTTTATTATCGGTTGCATTTTGGGGAGTGTGCGATAGAATTGTATGATCTAATTCCGCCTAGCCCGTTTCATCATCGTACTACAAGGCGTCAGCACCGTCGGTACATGGTGGACATCCCACCCATACGCACTAAACTTTTTGGAAATACTTTCATTATGCGTACAATTCCTGCCGGAGCCTTTGTTTCCCGATAGCTAAAACCTCGGGGACTTTAAGTCAAGAGTGAATAGGTTAATTCTAGGCAAGCGAGCTTCACCGTTGACCACATCATTGCTTAACATCAGGTGAGATAGTGGTCAAGCGCGAGCAGTCCAGTGCAAGTTGAATTTTCGTCACGCAGTCCGACAACAATCGGACTCGGTCAGAAGAACCTCCCTTTTCAATGGAGATTTGTGGAACTTTACACACTGTTCCGCATACCTCCAAAGCCCCATGAGATATAAATATTTATCTATTTAAGACTCCTGAATAACCCTGAATCTATTGTTTGTCCACAGGATCGACCCCAACAATTGCAATCAACAGCAGGTCGAAGTAGTGAGACGCGTGTACCATCAGGAAACCCTCAACAAAGATGCTAACTATATACCGAAAAAAATACCGCGTAAGTTCACTTGATGGTATAATTATAATAATACCAGCCTCTCCTCATTCAGAGAAGCCACGGTTGCTCAATGCGGGTTGGCGACAAGATAAACTTAGAAATTATATATATATGAATTGAAAACATACTATAATCTATCTTTGTGCCAAATTTCATCCAGGTCCGTGCAGCCGTCCTGGCGTGATTGAGTAGTAAACATACACAGATCATAGTTTGTTACTTAATCACGCCAGAACGGCTGCACGGATCTCGATGAAATTTGCTATCACATAGGATACTTTTTATCCCGGGAATGTTTTCCCTCGGGACAATTTTCGACTTTCACACGGGCGAAGCCGCAAGCAGAAGCTAGTAAATTATAAATAAGTGTTAATTTTTATATTATCTTTATTTGCAGTGAAAAGAAAGGTCAAAAAATTCATGAGGAATTGTAATTTTCTCGAATGCATGCTGAACACACTACCAATAATACAATGGCTGCCGAAATACAGCATTCAGAAATACTTGATTGGCGACCTGGTGGCTGGAGCTACCGTAGCCGTCATGCACATACCACAAGGTAAGGGGTTGAAGCGACATCGATGATGCCACATACAGATACATACAATATAATAAATCAGTTGAAAAGTCGTTTTTGTACATCAAAATATTTCCAAAAACCATTGCCAGTGGGATAAAGGATTACCAACAGAACTCATTTCCAGGAAATGTATATTTTGGAATTTTTGTCTGTTTATCTGTTTAGTTGTGCACGCATCACGTAAAATGTACAAAACCAATGTAAGATAACTGTAAGACCAATGGAAGATGAAATACATAAAAAATAAGCGAGTTTCATCTCAATCGGTTCACTCTACCAAAAGTTAGATGAATTTAAAGTGTTCAAGAAGTAAAAAATCAGACGCAATTCAGGTACTCGGATAGTTGAACTCCATCGAGAGATGGTCATTTTCTGAATGGCGGTGCTAAGATTCTCCGCGGAAGAA
This sequence comes from Anorthoa munda, assembly GCA_945859665.1. Classification (NCBI taxonomy): domain Eukaryota; kingdom Metazoa; phylum Arthropoda; class Insecta; order Lepidoptera; family Noctuidae; genus Anorthoa; species Anorthoa munda. The sequence continues at coordinate 14,994,238 of OX243904.1, forward strand.
TGACCCTAGAAAAAAAATTGGTAGGTAGGTAGGGTAGGTAGCAAGATAAGTAGGGTAGGTAAGTAGGGTACGGTAGGCAGTTGACGGGAGCGAAGCCGCGGGTACAGCTAGTACTAACTAAATTACAAAATCTTGCGTCACACAAACAGAGTTTTCTGCGTGATTTGAACATACATACAGAACAAACCAAACAACCGTCAGGCAGTTGCCCGGACCATACACAACACCCTACCAGGCCTACAGGCACCTCCGACCAGACGTCGGAGGTGCCTGCCTTTTCAATAGATTTGCGTGACTTTACACCCTGTTCCGCATATCTCCAAAGGGTAAACGATTCTAATAGCCATAAAGGGTCCAGTAAAAGTCCTTTTCTTTCGTGATTAGGAAGGCTCGCTACTATAGTTTTCGCCAAAATTCTTTGCCGCCCTGAAGTTGGTTTCAATGGCTGCGCAGTAGCCACAGAGCACGCCCTGGCTTTCCGATGCGCAAGGCACGGATCGGCGCTGTTTTTGTATGAGATTTACTACTGTGTAGCCATTGTAGCCAACTTCAGGGTGGCCAAGAAGTTTGGCGAGAACTATACTCGTGTCTGTTTGAAGACCCCCTTAATACAAGTTAGTTGAGACAAGAGGTGCGGGCGAATTTCAATCCGCATCCCACGCAAAATTCAAAATGCAACTTGACTAAACAAAATCTTTGAGACTTTTCATATGATACAATGGAGGATGGATGGATGTTTGATACTCTTTTACGCAAAAACTACTGAACAGATTTTGATGAAACTTTACGGAAATATAGGTTATACATCATAATAACACATATACCACGCTAGCGGAGCCGCGGGCGGCAGCTAGTTTTTATCCGACTACGGCGAAGCAAAAGGGAGTGTTATGTTTTATATAATAGAGATAACCCTTTAAGATATCCTTCCAAATCCCAGGCCATGATTATAGGTAGTCGATTTTATCGCGCTGCGCTTGACATTTCTACTTTGACGCCATTGTCCCTTAACGGCTCGACAATTGTTTACACAGAAACGACGAATAATCTCGGTGTCTTAATTGACAGCAACCTTTCTTGGCGAGCGCAAGTATACGAAGTTAGTCGTAAGGTGCATTTTTCTTTTCACTCTTTAAAAACTCTTCAAAGTTTCCTACCCTTCAAAACTAAAATTTATTTAGCTCAAACTTTAATTCAGCCGATCATAGATTACGCCGATGCCTGCTACCTGGATGCCACTGAGGAGCTATTAAATAAGCTTGAGCGCTTGCAAAATCTGTGCATTCGTTTTGTCTTTGGTCTGAGAAAATACGATCATGTCTCTCAGTTCCGCAAAGATCTCAAGTGGCTCCCTATCCGTCTTCGCAGGAACACTCGAATATTATGTCTCCTGTACAACATCCTTTATAACCCTGCATACCCTGGCTACCTGCGCGATCGTTTTTCTTTTACTCGCCCTGCTGATGCTCTGTGCAGATCCCGCCTTAAACTACATCTCAATTTCCCATCCCATAAAACCCATTTCTATTCCCACTCCTTCTCTGTTCATGCAGTACGATTGTGGAACTCACTGCCACCTAAAATCCGGGACTCCCAAAATGTATCTATATTCAAGAAACAAGTCAAAGAACATTACCTCTCCACCACCTTGTAATTTTATATATTAAGTATATGTATGTATTTTTATTTTCTATATTTATTAAGTTATGGTATATGTGTAATTTATATATGTTTAGTTAAGTTATTTTTGTCTATTTAAAGCTTCCTTGTTCTTTCTACACACTGTGTCTTCGTTTATCATCCAACTTTCCTGTCGCAGGTCTGCTGGAAGAAATTTCTAAATGAAATAAGCAGTACCTTTGTGCTCTTCAATCTGTATTATTTATTTTCTCTGTAAAGTGTTTTTGTGTGTACGTAAATAAATAAAAAAAATAAAAATAATCCAGTAATATCATATACGATACATTTATAGAGGTTTAAATTTGCGGCAGTGTGAAAAGTGTTTTATCATCCCAAGGGCACACTATACTGGGATGAAACATATCATTTGTGTTAATCCAAGTTATGAACTATCTGTGTGCAAAACTTCATCCGAATCCGTTCAGCAGTTTTTGCGTGATTGGAGCACAAACATACAAACTTTCACATAATATTAGTAGGAAGTTGGATAAGGGAGCATAGTGTTTTGAGGGCTGGTACTTTTTGACAGAACCCTCACTATGCGTGCTCTTGGGTAAGTTTAACATTTATCAACAACATTTATTGTCTCCAGGCATGGCGTACGCGCTCTTGGCAGAGGTGCCTCCTATCGTGGGGCTGTACATGGCTTTCTTCCCGGTGCTGGTATACGTCATCCTAGGAACATCTCCTCACGTCTCCACAGGCACCTTCGCAGTAGCCTGTCTCATGACTGGAAAGGTGATTATATAAGTTTTTTGGAATATAGCCACAGGCCGGCCAGCCAAAGGCCTCCCCCAAATATCGCCACATTGATTGGTCCCGTGCGTCTCGCATCCAGCGGATTCCCGCAACCTTCAGCAGGTCATCGGCCCACTTAGTGTAAGGCAGTGGAGGTGACGGTGAAACGTGCGCGCGGGACGGGGGTCACTTAAGGCGCCGATTCCCTTGAGTAGCTGATTTTAAAATGAGAATCACCTCTAAATGGCTAGTCGTAATTTTTTGGAAAAATATATGTCGCATCAAGGCTGGCCGATAGATGTAAACCATCGGGAAGTCAGGATGCCTTAGGCTAAGACATCGTGTGTGGGCAGGTCTTTGGGTACAAACGTGAAAATGAAATCACACAAATTATTCGATACACTGAGTATATTCAAATAGACACAAGTTACATTCTTGCTTACTAATATTACGGATCGACACTGATTCTACGACGTGTTAGCTCTACGGCTGTCAGTACTCAACTGCCAGTACATTTTAGCTCAACCGCTACATTCTATTATCCCCACCACGCAAGTGGTTAGAAAAAGCGCGCCAAAGCGTAGTTGTTCTTGCTTTGCCGCCAGATGGCGTGCTTGCGATTTGTTTTGACGTCCGTACTATTGACTAAACCCGACACGGCCATCCTGCGAGACAGGCGTCCTCGTCTGTTCTTTATTGTCAGGTTCTAACAGTGTATCGAATCATGTGGAAATCCTCAATGGATGTCCTCAGCCCTTGGGGGAAACTGAGGGGTCTGTCAGACTCCTACTGACTAAAACCACATGGTGTTCTCTAGGCCGTAATTACTCTTGAGAGGCGAGCGTGGAACACACACGTCGCCTTCTCGGGCCTCTCTCAGGTGACAGATCCCCAAATCTATCACCCGCAGGCATCATCTTCTTGTCCTTGCTCCATGCCATCTCATGTCGTGTTGCGCCACACGTCCTCTTAGTCTACTCTGACCCGCCAGTCGCCCATCATACAAGGGATGTTTTTCTGAAACACAAAATTTCCAAACAGTATTCACTCGTCCAACCCTGACGCATACTCTAGGTGAGTGACGAAACATTTTGAATCAATCAAACATGATCATTTAAATGTCTCATTTCACCTTTGCAAGGAAAGAGTAATTCTACTTCCAATTTAAAGAAAATAGTAACTCAATCATCGATCTGGTACCTAAAAGCACCCAATCATAGTGATTACAAAGTCCAAGTACCACTGATAGTCATTAATCTCAAATTAAATCCAGCAAAAGAAACCACCAGGTATCTTATTCACGATATTTAGCTATCTCATAGCTCTCTTAGCAATCACAATTGCTCTACTCTAACATCTCCACGATGTCGAGTCAACTCAACTCTCTGAACTCAGAAACTGTTCACACAGAGATTTAGTCTGTCCTATGTTACGTCAATTCATTATCTACTAACCCAATTGGTACTTGAGCTTCGTGTGTCTTACTAACACGATCTACGCAAAGTAATCAAAATTAGAAAACTATCATTATTTAAATTTTCGTAATGAAGGCTTGACGATTCGAACGTCATCAACATTAACATGGTGACCTCACCAAACGCATGACTGCGAGTTTACTTTCTTGTAACCTCATGACTCAATAGGAACTTTCTGTAAGGTTCCTAACACAAACATAAATTTTCACACCAGACATAGTGTCACACAGACTTACAGGTGCCATACAGGCCTACCGTTGCCATAAAGACCTCCAGTTGCCATACAGGCCTACCGTTGCCATACAGGCCTACCGTTGCCATAAAGGCCTACCGTTGCCACACAACGCTCGGCTACTCCTGACCAAACTAAATTATTGGGTTCGTGAAAATAGGGAAATTTTAGAACTCTACTCTTTAACTAAATCATTACCCTGGGCCATGTACCGCTAGTCGTTCCAAACAAACTTTAAAATTCAACTGCAGCAGAAACTGCCAAGCTTACAGAAACCTTCGAGTAAAACCTCCAACGCCACGGCTCTCTAGCCGACCAGCAATTGTATTGCTCTCACAACGGTCTCTAGACTCTGACCTCCTGGATTCTGGTATCCACTGGTATGGTCAAACATAATACGTTCGATAGACTGAATTACTCGACACCTTAAGCTTGCTCATCATCAAAATCCTTTTGACATCAACATCGACTGGTACATAACCCGCTGGTATCTTCCCTGACCTACCATGTGCATACTTGTAGGTTCTAAGCGTACCTATTTATAGCTTTCGGTGTATAATGATCACCATCCTGTCATAATCACCTATCGCGGATTTAATACAGGGCCTATTTAGTTTTCGTACTAGAGATTCCCACACAACACTATTCATTAGAAAAAAAGAGTCCTACGATCAACAAGTTCAACAACTAAAAGTAATAGTAACAATGCTGTTACAGTTTGTTATAATTCAAAGGCAATGCATACTCAACTCATGAAACCTCTTCAAAAACCCATCGCCACATGTTACGCATGAGGTGCGGTCCAGAATTTGTCTCATAAGCAGACATGTTAATCAGATTTGGTTTCACTACCACTGTCATCAACTAAGATGTCCAATTCTCAAGGAACTTGGTGATCGGGGACCCTTCTCACAAGATTCGCGCCTTTTACTTAAAGATTTTGGAACATACCGACTGTTAATATGAGGGAAACAATTAAGCCTGATAATATTTGCTTCTTAATACCACGTGTGAATGTGCTTCACGAATAACTCTGATCAATATCGTTAAAATCTGATTATCAACAGTAACCCTTTAATTTCGTTCACTAACTCAGTTTTCATGTAAGGAAAACAATCGCGAATTCTGCTACTACCAAAATATCACTTTAAAAGTAAGCAAGTGAATTCAGATCTGAGGACGGCTGTGTAAGTCGTAACGCAGCAAGATCTTTTCTGAGTACAAGTAAATGAACAGTACCGTTACTAACTCGATACAATTTCGATCCACGGCCACTACGACATTACTAATTCGCTTTGCCACTGAAAACGACTAGTTGTTCAGTCATTTTGGATATCTCATCCTAAGGTTCGTACTAAACCTAATATTGAAACTAGGAAAGTACTAACTAGCCAATAGGAAACTCATTAGCTACTTGCTTTTTACTAAGTGTGTCTCAATTACCTAGTGATAGTGCTAGATATAACCACGACCAATACAATGGTCAAACATGAAAACTTAAAACTCGAACTAGCATCTCTTCACTAGAGAACCTTCGACCTCACTATCGAAACAACATGGAAGCGACTCACCGAGTATTCCATTTCAAATTTGCGCGCGCTCCCGACCTCACAGCTGTGGTCATAGCGTTCGACTACCACCTGCGAACTGCTAGGCTGCCATCGGTCTTAACCTCTCAGACGTTGACACGTCAACCTTCGCGCTCAGCATCTGAATCGCTAGCCTGCAGCAGATGCTTCAGGCTGCGACACAATATGGTATCTGAAACATGAAAAACATTACGAGAGTATATGTTCACACGGTTATCTTAACCATACACAGTTTTGATGGAAATTAACCGATGCACCGGTGTAGTAACCTAAACCAATCAATCTGCCCTCCCAACTACATTGGGGTCGGCCTCCAGTCCCACCGGATTCAGCCGAGCACCAATGCCCCACATGGAGCGACTGCCCATCCGACCTCCACAACCCAGCAACTGGGCAAAACGGCACCCCTTGGCAAGACTGGTGTCAGATCTCAGGCTTCTGACTACCCGTAACGACTGTCAAAGATCTTCAAATGACAGCCGGGACCAACGGCTTAGCGTGCTTTCCGAGGCATGGAGGAAACCCGGTATGTTGAAATGGTCACCCATCCACGAACCGACCTAGTCAAGCGTTGCTTAACCTTGATGATCGACCAGTGCGGCTGTTTATATTTAGCCACGGCTTCTAGTAGTAGTAGTTACCAAAACCGGCATGGCCAAATAGGTTATTATGGACACCGAATTTGAGTGCAGAGTTCCTGTCCAAAACATGAACCACACATTAGTGTCCCAAGTGCCCAGGTCGCTGTCGCTAGTCGATGGACTTTAGAGAATCCAATGAATGCCATAGCGTTTTAAGTCGCAATTAACGAGGCCTGGTAGAGTTTACCACTTTTAAGATAGTTTGGCCCTACGACCACAAAAGAAGAATACTATGCTTCTTCTCAAACTTTGCTAACTCTCACTACATAGAACTATCACACTACAAAACTAATCAAAATATTTCATTTGGAATTATAATATTTTCCAGACTGAAGTGTAAGGTAGGTACGTTATTTTCCAGACTAAAGTGTAAGGTAGGCACCATATCGTTCTAAGGCCATCGGCGTCGTAACCATAGCCGGCTAAGGCTAGTCAAGGGTCACTGCCAGTGTTAGCAGAATAATAACTCTTCAATAACACCAAAACCTGACCAGCGATAACTAACATGAGAGTATGGACCGAACACGGGCCACCCCGACAATCCACTGGCCGCCACACCGTACACAAAACCAGAATTTTGAATATTGAACACTTGGCAATAGTCATAACAAAATGAAAACGACTCACCAGATTCGCATAAAGATCCGTGTGTATGGAATTCTCCACAAGTCCACACGCTCCTCCTTGACCTGTCCAGCTCCTTGGTTGTTGCTAGCCGCCTTGCTGCTCCGTTCAAGACTCGCTTTTTATTATTCAAGACTGAGGGTAGTCGCAACTGTAACCGCGATTTTTTTTTTGCAAGAATGTAACCGCCACTTTCACTAGCTTTGTTTTTACGCGTGATCTCATTAGCACGACCGAATCCCAGTTCTGATGTCGCATCAAGGCTGGCCGATAGATGTAAACCATCGGGAAGTCAGGATGTATTCCCTTAGGCTAAGACATCGTGTGTGGGCAGGTCTTTGGGTACAATCGTGAAAATGAAATCACACAAATTATTCGATACACTGAGTATATTCAAATAGACACAAGTTACATTCTTGCTTACTAATATTACGGATCGACACTGATTCTACGACGTGTTAGTTCTACGGCTGTCAGTACTCAACTGCCAGTACATTTTAGCTCAACCGCTACATTCTATTATCCCCACCACGCAAGTGGTTAGAAAAAGCGCGCCAAAGCGTAGTTGTTCTTGCTTTGCCGCCAGATGGCGTGCTTGCGATTTGTTTTGACGTCCGTACTATTGACTAAACCCGACATATATATTATGTTAGACCATTTTCTTAATAATTTGATCTGAGCAAATTTTGAGTTTTATTCGTATAAGATAGTGTAATTAATTTGTAAAGTTATGTCTAAAACGGACAAAAACACGACAATCGCACCAAAACCGCTGGGTGTATTTTAATTAAATTAACACCATCTCATAGACAATTTAATTATCTACATTTTGATCTGAGGCTTTATTTTAAAGTCATAGAATAATAAGGAAAGTACAAAAATCTACTAAATTTTGGGTTGCGCGGGTGTGAAACGAGTGCGCTTTTTGTTCCCTCAAGGTCGTTGGCGTTAGTCGTCGACTCGTCGCGTCTATACTATTATTTGGGCGCACGGTTGGCGCAGTGGTTGAGCTATTGACTGCTGCGCTGCGTGACGCGGGTTCGATTCCCGCACGGAACAAATATTTGTATGACCTATAGATAGTTGTTGCGGCTATGGGTGTTTGTGTATGTGAATTTATATGTTTGTAAACGCACCCACGATACAGGAAGACATTCCTAGTGTGGGACAAAGATAAAAAAAAAAAAAAAAATATTCTGTGATCGCGTCATCGCGCTTTTATTATTTAGCCACGAGATAGAGCTAAAGAACTGTGGCATATAATAGTATATTATCTAAATAATATCTTATTTTCCAGGTTGTATTACAATACGCGACACCTGTAGACAGTATGAAAAACGGTACCATTCCGCTGCATGACTTTACAAGTATGTGACCTTTCGTTAATTTTATTGACTATATTCGAAATTCAATATGTAAGGACACGTCATTCCTTGCATCAAATCAGTAGTGTAGCGTGGGATTCAGCCGCTCGGGGCGGAGGAAATTACGCCTTCTTCTTTTTTAGGAATTACAGTTTAAAAGACTAATATATACAGTAATTTCAAAGCCGTAGGGGAAATGTAGGTAATGGGGATCACTTAAGCGAGAATGAAAAAAAAAGCAAATCTATGTATCAACTATTTATTGCTGTGTTCTTATTATAAACTTTACTTTCTTAACTATCAATTGAGATCAACTTTAATCACTTTGGTTTATAAACTTTGGTTCAATAAAAAAATAAAAAAAAAACAAGTTTGATCACGATTGTCAACATCGGTTGGCAATGGTGATCAGCATGTGGACAATGGTGATCAACACATATTGCACACATAATTGTACGCAGATAGTCCAATTAGCTTTATTAGTCTTTCTAGAACGAACTTTCGGCATCTACAAACAAAAAATAATACTGTTTTACCGAGATTAGGTTGTGTGGGCAATGGGGATCAGTATGTAGGTAATTGGGATCACCCGACTCCGATTACCTACATGGTCAAACTGACGGAAAAAAAAATCCTGAGGAGAAATTATAGGTTATAATAACAATAAAGCTGTTGAATTGCACACTAAAATGCTACGACTATTACACATTACAAGTACAGTAATAAATATTTGGTATTTTGTGATTTACCTTCGGATTTATCAACTCGAAAAATTAGATGAAAATGGCGCGAAACCTTCACACACCTGTTACTCTCCGACGCGTCGCGCGAACTGAGCCAATCAACGGCCGCGCACGGGAATGACGTAATGCTAGCGTGTAGTTATGTTAGCATCGTTTGGTTGCGTTCGGTTTTTGTTATTTTGAGGTGATCACCATTGCCAACTGACTCCCATTGCCTACATTTCCCCTACTGTAACCTGATTTTCAGGAGTTATTATACATTATACTAATATTGAACACTTGTTTTTTAAATCAAAATCATAGACTTGATAAAGCTCCATTTCTACATTATCTGTGGCACCCTGTATAAAATGGCGTTTGGCGCCATATTTACGATATTTTAACTTGTCTTTTTGATGAGATTAGGTAAAGTAGTGACATAATTAGGTATTAAACTTTATTATGTGACAGTTTCATAAACTACTATTATGTTCTCATAAATAGATTATTTGATTATTTTCAGTACCGCCAGTAGTAATTCCGGAAACTACATACACGCCTTTACAAGTGATAAGTGCATTGAGCTTGTGCGGAGGATTATTTCAGGTGAGTTCTTATTTAACTTCTGTTTCCACTACGTTGGTAAATTGTATCTAGGTACCAACCAACTATTACTTAAGTTTGAGTCACTTATTTTAAAACATTTCTTCTTGATCCTCGACACCTAGGGCGCAGGCCTCATAGAAATGGCTTCGGGCGTGGACATGGCACGGGCGGTTTCCTATTCCATTCAAACTTCATACAAAATGCATGGAAATAAAGTGCAATTTAGGACACACGGTATGTCATTTTTAGGACCATGGTTATGACGCGCCATTTCGGCGCCCGCGCCTGGTCAAATTGCGCTTTATTTCCGCGATTTCATGTTCGCGGATGCGATTTCTGTTGAATATCTCCGAATTTCTAAATTCGATCTTTACCAAATTAGAATGGGACCATTTCGGAATAAACTTATTTCGAACAAAAAAGATTTTAGCAAATCCGTATATATATGACGGAGTAAAGTCCGAAAAAAAAATTTGAATTGAAAACCTCCTCGTTTTTGGGCATTCGGATAAAAATAAATTAAATTAAATTGTTGTCGGGTGTTGCTTACAACTAATTACTTTCTAACTTTCCTTCCAGATCCTCATGTGGGTCTTCCGACTAGGTGCCGTTTCGACGCTGCTGTCAGAGCCCCTGGTATCAGGGTTCACAACAGGTGCCTCCTTCAACGTGCTGGCATCGCAGCTCAAAGACCTGTTCGGAGTCAAGATCGTCCATCTGCAGCCTAACTTCAAAGTGCCTCTTGTAAGTATAAAGAAAGAAAGAAAGAAGAAAGAAAACATTTTTATTTGTGACACGCACAGGAGACACGAGATAAGAAAAACACAAACAATAATAATAAAAAAAAAAAAAAAACCCGTGCGAGACCAAAAAGGCTCCTATCTCAGCATGTGCAACGATATTAAAAAGAAAATAACGCTGCGCTGATATTCTGATTTATTATATTTCTATTCTGATATAAGAGCTATACCTTTTAACCATAGGCATACCCCGAAGAATTGCCAAACATATAAGGGCACATTGCTCGCAGAACGGATCTGGAGTGCCCAAAAGATTTGGAGTGACGATCGCGAACTGGAAGACAGAACATTGGAAGGCTTCTCTTTAGAATCTTGAATCTAGGTGGACCGATGACCTGGTTAAGGGCCTACTTACGCTTAAGTGCCGTAAAACGGTAACTTTCTAAAGCATACTCCTTACTAACGGCTAGGTTAAAAGTTTTAAAAAAATATGTACATAATTTTGAACAAAAGGTTTATTCGTTTAACTAATAGTTTAGCTTTAAAAAAATAATTAACAACACGATATTTTTTCGCAACTTTTGGAATCTATACGCCCGTGTATCACACGATATTTTTCAATACAGTTGTGGGAAATAGTAAAAACAAATCAAAGAATTAGATTTGTTAATTGACAAAAAAATAAAATTAACGCGCGTTTTTGCAACTGGACATATTTTTTTTACAACGAATACAGCCTACACAGCCTATTCAATTTTTGACAAATTTTGATGTGAAAATAATTAAATTGAAACTGGTAATTAAATATATTAAACCACCATTTAAAAGACTTTTGAGAAATAAATGCTAAAATGTACGGAATCATTCATTTTTCCTCGTATAAAATCTATTCCATTTTATTCTATGTATGAAAACTCCTTGCCACTAAACTTTTTTAAATTGACTTATAACTAAAAGCGCGTTTTCGCAACTGGACATTTTTTACAACGAAAACAGTCTATACAGCCTATTTGATATTAGACAAATGTTGATGTGAAAATAATTAAATTAAAACTGGTAATTAAATATATTAAACAACCATTAAAAAGACTTTTGAGAGTTCAATGCTAAAACGTACGGAATCATTCATTTTTCCTCGTATAATATCTATCCCATTTTATTCTATGTTTGAAAACTCCTTGCTACTAAACTTTTTAAATTGACTTATAAATTTAAAACTAAACTGCAAAACTAATGATCGAGCTCGTAAACAAAAGTCACGACCGCGTAACAGAAAGATGCCTGTGCATAAGATTTAATTTTCGAATCATAATTATAGCCTCTGAAAGTACGCCATGTATAACAACTGTATTGAAAATATTTTTACACAGAAATATTGATGGCTGGAAATTCTTCATAACTAACATAGCATATGTAAATCAAATAATATTTTGCAAACAAAACTGTTCAAAAGGAGGTTCAATGTTGATATTTTAGCATCGAGCGGGCGCACGGCCAGTACTGCGTTAACATTGGGGCGTATATATCGCCTTAAGGCTGCGGGATCCGATGAATGCGAGACGCATAGGACCGATCAGTGAGGCGATGCTTGGGGGAGGCCTATGTCCAGCAGTGGACATCTTTCGGCTGAAACGATGATGATGAACTAAAGACTCCTTCTAATGCTGCAATTGTATTGTTTTCAGACGGTCATAGAGGTGGGCAAGAGCCTGCCGAATATCAACTGGGCGGCTTTCGTGATTTCCATCATCAGCTGTGTTATCATCGCACTCAATAACGAATTACTTAAGGTAAAAAAAAACTGTTTTTGTTTTCTCTCCGCTTGAGATTTTTATTGGTCCTGTACATCTATTTTTGTAGTGTAATTACTTTAAACAATATAATAAATAAATAACACATAATAATAATATAATATATGCCTTCATTGCTAATAAAACTTGCCCGCCCTATTCAATGTCAGGTCAGTCATAAACAGCATATTAAAGCTTAAATGATTAATTTAAAAGAATTTTTAAAAACATGTTTTTTTTTATTTTTCTTATTCCTCTCAGTCTTAGCCTTAGTCTTTCATTTAATACACGTATCATGGTGGTGCATAAACATAATTGGTCCGCCATATTTTTAAGAGTCCACCATATTGGATTTAGAATTTTGTTACTTAGATTACCGTGCATTGCCAACCAAACAAAACGTGTACGCAAAATTTTTGGTTAATCGGTTGCTGATTTAATATACAAAACAGTTGCAGTATTTGACCCATACATACTAACAGCAAGTTAAATCAATGCTTGTAATGACTCAGTACAAAGCCTCTGATTGATCGACCACGAAGACTAATTTTCATTCATAGTGAACCACCCTAAAGGTCGACTCGGTGTCGAGGTCGACGGATAAAGTTTTAATAAATAAATATAAACTCAATGTAAATTGAGTAAATAAAATACCTAGCTCAGGTTCAATGCCTAACCACAGTGAAAATATACAAACAGTATGGAAACTACCAGCAAACGCTCGAAACGGCACACTCACACAAACATATTCACCTACGAGACCATTCGGGCACTTTTGCAGTGTTCTCAGTAGTGCGAGCCACTTAGTGGTCTCGTCGATGCGCATGTTTCTGTGAGAGTGCCGTTTCGAGCGTTTGCAGGTAGTTTCCATACTGTTTGAAAATGTCCACTGTGGTTTTATTTACTTAATTTACATTGATTTATTTTTACTGTACCGTAACTATATTATCTGAGGTCCATGGCGAATTCATCGAATGGGACCCTCCCTTTATATAAAAAACCGGCCAAGTGCGAGTCGGACTCGCGCACGAAGGGTTCCGTACCATTATCGCAAAAAACGGCAAACAAATCACGTTTGTTGTATGGGAGCCCCACTTGAATATTTATTTTATTCTGTTTTTAGTATTTATTGTTATAGCGGCAACAGAAATACATCATATGTGAAAATTTCAACTGTCTAACTATCACGGTTCAGAGATGAGATACAGCCTGGTGACAGACAGACAGACGGACCGCCAAGTCTCAGTAATAGGGTCCGGTTTTTACCCTTTGGGTACGGAACCCTAAAAAGCTTGACGTAGTTTCATTACCCACTCATCCTCTTGTGATCACGAACTCTTGGGCTCCCTTGAACCGCGGGCCCGTGGCATTTTGCCCGCTCTGCCACCCTATTCTTACGCCACTGCGCAGGGCCACTTTGTTTCTACAAAGAACAATGGCGAAATCTTAGTTGAATTAAATTTGATCGTCTGAAAGTGAGTTATATACGAAATAAATTCCATTAATTGACTACGTTTTTTCAAAGTATAACATTAAATGATTCATCACGGATAAAAAAAAACATTCTAAATGAAAGTTATTTGACTTTTTCGTTAACTCTCATTAGCTTAGTGTTGCCATTTTACACTTATTCTGCCAACTGACAAGTAGTAACTGTAGTAAGTATATCATTATTGCCTTTGTTATTATAATAAAACAGAGTAAATAAATTAACAATATAGTCTATGTCAAAGTGTAGGTGCCCTTGCAGGTAGGTAAGAATACTGTAGTGTAGTAGAAATAAATGAATTACTTTCAATTAATGATAGGTAAAAAGACTAGTACCCAAGTCAAAAAAGAAGTGGCTTGGTTGACGACATTTTGATAAACTTTAAGGTCGCTTAATAAATTAATATACCGTACTCTTTCCAAAGAGTATATTTCACATTTCATGGTGAAATAACTAGGAATGTGAAATTGCCCTACTGCCACGAAATTGTCATAATATTACCTGTTGTACACATTATTAAAAGTTACCCAGACTTAACCTACAAAAGTTCATGACTGAATATCTATTATTTTCGGCAATCTTAAACAAAAATTCTTGCACAAACTAATTCATACGATGACCCTGAATTAAACCCGATATTTTTCATTTAGAGTCGTAGGAATTTAATCTCAGCTAAAACAATGTATGGGTTTCTGCCATTGTCATTTTCTTTACTTAAAACAATTTTTTATTCTAGCCTTGGGTAAGCAAGCGTTCCCGAGTGCCAGTCCCTATCGAGCTGCTAGCCATTGTCATCGGCACACTGGTCTCAAGATACGCAAATCTGCATGAAATGTTCGGTATCAACCTGGTCGGAACAATACCTACCGGGTAAGTTACTGACAACCTTTATAAAGTCACCGGATTATTAAATAAATAAATAATAATAATGTTTGTTTATAAAATAGGGTATAGATCGTAAAATATATAAAAATATACCAACTAAAGTTACCGCCAGATAACAAAAAAATAAAAGTCGTTAACACCTGTCTACCAATGTATTCCTATATTTCAAAACGATACGAAAAAAATGTAAAGGCAGTGTCGCTAACACGATCAAACAAACGTATCGCGGTAAGGGGCGTTCTTGGCCCTTTCACTTTGCATTCAGTAATGAGTTAATCTTCATTATAGATGTGAAAGTTTGGATAGATTTCTGTGTGTGGATGAATGTTTTTTACTCAATCTCGCTAGAACAGCTGAACGGACCTGGATGAAATTTCGCACTGACATAGATTATGGTCTGGAATAACACATAGGCTACTTTCGATCTCGGTATAATGTTCCTTTGGGATAAGAAAACACTTTTTTCACTACCATATCTATTATGTAACACATTGCCTAAGACATTCGTTTCGAAATATGAACATTTAGACACAAGATTATAAAAAACAAAACAATATTACATAATAATAATAACAGTTACGAAATGACTTTTGTATGGAGTTTTGCTATCATTATGTAACTGGCAGAATGATACTGAACCTGTTACCTGATACCTCTCAAAAAAGCGCGCGTTGATTGTGTGTATATAGTCTGTGGTTTTTAGTCTGAACGTTTCTAATAAATTGTTGTTGGAACTTTTTTGCATTTAATTAAGTAAGATCATCAGGTAGTGGTCGCATAAAAAGGCTTTATTTTATCACCCGCATGTAGCTTTCGAAATTGGCTATATCGCTCGTGTTAAAATCTCGACTTTTTATGCTCGACTTGAAATGTACTATTTCACGCGGGCGAAGGTGCTGACAAAAGCTAGTATCTCAAAAACGCGTGGACTAATTTACAAGATTTAAAATTCAAACGGATAAAATGGTTCTACGCCTATACCTTTCATCTAAGACCAAAATTATCAAAGTAACTCCATAAAAAAACAACCTGTTTTCAAGTTACGTAATTATACTTTTTGGTACTAACAAGTCGGATCAATGACTTTTATTTTTTTATTATCTGACGGAGACTTTAGCGAGCATCGGGCGTTTATAATAAATCTCGCAAGATTATAAACTCTATAAATAGTGACCAAAAAATTAAATAGTACCTTGTCTTACTGAGTAATTGTGAACGGCTTTTAAAGTTACCCTAGTCGACGGCACGAACTATTTTGAGCGCGGGGTTAAAATGCATGCTATCTCATCCGACAACACGTGCGACAGAGAAAGATGCTGTGATGAGCAGTAAGAAGCTAGTTCGCGTACGAATACACACTTTTGCAAATTTGTAGCGAAATGGATGATGATTTAGGACGAAAACGGGCGCGCGAAATTTTATAAACAGACTTTTGGGAATATGGATATCTTTAAAAAAACGACTAAATGTATCTGTTCAAAATAAAATTATTTGCATTATTAAACTACTAATTTATGCCTGTATGGTGACTGTTTTGCAATTTTCTATCTTCTTATGGTATTTATTTCCGCCCAAAGATGCGTTAAAATTAGTGTTGAAATATGGAACTTTCGACGCTCATAATTTTTTTTATTTTTTTTTTTATGTTTCCATACAGGCCCAGATAATGATGAGACAAATTGATATAATTTCTTATTTTGAACGTACATCGTCAAACAGTGGAGTAATCGCCAGACTACGTTTGTATGGAAGAATGATCGACTACGGCCACCTTAAGTCCACAACCCAATAACTGGGTAACACGATACCTGTCCCAAGACCTCCTGGTTTCTGACAATTCTGACTATCCATAACTATTGTCAAAGATCTACAAATGACTGCCGGGACTCACGGTAACGTGCTTTTCGAGGCACGGAGGCATTTCTAAGCAAAGATGGTCACCCATCCAGGTACCGACCTCAGCAAGCGTTGCTTAACCTTGAAGACCGACCCGTGCGGCTGTTTTTTTTATTTTTTGGGCAGACCATAATGGTTATTTTTATTCTATTTCCAGGCTCCCCAAACCCGAAGTCCCTCCCTTGGAGCTGATACCAACGATAGCGGTAGACGCGTTCACCATCACGATGGTAGCGTACACCATCACGATGTCTATGGGGCTCATCTTTGCGGCCAAAGACAAATACGAGATCGATGCGAATCAGGAACTGTTGGCGTTGGTGAGTTGGCTGTGTTTGTGTAGTTGGCGTATTGGCCAAATGTTGGTTATGCCACAGATAATAAATACTTATGTTTAGCATAGTTATGTTTAGAGATTAATATGGAGACATAATTAGTTACGGTTCTAACCTAAATATTAGGTTATTATCTATATCTATACTATAATAATATTATAAAGCTGAAGAGGTTGATTGTTTGTTTGAACGCGCTAATCTCAGGAACTGATTGGAATTGAAAAAATCTTTTTGTGTTAGATAGTCGAATTTATCGAGGCAGGTTATAGCCTATATAACATCATGCTACGACCAACAAGAGCCGAGCTTAAATGAAAAATATTGCAAAAACGGGAAAAAAAATCCTTTTTGACAGCTACCGTTGCGTGCGCTGCGTAAGCGGTTAAAGTTACGCAACATTCATGTATGTAGCGCAGGTAGGTAGCCAGTTGACGGGAGCGAAGCCGCGGTGGTCAGCTAGTAATAAAATAAAATAAATACAAAAAAAATTGCAGTTCAGTTCAATTCAATCCAACACCGGGAAGGTAGTCAAATTTAACTTGCAAGATTTTATTACAGACACAAAGTAAATAAAAGTTAAAAAAAAACACGTGCCATGTGCCCCAAGTTGATTTTTAAGTGACTTTCTGTAAAGGTGTGGGTTGCCACGAAATTTGAACTTTGTCTTGTGTGAGATAGAGTTTATATTTCAAAAATTTGATAAAATTATCTCGAATTCTGAATTACAATTTTGAAGGCTGTGCGTGTATGTGTGTAATTTAAGAATTTTATAAAATTTTACTAATAGTTTACCTACCTAACAAAATCAATTAATTTCAGGGCGCCAGCAACGTATTTGGATCATTCTTCGGCTGTGCAACCTTCTGCGCCAGTTTGTCCAGATCCTACATTCAGTATCAGGTGAGTGTAAGCTCCTGTAAATCCGCATTCTCACACTTTTCAGCTCAGCCAAAGATAATATAATACCAGCATACAGATGCCTCATCCCATACAAAGAAACCGTGCCGACTGATTAAGATGTATATTTTTATAAGTACTTCGATCGCATTCGGTTCCGTTCCACGCCTATAGATGGTATTAGCAGTGGCTTGCAAGTAAAAGGGTTTCTCAGTTCGTGGCTATTTTTTTTTTAAATACAGTTACAATGTTTTATATGATTTTTAGCACGTTTTTATATTTAATAATTTAATTGTACCAAAAATATGTTAAGTTACAAATTTAAAAAAATCGAGTGGCATGCGTCAGAGATTTAAAGCCCCGCCATCTATTGGAATCAATTTTAAATTACCCGTTCAAGTCATCTTTGAATTGTGAATTAAGAGGCCAATATGCCATAATTTTGTGCTTAGGAGAGATGACTAAAAAAGAACATACAATATTTATGATCAATTCTAGAAAATGTTAATTTTACATACAATTCAATAACAAATCGATGTATATCACGCCATCTAGTGAAATTTATTTGAACCAAATTTCCTTTGTTAGCGCTGGGACCCCCTGGGTCAGTCTATTCTCTACGTCTATGGTCCGGGTACTGTAGAAAGTTTGTCTATAGTCCATTTTGACACATCCGTCACTCGTGTTTGCAGGCGGGCGGGAAGACCTGTATAACCTCGTTGGTGAGCGCTATCCTGATCCTGTTCGTGCTGCTGTGGATCGGACCGTTCTTCGAGCAGCTGCCGCGCTGTGTGCTCGCGTCCATCATTGTGGTGTCGCTGAAAGGCATGTTCATGCAGGTCAAGGAGTTCCCGAAGTTAGTATTGTCATTACTTTTTTTTTGGGAATGTAATGAACTGGCTACTAAGGCCTTTAAGTCAAGTCTTTGGTTGTTTTAAAGTCACTTCTTTATTCTGAATTAGAATGCGGATGTAACACATTCTAATGATTTTGAAGTATTTGGTAACAAATATATTGAGTTTTGCTTCTTCTTCTTCTTCTTTTCGTGTCGATAAACTCAAATTTTGACTCAACTATTCTCAAATTTTGTCTGACCAGTATGTAGCCAGTATGTAACCAGTATGTATATGAGTTTTGCTGAAGTAGCAATACTAATACTACTATTCCTCAGGAGAAATACTTAGTATCCAGGCTTCCGGAATTTTAAGGGGGAGAGAGGGGTCTAGGAATACCCCGCCTTTCCGTCCTAAATCTAGCAAATAAACAGTTTTCATAATATTTAAGTTTTGAGGTTATGTATACAAAAAACTTTAAAGTTGCATCTGTCCCCGGCGCTGCGGGAAGTGCAACCCCTTCGCCATATCGTAACAAAGCTCTCCCTTCGCGCCTCCGGTTTTTATATACACTCTAGGGGTATCAGCCAAAAGACTACGTGAGGTCGTGGTGCCCCGATTCGGTTTTGGAACAGATTCGACCTATTTTAACCATGAAGAGTAAAAACATCCTGCTTTTTGAAGTCGGTTAATAAATGATGTAAATGTCACTACAAGAGGGACGGAATGAATGACACGTCTGGTCAGTTTACTGACCCACAAAATGGCGGAAAATGTTCCGTTTCATGATCGTACAAATAATTAATTTAATGTTTGATTTTTTTTTTCTAAAATGAAGAATAGTGAATTACTATACAAAATAAACAATAAATAATTATAAAACAACAATAAAAATTAAAAAAACAACAAAAAAGATCTTAAAACACGAACATGTAAACGCATAATGACGTTCCATTGCACGTAATTTTAAACACCAATTTAAAAAAAATCTACGCATTTGCTAGGTTTATGGAGGGTGTCATTTGAAAGTGGTAACCAACCCCTATAAAAAACAACTCGTAACAACCCCAAAATCGGTCTCCTGGATACTAAGGCCAACCCATCCTCAGGTTCACTTGCCCGAGATTGCGTCCAGTTGCGTAGACGTTTGAAACACAAAACTAAACCAATTACACATCACAAAATTTCGAATAGTTAAAACAGCCGCTGAACTTCACTCGAAAAAAGCCCGCCAAATACTCCATTGTGATTACTTTGTTTTTGCTTAAAGTGTGTCCACACAGTCCTTTCTAAATCTTAAGGGCCTTTATATATCTATCTAATACCTAAACGAGCAATTCTTGTATATATGTATATATAATCTGAATCTCGGAAACGGCTCCAACGACTTTCATGAAATTTTGTATACTGGGGGTTGCCGGGGCGATAAATCGATTTAGCTAGGTTTCATTTTTAGAAAACGTCGTTTTCTCTATTTTCACACGAGCAGAGCTTGGTCGCCCAGGTACTAACAGTATAAATCATTGTTCCTTTCAAACTCCTCTCCGTTGTTATACCTCCCTCACAAATAAAAATAAATCGCTTATTGGTTCCAGGTTCTGGAAGTTAAGTCAACTGGATGGCATGGTATGGCTTGTGACCTTCATGGCCACTTTGTTCATCAACATTGACATTGGGTAAGTTTGATATAGAAAAGTAAAATTTGAAAAACCGCCGACACATTTTTATTTCATGATACATAATTTATATAGTAGTAGACACGCTTCGATCGAAAATTTATTGAAAACGTAATTATTACATACATTCATATACATACATTACATATACATTCTTATATTCTGGCAAGGGTGAGGTCATCCTCAAGGTTGACGTTAAAAACGCCTTCAATTCCGTCAACAGGGACACTTTGTTGGCTGAAGCAAAAAAAGAGCTTCCAGAAATTTTCGGCTTTTTGTGGCAATGCTATAGGTACCCATCAAAATTGTTGTACAAAGAAAATGTTTTGCAATCTTCAGTTGGTTGCCAACAAGGTGACCCTCTCGGACCAGTCATTTTCAGTCTGGCTATTCATCCCATTATTCAGAAACTAAATTCGAAATTTAACTTATGGTATTTGGATGATGGAACACTAGGAGGTGACGTAGACACCGTATTAGGAGATTTCCAATTCCTGAAATAGAAGTTTAAATCAATCGGCCTAGACCTCAACCACTCCAAATGTGAAATTTTTCTTAGTGACAATACCGACAGACTACCGACCCTACAGAAATTCTATGCAATAGCCCCAGATATCAAAATTTTAGATAAAAGTTCACTGCACCTCCTAGGTTCCCCAGTTTTGGAAGACAGTTTTTCTTCATTCATTGATGGCAAAATTATACATTTTAATGAAATTTCGGATAGACTCTCCAAAATTAACCTTCATTCGGCTTTTACTCTTATTAGGTATTGCTGTTTTGGACCAAATTTTATGTATTTTCTCCGCTCTTCCCCTTTATGGAAGCAGCCACATCTCTTGGAAAAAATTGACGAAATTATTCGATGCACTTTGACATCCATCTTAAATGTGGCCTTGGATGATCGAGCCTGGATGCAAGCTACACTACCCATTCGCTTCGGCGGGCTCGGCATCCGCAAAATTTCTAGTATAAGCCTACCGGCGTTCCTGTCTTCGGTCCACAGCACTGAAACGTTAACCAAAAAAATTTTAATCCTTTCACTGGTTAACTGTGAAGTGCCGTGCTCGACCGACGCAGTGTGCGCCTGGAAAGTGGCTTGCCCGAATACGGCGTTGCCCGAGAACCCATCTTCCCAGAGACAGTGGGATGAGCCGGTCTGCAGTTTGGTACGGAATAAACTTATAAATACGTCCACCAATACTGCTGAGCGTGCCCGCCTGCTGGCTGTGGGAGAGTGGGAGTCGGGCCTCTGGCTACAGGCATTACCGTCACTCAACATAGGTACTATGTTGAGTGACAACACCTTCCGGATCGCTACTTGTCTGCGTTTGGGTGCTCCTAGTGGAGCTCCACATCGTTGTCAATGTGGTGAAGTAGTCGACCGCCTCGGTCACCATGGCCTATCCTGCAGTAGGAGCGCTGGCCGGATAGCACGGCACGCCAGCATTAATGACATCATACGTCGGGCTCTTGTCACCGCCGGGGTGCCAGCTGTTTTAGAACCCAATGGCTTGACACGCGACGATGGGAAGAGACCAGACGGGATGACCATAATGCCTTGGAAGGTGGGTAGGCCTTTGGTGTGGGATGCAACATGTGTCGACACCCTTGCGCCATCCCATCTTCTTAGCACGGCGGGCTGTGCTGGGGCGGCTGCTGCCGGTGCAGAAAACCTCAAACGGCGCAAATATAACAACCTTATTGGAAGTTATATGTTTGAGCCGTTTGGGGTTGAAACATTAAGTCCATGGGGTCCGAGTGCGCATCGAGTTTTTCGAGAAATTAGCACAAAGCTCGTCGACTCTTCACGTGACCAGAGGGCTGGCCTTTTCTTCGGCCAGAGAATTAGCATTGCCATACAACGTGGCAATGCCGCCAGCGTTCTGGGCACGTTTCCCATTGACATCGATGTGGACGAATTTTTTGATGCACAATGAGCTTTTTTTGCCGTCTGCCTTTTGTATTTGTATATAGGTTTGTTTTTCTTAGAATATTCAATTGTATTATGATACGATATCTTGCGAAAACACCCCGATTCAAAGAATTATTCCGATCTGTAACCCTGCGTTGTCCCCCAGGAGGACATATCGGAAAAAAAAACGTTTGGTCTGTCCCCCGTTTTATAGTATTAGTTCTGTGCCCCAAATGATGCAGCAGAGTCATTAAAAATTGGACCTCTCGGATTCGTGCCACCATACGAAGCCGCGGTGGACATTTGAACGATGTCATATTCCATACATAATGGCATAAATGGGCCTTTTAAATAAAAAATAAATTTCGTTAATATCTCACACACATCTTGTTTTATTCAATTTTAACATCGACCCGTCCTTGTTAAAAGACCCTTTATAACCCCCTCCTTTTCGGAA
Source organism: Anorthoa munda (assembly GCA_945859665.1). Taxonomy (NCBI): domain Eukaryota; kingdom Metazoa; phylum Arthropoda; class Insecta; order Lepidoptera; family Noctuidae; genus Anorthoa; species Anorthoa munda. The sequence goes on from OX243904.1 coordinate 15,016,822, forward strand.
AGTCGGTTAAAAAGAGATTTCAATTATTGTGGTGTCAGCCTTCCAAAATCTGATAAACACCATGCTATTTCTTTTCAGTCTCGCCGCTGGTCTGCTAGCAAGTTTGGCCGCGCTTTTTATTCGCTCTCAGAACTCCTACGTGTGTTTGCTGGGCAAAGTGTTGGACACTGACTTATACCTCGACATCAAGAGGTACCGAGCTGTAAGTATGCTTCTACTTTTGCAACTGCGCAGTCAATACCTTCATCACCATCTTCATTTCAGCCGAAAGACGTCCACTGCTGAACATAGACCTCCCCCAAGTATCGCCATATTGAATCGTACCATGAGTCTCGCATCCACCGTATTCCCAAACTTAACCAAATCATCGGTCCACCTAGTGGGAGGCCTTCCAACGCAGCGTCTCCAGTACGCGGTCTCCCATGTCTTACATCATCTAAACCGCATACCCTCTTCTTCTTCTCTCCTCCTCTCTAAGAGAGGTCTGGTTATGCAGGATGCTCAGATTGGGGACTCTGACCGCCCACCAAGTGACTCCAAGAAGAAGAGAGTGACCGCTCCAAAAAATCCCTCTGCATAAGCTACAGTACGCCCACAGCCCTGGCAAATCTACGGCAACGGCATTAGTCGTGAGTCGAGCCGAGTCTGCGCTAGAGGGACAAGAGATTTGTGCCGGAGCTTTCCTCAAAATAGAGGGTGCCTTCGACAAGACAACGTTTGGGTCCGTATGGACCCAAACGTTGTCTTGTCGAAGGCATTGCCGCAAAGGAACATGGCATCAACGATACCACGTGCAACTGGCTTGACTATATGCTAAGAAGCAGAATAGTCAAATCGGAACTGATGGGAGACAGACTTAGCGCAAAAACAACAAGAGGTAGTCCGGAAGGCGGAGAGCTGTCATAGTTATTGTGGTGCTTGGTAGTAGACTCGCTAGTTACCAAACTCAATAACGGAACATTCTACACAGTAGGCTATGCAGATGACATAGCTATATTGGTTAATGGTAAATTCTCGAACATAGTCTCTGGATTATTACAACAGGCATTGAGGACTACAAAGGAATGATGTACGAAGAACCATCTCTCAATCAATCCAAGCAAAGCAGTCATTATCCCATCCACGAGGAAAAGACAACTAGGAAACCTAGGAGATCCCTCCCTCAATGGAATCAAGCTGCCCTGCAGCGTAATTGCGTAAGTGAATTTGGCAAGGCAAATGATTTAACCCCATCAATCGACCAATCACGTGCGAGATGAAAGACTCGTTGTGGATTTCCGTCTATGTGATTAGTCGATTGATGGGGTTAAATCCTTCGCCTTGCCGAATTCACTTACGCAATTAGTCTGCTGGTCCACCGAAATTAATTATCTAGGTGTAACTGTTGATAAAGAACTTAGGTGGAAAACTCATGTGGAAAATATAACGGCAAAGGCCCTGCGGTTGTTCGTCATGTGTCGTTCCAACTACGGTAAAACTTGGGGGCTAAAACCCAAAGTGATACGATGGCCGTACCAGACAATGATAGTACCTATTATCACATACGGCAGCATAGTGTGGCGCCCAAGAACAAAACTTGCCTCGTGCAAAACGCCACTCACCAGGCTACAAAGGACGGTGTGTCTCGTAATCGCAGGTGCTTTCAGGACAACTTTTGCTTAAGTAATACTTGAATGACCCCCAAAGTAGTGATTTTCCAAGGAATTATATATTTTGTCCAATTTTTCTCAACACTAGCTCGCAAAAAGTTAAAGAATAACATTGAGGAATAAACATGACCATACGCACAAGTTATACATCTCAAAATACTTCATCCTTACGAGTACATCTACAATCACCTATGGTGGTTAAGGTCACTCTCTCAAAGAGAAGTTATGTTTTTATGGCTTGAATATCAGTTGAGAGAGCGTCAAGTTTACAAAAATGTCTCTGTAATAGTGGCACAAGTGTTGGATCATTCGGGTCCCTTCATGATGGTTGAGCTGAGTGGCGCCAATCCACGCGTCATGTTCGTGAACGGGCGCCGTCAGTTTAGATACTTACTTTACTGTTCATAATTTAGCTGCCTCGACCTCTTTTAATTATGGTGTTATAAAATTGTTTGTTTTATTCTAGGCGCTTTTAACTTGCACGTCTTTTTACATTGTTCTCACATATATGTAATTTTCCAACAAGAATGATGCAACCAAATATATTGACACAATTATTTACTGATTGAAAAGAGGATCCGTGCGAATGTGCAACTATTTCTTGCTCGACAATTCTAAAGTATATTAAATAAATAAATTATTTGCGTTAAGCCACAGAAAATATAATACTAGCATACAGATACCTCATCCCATACAAAGAAACCGTGCGGACGTAACTAGCGTTTTTCGACTGCTTATTCTGGCAATTTTTTGTACAACGAACGCATTCGGTTCTGTTTCACGGTGATAGATAGATGGTGTTATCAGCGACTTGCAAGTAAAAGGGTTTACTAGGTTTGTGAATGTTTTTTTCTTTAAATACAGTGAAGGTTTGTCTTCTAGTATTTATTTGCACGTTTTTGCAGTTCTTTTTTGCACCAAAATGTGTTAAATTGCAAACTTTAACAATCGAGTGGAATGCATCAGAAATTTAAAAATGCGCCATCTATTGGCATCAATTTTAAATGATCCGTCTAATAATCTTTGAAATGTGAATTAAGAGCCCAATATTTCATAATTTTGTACTTAGGAGAGTTGATTAAACAAGAACATGCAATATTTGTGTTCAATTCCAGAACACTCGTTCCACTAGGATCCCCTAAATCAGTCCCCCGGGGGATTCTACAGCACTCAATGTTCCACTACGATCCCCTATGCAGGGGATTCTATAAGTACTAATAATTTGTATTCCTTTAAAGTCCCCTCTAAATAAAAAAGCCACCTATAAATTAACATTATGTAATACAAAGAATTAAAAATCGGTCTACAGAGGGGATTACAATGACGTTAATTATTTTTTATGAGATAAGATAGATGTTGAAAAAAAAGTACCAAAAGCGTTGAAGAATTTCGCAATTTCGACTAGTGCAGCGTCTCGGTGGCGTTGGTTGAGTTCGAGTCCCACCTAAGGCGTTCGGTTTTTTTTTCAATGTTTAACTTATTTAAGTACCTAAATTTAACTCATTTGTTAGCAGGACAGATTCGCTTTACGCCAGATTCGCGTAGTCGAAAAGTCGTATTCGAAGTATAGTCAGGTAAAAAGTAATTATATTCATTAATAGGAAACATCAGTGAAAATAAAAAAATACCTTATCTACATAAATCGTTAATAATCAAAATTACGTTATAAACGCAAAAACCTTTTCTACTTAAAAAAATCATCATCATTTTAGCCGAAAGACGTCCACTGCTGGACATAGACCTCCTCCAGGCGTCACCACATTGACCGATCCCGTGAGTCTCGCATCCAGCGCCTTAACGCAACCTTAACCAGGTCATCGATCAACATAGTGGGAGGCCTTCCAACGCATTGTCTTCCGGTTCCCAGTCGCCATTCCAGAACTTTTCAGCCCCATCGGCCATCCGTTCTGCGAGCAATGTGCTCTGCCCACTGCCATTTAAGCACAGAATAAATATTAGTACCTACAAGATTTAAGTTTCGCAATTCTTCGGGCTATGTCGCTAACTTATTGGTTCATCCTCATTTCTGACGTAATCACGAAAGGAAACTCCGAGCATAGCCCTCTGCATTGCTCTTTGGGTGACTTTAAGCTTTCTGATAAGGCCCATTGTGAGCGACCACGTCTCGGTCCCATAGGTGATCACTGGTAACACACACTGGTCATAGACTTTTGTCTTAAGGCACTGCGGTAAATTGAACGGAGAAGATACAATTTCCCGAAAGCCTCTCAGCCGAGTCAGATTCAACGGTTAACCTCTTTCTCGAAGTTAGACTTACCCAACTGAACCATTTGTCCCAGGTAGACATAATCGTCTACAACTTCGAGTGTAGGACTTCGATTAAAAAAAAAAATAGTTTGTAATTCTACTTAATTAACTTAAAAAGTGGTTTATTCCTGAATTATTATTTACTTCATAATTTCTAGAAAATGACCGACTGATATTTGCCCATTCAAGAATTTCTGTTGTGACTCTTGAATCTTTGAGTACATCTTCTGGTCTTCGTTGTTTAGCTTTTGGGCGGCGCTCTTTTTTTAACACATTCAATACATGTACTAGCGTTGGTTTACGGCCATTTTTTTTATTTATCTGGGTATGCCAGTTTTCTGCAACATGTGTTGTTCTGTGACGTTCGCCGAAAACTGACCATCTTCTAACAAATTCTTCATTTTGTAACCAGAACTTCATATATTTTTGCATTTTTTTATCTAATATTGCCATCCTTTCTTGTAAATAGGTTTTAAGTTAATAATAAGGTTCTCAAACAATTAGGGGATTCAAAAGGAAATTAGAGTTTTATATGATCCCCTAGGGGATCGTAGTGAAACATTGAGTGCTGAAGAATCCCCTGGGGGATCGATTTAGGGGATTCTAGTGGAACGAGTGTTCCAGAAAATGTTAATTTTACGCACATTCAATAACAGATAGGTGGATACCGAGGTGCATATCGCGCCATCTAGTGAGATTTATTTGAACCAAATTTTCTTTCTTAGCAATGAGACCCCGTGGTTAAGCTAAGAACCTTAAAATCTAGCATAGGAATGGGAATATTTCAGGCTGATTATGAGTTCACCATCGCATTAAGTGGTAAATCCTTTGAATCTTTCTTAGGTACTATAAATAAAACGCAACAAATACGTTTGTATACTAATTTACTACGTATTTCTTACAAAACATTATTGCTTTTGATAAATATAATCACTTGTGAGGCCGAGTTCGGCGCAAACCCAACAGTAGTAATACATGGTTGTAAATTATTCACTGGCCAGCATTTCAAGGTTAGCTGTCAATTATTTACGCTGGAAAGCATTCCAAGGTTAGCTGTCAATTGTTCACACTGGACAACATTCCACGGGTAGTCATGTCTATTTCATTCTGGTTGTACAGTGCTAGGATGATAAACTGGGCGAAACACATGACCATTATGTAGATAATTGTGAACAGGATCCATCTTATGAAGTCGCACAAACCGATTTCATAGTTCGTGTCGTATGCGTACGTTTTGTCCGCACACAGTCTCATTTTAACCCCCCTCTATTTTGCCAGAAGGGTTTTGGAAGGTGTTCGCACCATTATTTTTATTTATTTTCGTACCTACATTCAACTTCTTGATTTTTTACGTCTTTTACGACATATGTTACAAAGTGACAGGTATTTTGACGTGAACTTTATTTTTTCTTTTTCGGATCTAGTTTTTTTACGGTTCTGTCAGAAACTTTATGGTAATGTGATAAAAAGGTTGTGTTATTATTTTATTTTATCTCTTCGATCAACAATATTGATCGAAGTATTACAAAGTTTATAAATCCTACTTCCTACTAATATTATAAATGCTAAAGTTTGTGAGGATGGATGTATGTATGTTTGTTACTCTTTCACGCAAAAACAACTGAACGGATCTGGATGAAATTTGGCACAGCGATAGATTATAGTCACGAATAGCACATAGGATACTTTTTATCCAGGGAATATGTTCCCTCGGGACAATTTTCGACATTCACGCGGGCGAAGCCGCTGGCAGAAGCTAGTCGTTTTTAAATTTGACAAATGGGAAATCCCATTAAATTACGATTAAATTGTTTTCATTGATTATTTGTCAAGATTAACCGTCATTATCAATTTTACCCGTCGGCGTCGACCCCCCCCCCCCTCCCCCGTTTCTACGCTACTTAAATAAGGTGTTTCCTTATGTTTGCCATAAGTTATTACTTCTCAGAATTTTTACCTTATTACTATTTACTATCGGATGGTGTAATAAATAATACAGCGTGTGTTTTTTTTCGTAAATACAACGGTTTCGATTCATGGCTTTGGTTTTCTTTTTAATTAGACCCCGTGACTCCTTTGAGTGTTTTTCACTATACCTCGTATTTTCGGATTTGGCCATAGTCAAACTCAAGGCCATTTATTTGCATTTAATGCGGTACAAAAGATGGTATAAATAAATTATTAGCACAATGACACATTTCGCCATAAGTTGGAATGCAAATATTAAGATATGAGTTAAGGTGCTTAGAATAAGCAGATCTGTAATAATCTTTATCTACACTCACAACGTAATGCTCCAAATATGAATTCAAAAAATATTGTATAAACGTACTTTATCTACACTCACAAAGTAATGTTCCAAATATGAATTAAAAAAATATTGTATAAATACGTACCTACTTTATATTCGTGGATAATTTTTATATCACACTTTTTTTTTTTTTTTTTTTAAATTTACTGGCGCGTGTAGGCTCATTAACTTAATGTAGAAAAGAAGTGTCATTGTCTATGGATGCGCGCGCTGCGCAGTCATGCGCAATGAGAATCTAAATTGCCCGCCATCCTACATATTTTTTCCGTTTCCACTTTTGTTTTATTTCAACTGTATGAGTGAAGATAAAGTAGTGTTTGCAACGTCATATATTCAGGTATTAAAACACTCGCGTTATATTATTATCACATTCGGCTTCGCCTCATGTGATAAACCTGCGCTCGTGTTTTAATAACCCCTATTATATGACCATTGCATAAACTACTATTATACAATAATAACACGTTTTTTTATTAAGTACTCAACCTATTATTCGACACATTATATTTAATAGGTATTTAAACTGTTAAGTTTAATAAAGTCTTCAAAAAACTTAATATACTTACTAAAAATAGACTGAAATTATATGGTTAACAACACATCTATACTAATATTATAAAGAGGTAAAGTTTGTGAGGTATAGTTGAACCAATTTAGATGTAATTTGGTGGGGAGATAGTTTGAAACCCTAGGAAGGATAATACATAGGATAGTTTCAATTTCCTTGGGATGATAAAACACTATTTACGCGGGCGAAGCCGCGGGCAGGAGCTAGTAAAATATAAAACAAATAATAACTTAAAAGACACAATAATAACATGAAACTCACTCTAAATAGTTTACACTTTACACAATTCTCTTTTCAGGCGAAAGAAATCCCCGGCATCAAAGTCTTCCACTACTGCGGCGGGCTGAACTTTGCTACTAAGAACCTGTTCAGAACCAAGCTGTTCCGTAAGATCGGATACATGAAGCCAATCGTGCCGATCCCGGAGGAGGACATCACCCTCTCGAAGAGGGAGTCGTTCGTGTGGGACCCTAATATTAGTAATATAGTAAGTGTATGGAGAGAATCACGTCTTTTTACAAGCTTTATTGCTTTTTACCTTGGTTTCGTATCACCCGGCAATGGGGATGTGAACTGCCATTTTTTCACGATAGGTGGCGCATCGTCGCTATGGGTATTGAAAGCTGTCAAATCCATACATGTCCAACCTATCATTCAGTAAATTTTAATTTTCTCGAAGTATGATTCTGCTTTACCAGGATGTACCAATCCCGGTGTTCATTTGTTGCCCAAAGACACAAAGGAAAAAGAAACTGGGAAAAGGCTTTAGATATTTAAAGGTTATGTTGCTTGGTAATCTTCGGCGATATAGTGGAGCTATTAACGTATTGATAAAGTTCTACAGCTGGAATGTCATTTGCTTGGCCTTCAGAAGCTTGAGGGCTTTGATTGGCGAAAATAAAATAAATCTTCTAACCTAAAAAGTAAAGAATACCAACACATTAAAGTAATGTTCTCTCATTTTTTTTTAATTTTTTCTTCCATAAGTCAAGTAAGAAATAACTCGTTACAACTAAAAAAAATAGCCAAATCTAGAACATAGCACCGATGAAAAATATTTTATTATATAAAATCTGAGTGGTGGCCCAGTGGAATCGGCCGCGACTTACAAGTTGTAGGTCGTGGGTTCGAGCCCAGGCAGGCGCTTTACTTTGTGTAAATTATTTCATCACCACTGCTCTCAAAACGGAGAAGGAAAACATCGTGACGAAACCGGCATGTCCTAGAACCAAAAATTCCATTCCATTCCCTCTCACAGAGAGGAGGCCTGTGTCCCAGCAGTGGGGTAACTTTAATAGGCTGATGATGTGATAAAAGTCTGCCTCTCAATAAGATCTGTTTTCTCTCCAGTTATCCTTGCTCCTCATTTCTTTAGTTCATTTTTCAATTCCTTAAGCTTCCAAGGACAACATATATTACGAGTATCAATAACGATTGTAGACCGGTTTAAACACAAAAAAAACGAGATGTAAACAAAGCAAAAATTATTTGACAGCAGCTTTGCGCCGCCAGCGACATCTGCGCTCAGCTTTGCGTTCACATCCCCATTGGTTACTGATTTTTTAAGCACTGGCATCCGTCTATGCTAAAACTTGGCGTAGGATCTTATGTAGGTTACGTAGGAAAAATTTTACTCTCACAGACAGAAGGCCTGTGTTCCAGTGGGAATATTAAAAGGCTGATGATGAAGATAATTATGCTGATTGCTATCATTCTGTTTACAGGTGCATTGTGTGATAATAGACGTGAGAGCGCTGTCGTACGTGGACGCGCCGGGCATCAAGTGTTTGGTCGCCATACACAAGGAGCTCTTAGCCAGCCATATCACTGTACTACTGGCGGGGGCCAATGGTAAGTGCAATCCGAATCTATACTTCCATACTTCACACTAATATTATAAATATATATATAACTAGCTGTTCACCGCGGCTTCGCTCCCGTGGGCCACCCCACAGTACCCGCTTTCTGGATAAAAAAATAGCCTATGTTACTCAGGAATAACGTAGAAGAAGAATTTTTTAAATCGGTCCAGTAGTTTCGGAGCCTATTCGGTACAAACAAACAAACAAAAAAATCTATCCTCTTTATAATATTAGTATAGAGTATAGATTAGATATTATAAAGGCGAAAGTCTGTGAGTGTGTATGTTTGTTACTTCTTCACGCTCAAACGGATGGACGGATCAGGATGAAATTTGGCAGAGAGATAGATTATAGTCTGGAATAGCACATAGGATATGTTTAATCCCGGGAATATGTTCGCTTGGGATAATTTTTGACAATCATGCGGGCGAAGCCGCTGGCAGAAGCTAGTATATTAATAATATAAACTAGCTTCTGCCAGGGCCTCGCCCGCCTGCAAAGTGTTTTATCATCCCAAGAAGGGAACATTATATCGGGATGAAAAGTAGCCTATGTGCTATTCCAGACTATAGTCTATCTCTGTGCCAAATTTCATTCAGATCCGTTCAGCTGTTCTGGCGTGATTGAGTAACAAACATACAAACAGACACTCACAAACTTTTGCCTTTATAATATTATGGTGTGATGTGATAGTAAGATACGAGACAGAAACTCTTTCTGTCTATCTGTTACGTTTAACGCTTAAACCGCTGAACCGATTTAAATGAAATTTGGTATGGAGATAGTTTGATACCCTCGGAAGGACAAAGGATACTGTTTATCCCGAAAATCATTGTTAAGGGCCACTCCCCTTAACAATGATTTAAAGAAAAGGGGAAAGATAAACAGACTTACAAAGCAAAACACAAAAAAATGCAAAATAACTTTTGTTTCGGAAGCCGGTGTTGCAAATTGATAAAACAAGAGGTATCAAAGTAGTATTTTTTATTTTTGTCTTCACAAACCGATACTGTTTCATGTACCGGATCGACCCTTCACGGGATTCTTGTATACCTTAGAAAGCATATGAAGCCGTTTGTCCCGGCTATCAATGTCTGGCAGTTGTTACGTGTAGTTAGAAGCCTGAAAGTCTGATGACCAAGCCAAGGGGAATCGTATAAGAAATTACTGACTAGTTCTTCTTAGAAATTACTGACTAGTTCTTCTTAGAACTAGTCAGTAATTTCTTATACGATCTGGGTAACTCAGTAACTGGGTCTTCCCAGTTACTGGGTTGTGGAGATCAGATAGGCAGGTGCTCCTTTACTGGTATTCACCTACATCCGGTTAGATTGGATTCCAATACCAACATATTAGGGAAAAAACCCGGCAAACCAATTGATGTATTTTTTATTTTTTTGCCAGGTCCAGTTCTAGAAATGATAGAAAGGTACAACTCCTTAGAGGAAGACCAGCTGAAGATGGAAGTGTTCCCCACAGTCCACGATGCCGTCGTATGCTACAAGTACATCCAATCTAAGAAGAACGCTGTTACAGTGACCACGTGACCTCAAACCCTGAGCGAGTTGTGAAGTAGTCAAATATTACAAAGGCCTTAATAAGGTTGTATAGCTCAAAATAATCATTTACATACCTTTTTTTTATTTTTTTTGCTACCCTGATTCTTTTTTCTTATGTTAAATTGTGATCTTTATATGTACCGACGTCGGGTCATAAGACGTCCTATGAACTATTGAAAAATCGAGTATTTTTATAGTAGCAGCCTTTTTGCTCAGTAAAATATCATTTGATATACTGATTGCGCAAATGACAGCTTGGTTTTTACACCATGTATTTTATGCATACAGTTTTTTTTATTATTTTAATTTTTAATAAATAAATTAAACCCATAATACCTGCCTTTTCAGGCAGTTAGCAGTTCCTATTTTGGACACAATGTTTTAATTATTACAGAATTATTTATTAGAAACAGGCAGGGTAAATAAAAAATAAAATGTAAAACGAAATCTATTTATATACATTTTAAAAAATCGTTACAAATAGCTGAACTTGGCTAAGCTTAATTTTTTTATATGAATGTATTTTTTTTTTGTGGTTCACTTCCGACCAGAGCAGCTCCACTACAGGCGTTTCTTCTTAATAAGGCATGGGTATATTTAAAACTATCGAATTTTGGTGGTATTTATTATATTTGAAATGATATATGCACAATATATCGAGAATTTATAATCTCGCAAGATTTATCACAAACATGCGGTGTCTGCAATAATGCGATGTCATGTCACACGGCGCTGAGGATTTTCTTTTTAGTGTCACGGCACTGTCGCGGCAACAGTGAAGCTGGGGCTGTTATGCTCAGAAGTGAGCCTATAAAGAATAAACAAAGTTGATTTGACAGTGATTTTGAGGCATTAGTACACTCATTTTTTAATTAAATATGTATATTTTATTCTCAGCCTCATTTAAACTTATGAAACTTATTAGAAAAATATATCAGGTACTTACTTAAAAGTACTTAATCCCTTTAAAGATTTTAGTTAATTATTTAAGAAAAGCTCACTTGGATCTAGATTTTGTTGCTATTGTAATAATAGTTTTGTTATTAATTTTACTGTACAAATTGTTAGTGTCATAATTTAATAATAACCTTAAAATTACTTGCAAAAAAATCTGTACACGATAGGTATCTGATTATTTATTTTTAAACTTTTTAATTATTTTAAAGTGTTTTTATGGGTTTTAATTACAAAGAAAATTGATAAAAAGACGTAGGGGGCAAAAAAGGTTCGATTTTAGCACTGAAGTCCCATCTCAAAATTTACCTTCTTCAAAAGTGTCATTTGAAATAACATTACAAATTTACAGTCGATTCGTCAACTGATTGACGAATTTCAAAATTTTATTAAAGATTATTATTACCATGTGTGTGCAGTTTTCTGCAAGTAAAAGTATTTATATCTAAATCTGTTGTGATATTTAGTACGTAACGCAAATGTACAGAATGTACTTAGAATAAAATATAATGTTGAATATATTTTACATTTTGTTTTAATTTATTCCTTACCTGTGTTAACTCCAAAAAATTCCTGAGCTCTACGTTCAAAGCACGGGAATGCATTTGGAATATGAGCAGGGGGCAAATCCGCTACCAGCTTGGGGCCTTTACTGGGCACTTTGGAACCAACGACATGCTCATGAAGATGGGTCTAACCGCGACACCCATATGCAGGTTGTGTGGGGAACATACGGAACGCATACAGCCCATCTTCTGTGCGATGCACTGGCTGGTAATGAGTCTCCTAGGGATAGGATATCCAAGACCAGAAGACTATAGACTCGTATCTCCTAATCTCGTTGTAAGAGACATGAAGAAGGTTTTCAACGAGATTGGGGAGGAGTAGGTTATCTAAGGGACCACAATTGATCCCAAGGGTTCTAAGTGTCCGAGTTATTTCTCGGCCCCTCCACAAGATAAGATACCTGTGTCACGGGGTCTCAGCGCTAAGAAAATTTGGTTCTTATAAGTCTCACTAGATGGCGCGATATGCAATGTAATTGTTATTGTATGTGTGTAAAATTAACATTTTCTGGAACTGAACATAAAAATTCTATGTTCTTGTTTAACTCAACTCTCCTAAGTACAAAATTATGGAATATTGAGCTCTTAATTCACATTTCAAAGATCATTTGAACGGATCATTTAAAATTGATGCCAATGCAATGCCGATGATCATTTAAAAGATGACGCATTTTTTAATTTCTGGCACATTCCACACGATTATTTAAAATTTGCATTGTAACACATTTTTGTGCAAAAAATCTGCAAAAACGTGCAAATAAATACTATAAAACGAACCATCACTGTATTTAAAGAAAAAAATATTCACGAATCTAGTAAACCCTTACAAGTCGCTGCTAATACCATCTATCTATCACCGTGAAACAGAACCGAACTCGTTCGATGTACAACCACATGTCGTTCACGTCCATATTGTTCAATTCAAGCCAAAAGAAATTGTTTATCATTGATCTGTAGCGCTCGCTCGATCTATGCAGCAGAGTCATTAAAATTGGACCTCTCGGATTCATGCCACCATACCAAGCCGCGGCGGACATTTGAACGATGTCATATTCCATCCATAATTGGCATAAATGGGCCTATTAAATAAAAAATAAATTTCGTTAATATCTCACACATATCTTGTTTTATACAATTTTAACATCGACCCGTCCTTGTTGAAAGACCCTTTATCTCGTATTTTCGATTAATGTTGATTTTTTTCACTATTAGTATTTGTTAATATTGTATAATCAAATCTATGATCAGTATCATAGATTTGATCATAGACATATTAAATAATATGGACTGGAAATACATACAAAAAAAACGTGCCTACCTAAACCTTAAAATGGCACATAAAATGGTTGCAGATGCTATGGTTGTGTCAATCACGGAACACACACACATTAATAATACAAAAAGTAAACAACCATTTGACAGCAGGACTACTACGAACACAACCACAAAATTGCATTGGCACATAATATGGCAAATATGGCACGTACTTACAACTGTCTCTACGTCATAACAAAATGTTGCCATAGTGAGCAACAACTGAAATATTGTTGTCTCTTTTTCCAAATACGATTACTACATTAGAAAGAATGAAACAAAACGATGTTTCACATTCTGTATCGTATTTCACTCATATTTGTATAAGCTAAATTAATGCATGTATATGTACATCGCGGCGCCTCCATGTTTTTCCTAGCTAGGCTTTGATTGTATACTAGCGACATCTATGCAATGAATATCTCAGTCTGTGGATATTCAACGATTGTTTCTGTTGTAAATTAATGAGTAATTTCTACACCAAAATACGTAGAACACCTATAATAATTATAATATTGTAAAATACCTAATCTCTGATTTGTATATTTTGTAGACTAAACAATATTATAAATCTATGGACTAAACTGACATTCGGGGGGACACCACTTTATCGTTTCATAAAAATAAAATAAAAATATAATGTTGTATAGTGATCAAAAATTGATCGAAAATCGTAGTAGATCGAAAAACCTAACATTCACATGCTTAGTACGTTGGTAATGTACTGGGTTCTTGGCAATAGCGATGGCAGACTGACTATCAGAGTAGACGGCCATGGCGAGTGATGGCTTCATCCAATTTGTAGCCCTGTCCATCAGTTACTTCGGCTTTATATCTAATCAGGCATATTGCTTATCTTGCAGCTTCTAATAGCGGTACATATTCTGCCTCTGCTGTACTAAGAGGTACAGTTCTTTGTTTCTTGTTGTCCCATGGGGGTGACCATAAGCCCTTAGAGTAAGGTTATTTTAGGGGCCCACCTAATTACTCAAAGTATAAGAAAATAATAAGACAATAAAATATCTGATTTATATTAAAATATATTATGCCTTAGTGTTTGTTAAATACAACCGTAAATAAATTGACAAATTATAAAGCAACCTTTCTGCACTTTCCTTTGGCAAATTCTTTAATTTACTCCTCACATTCTAGGCTCTTAGTTAAATCAACATTTTGGACAAAACGGTTAAATGGGTAAGTCGTGAGTTTGAGATCATCGTTCTGTATTTATTCTCTATATATGCCATCCTGTAAAAGGAGCGCTCAGCTTCACAGCTTGTGATTGGTAAGGTTAAATATATTTTTAAGATTGTAACTAGTTCGAGAATACGTCAACAAGATTATTTTCATAAATAATCGTAAAAATTTCTACGCAAGACGAGTAGAACTCTTAGCAAATAAGTTTTTAATTGGATGCATTCATTGACTAAATATTCATCCACATCATCAGGATAATAGTCAATAACTTTACGTGCGCTTTCTGCAATGTGATGCTTGTTGCAATGTGTTGCATGTTTTTGTCTTGCAAATCCATTAAAAAAATTTAAGCTATTGCATAGCTTTTACCGCGGGCTTTGAGCTTTTATCACGGGCGTTGAGCGCGGCGACCGATTGAGTGCGGCGACCGAATCAAGAAAAAAACTAATTATTTCGTAACGAAAAAATGCCGTAACGAAAATAATCCTGACACCCCGAGCTGCTCCGAAATCGGACGATGGATTCCGAGTGTGTGAGCGGGTGAGGGGGGAGGGGCAGGAGGGATTTGTTGCGCGATTTTATAGAAGGTTCATTTTGATATTTTTAGACTGAAGTAAAAAAATATTGGTATTCAAAGAAAACGACCTTATGTCCCTAAGAATACGGGTCACTTTTGCGTGGCAATTAAAAGTGGCCTTATGCCAATGGTAATAAGGGTCACTCAGAATTTGGTGCCGCGTTTTCCAGTTCGTTGGTTCGGTTCCGGTTGACAAAGAACCGTATTTTAAACCGAATTTTGCGGGGGAAGTTTTAGTTAATAGGGGGGGGTTATGCTATCTTGTTCTCAAGCTTGAAGTGACTAGGGGCAGGGGGGCAACAATTTTCTTAGAATTAAGCAAGCTCCAGCCGTTTCCAAGATATGGGACATTTTAGTTTTTATGATTTGGTCGCCGGTTCGTTCTTGGATGAACATTTTTTAATTGAGATTTAGCATAGATAAAAATAAGTAAATAATAATAATTGCATTTTGCAGCAAGTTGACAAAAAATGCTATGCAATAGCTTTACCGCGGCAGTCCCCGAGTGCCACACGTCTTTTTTTTAAATCCGTATTCAGTTTATCCAGTGCAACGTTCAGTGTGTCTATTTTAATCTTTTCTACGCCTAGTACTGCAACTTTCTCTGTAGAATTATTAGAATACTTTGATGTATTGCGTCTCTTAGTAATCACTGTAGTTAGTTACCACATTTGTACTTAATTTTTTGGCTCTTTCTTCGCAATCCTTTAGCTGACAACACTCAAACTGGCAACACTCGAAACTGAGATTTTGGAAATATTTAATTCATTTAATAAAAAAAAACATAAACCTGGTTTAGATATTGGGTCATTAAAAGAGTTTATTAGTAACAATCAGATCAGTCTGATTGTTACTAACAAACTCTTTTAATGACCCAATTAACTTATATCTTTCACAAATATCTAAACCAGGTTTATGTTTTTTTTTATTAAATGAATTAAATATTTCCAAAATCTCAGTTTCGAGTGTTGCCAGTTTTTTTAATAATTGTATGCCTCTTTTCAGAAATCAGCTTTTTCCTCTTCATTTTCGCTGAAACTTTTCAACATTTTTATATTGGATCATAGTTATTTTTTAATGCTTTTTATGCCATCGTAGTGGCAAGCCCATCTGATCCCGACAGAGTCTGAGAGGGAAACAGCGGAGCACGATCGAGATCGAATTAATGTGTAATGGCAGCCGAACATTTTAACTGTCAGTTCGAAGCTGCAAACCTTACGATCTGTTTAATTTAATAAAATTATGGATTTTTCGCATTATCGTCTATTTGACTTTGACTTGACTTAGCTGGGGGCCTCTTGAATCCACGGAGCCCTGGGCTGAA
The DNA here is from genome assembly GCA_945859665.1 of Anorthoa munda. Classification (NCBI taxonomy): domain Eukaryota; kingdom Metazoa; phylum Arthropoda; class Insecta; order Lepidoptera; family Noctuidae; genus Anorthoa; species Anorthoa munda. Next base: position 15,032,971 of record OX243904.1, read on the forward strand.
GCCCAAAAAGCCATCTGCCATATGGTAGATCCGGCCCTGAACCAGAGTCCGATCTCTTAACAAACTCTCAGGTTTAATTTGTATAATCATCTATAAATGTTACAAAATATTTGAATCCACTAAATGACTATTCAGCCATTGGTTCGCAGACGTCAGTATGTTCAAGTATACTGTCTGCTCTACTAGCTAGACTGCTTTTCTTGTATGGTGGTCTGTTTTGTTTTCCTTTCAGACAAGCTATAAGCACTAATACTAGGACTAGGAGAATTGTTAGAAAAACTCACACCTGTCATTACGTAATAGTTCCCCTAGGCCAAAAAAAAAAAAAGGCCAATCTTATAGCTTGAGAATTATCTGTGAAGCATCTGATCCTTAAAGCATTAGAGCAGCCCATAATTCTTCATTATAACCGCGACTGGGTGTGAGTTCTAGCGAAGTTTGGATTTGTGAATTAAACGATGGTTAAAGTTAGAGTCACTGTTTAATGTAACACAGGATACAAAATAACACGAAACAAATTATTATAACAACACAAAAGTACTTATAAATCAAGTTTGGTTGGTTTTGCGCGCGTACGATCAGAACGTCGTGTCGGAACGTGATCGGTTGCGACCAGTCGTTGCACAGCGCGCGTATTTGAAAAAGGGCGCTCCGCGCATGCGCGGACTGACTTCAATGTTGGTACATTGGCAGAGGTGTTGCCGTGGTTAATATTAAAATTGGGTGACCGCGTTATACACTCCCCCTCCAACACACTTAAACGGCCCGTTGGTGGGTTGGCATCTAAAGAACGCGGTTGAACACGTGGTCGTCCGCGCCGACGGCGTGGTTGTACTGGATCGGAGACCACATTATTACTAGTGTAAGTGGTTAAATCTGACCGGTGAAACTTTCCTACCAGCTGATTCGAAACTAAATCAGCAACTTCAAAAGTAGTAGGACTTACAACCTTAGTAACGCGATACGGGCCGTCCCGTCTTGGCATGAATTTACGAGTTCTACCTTTACTGGCATTACTTAATAAGTGAGTTGTAACTAAAACTAAGTCTCCGACTTCGAAACTAGGTACATGACAACGCCTCTGGTCAGCAATCTCCTTTCTTTTATCTTGCTGCTGTTCAGCTTTTTCCCTAATTGACTCCCAATTAGTAACAAATCTGCGGAGGTAAGGCGTGATTTGAGGAAGAAAGTTTTCTTTGTCTAATATAGCTCTCAAATCGCGCTAAGCATCGAAAGGTGTTCGCATTTCTCGAGCAAACATCATATGAGCAGGACTATATCCGGTAGTAGCACAATTGGCGCTGTTCATCGCAAAGCGTATCTCGGCTAAGAACTTCGGCCATGATCTATGCTCATTCTTCACTAATATGGCGAGCTGCGTCTTAAGATCGCGATTTTTGCGTTCGGCTGGGTTCGCTTCTGGATGGTATAAGGGTATAAGATTCTGTTTAATCCGCAAGACAAACATGCACTGTTGCATCGTAGCCGAAACAAACTGTACGCCATTATCGGATATGACGCGACGAGGAAAACCGTATCTGAGGAAGTATTCATTAATAAGAAGTGAAGCACAGGTCTCAGCATTAGCTTCGGCTAGTGCATACAACTCCACCCATCTAGTGGCAGTATCTTCCACTAGTAACACCCACTTTTCACCGTTCTTACCCTCTGGCAACGGTCCAAAGAGGTCAATAGCGAGGACTTCTCCACGCTGGTTAAGTACTGGAGTTTGAAGGAGACCAGCTGGTTTCAGATTGCTTATTTTATATCTTTGGCAATCTTCACAGTTTTTAAGGTACTCCATGACATACTTCCTCATCCCCGTAAAATAATATTTATATTTAATTCGATCAAGGGTACGTTCTACTCCCATGTGACCAGCTGTAGGTGTGTTGTGGAATTCATGCACTACCTTCTCTCGCAATGAGGCTGGTATCACAAGTTGAGGCTCATCTGAATCAGTTTCAGGGTTTAGCCTATAGAGAACGCCTTGGTCCAAAACATACCCTCTTTCTATCCAATGGGTATTATTGGCATCATAATCTTCAAGACCATTAATAATCTTAGCTACTTCTGGATCTTGTAGCTGCTCTTGGCGGATCTCAGAAGAGCCAGCTCTGGGAAAATCGATTGTGACCGCACATACCTCACAGTTCTCAGTGTTATTACACTGTGGGCGGCTCAGAGCATCTGCCAATATATTCGCCTTTCCTGGCGTAAAATCATAATGGATATCATACGACTGTAATTTCAAGGCCCAGCGTATCAGTCGTCCACTTGGCGATTTGTGTGTAAGCAACCACCTTAATGGTTGATGATCAGTTTTCACATACACTGGATGTCCGTCGAGATATCCCCTGAACTTTTCCACTGCCCACACAACAGCCAAAGCCTCTCGTTCGGTTGTGGAATAGTTTTTCTCGGCAGATGTAAGCAACCGGCTAGCATACTCAATAGGCCTCTCCTCGTGTCCTTCACCTTGCATGAGCACAGCTCCTAGAGCATAATTGCTAGCGTCTGTTCGTAGTACAAAAGGCTTAGTATAATCTGCCTGTACAAGAACGGGCGTTGAAGTGAGTTTCTGCTTAAGGCAATCGAAAGCAGCTTGTTGCTCATCAGTCCAACACCAACTCACATTCTTACGAGTAAGCTTAGATAGGGGTTGCACTACATTTGAAAAGTTCGGTACAAACTTTCTGAACCATGAACAGGTTTGCATAAATGACTTTAGGTGCTTTACGTTTTTGGGCTCCTTCATAGATAGAACAGCGTCTATCTTTGAGGGGTCTGGATTAATTCCCTCGGACGTGATGACATGTCCTAGGTACTTGACCTCATTGCGTGCAAAGAAACATTTGTCACGATTAGCACGAAGTCCAAAAAGACGTAACCGATCAAAGACCTTCTGAAGGTCATCTAAATGACTCGAAAAACTATCCGAAATGATCAAAAGATCATCTAAATACGCAATTAGCACTACATCCTGCAGAGCAGCACCTGAACGTAATCGGTCGATTAGTCTCTAAAACGTGGATGGTGCATTTTTGAGACCGAAGGGCATCCTCGTAAAACGATAAGTGCCGAATGGTGTAATGAACGCCGTTTTATCGCGGTCTTCAGGAAAGACACTGACTTGCCAATAACTAGATCTAAGGTCTATAGTAGTCATATAACAGTGCTGCTTAGTGGACTGCAAAAGCTCATCAATAAGTGGAAGTGGGTATGTGTCAGTTTTTGTGATGGAATTCAACCGACGATAATCTACGCAAAAACGTACACTATTATCCTTCTTAGGGACTAAAATCGCAGGAGAAGTCCATGCTGATTCACACTCCTCAATGATTCCTTCCTCAAGCATTGCATCCACTTCAGTCTTCATTAGCGCTTTCTTAGCGGGTGTGAGACGATACGGCGGGACAGATATGGGCGGATGATCACCCGTATCAATGTGGTGTTCCGCGAACGGTGTTGGTACTCCCCCTAGCTGAAAGATATCTTCATTACACTGAAGAAGGGAGGTGAGACGTTCACGCTCGGCAGGGTTGAGAACCACTGCTTCGTCATCACGTAACAATGTAGCTGAACAACACGAGACCTCGTTGCGTGGCGACTCTAATTCTAAAGGATAAATAATACTGTCATTTGAAAATTGCCACGTCAACGCTGCAAAGTCAATAATAATACCAGCGGCGGTAAGAAAATCAATACCCAAAAGAGAATCATTATCAATAGCATCAGGTAAGATAACAAAGTCTAAAGTAACAGTCTTGCCTTGCTTCAAGGTTACTTGTAGATTCGTAATCAATATGCGGCGTGTCTGCGTAGAACCATCTGCAAGTCGCACGAGCATACTAGTCTCGTTAAAAGGCTGATCACGCTGCTGAAGTAACCTATATAATGAACTACCGGCGATACTACGTTTCGCGGCAGTATCTACAAGTGCTTGACACTTAAAATCAAAAATTTCAATTTTTAAAATTGGCCTTTCAACACAGGAATTACCACGGGTGACGCTAGTCAAAGATGATAAATCTATAATTTCATCGTAATCAATTGTAGAGGTCGATGGTACTAAATTCCTATTTTTGTGCTGAAAATTCATGGTCACCCTACTTTGAGGTTCGGATTTCCGTAATTCTTTAGAAAATCGCATGGTCGCCCTACTTTGCGATTTTGGTTGAACTCTGTCAACGCGACTATCGATATCGGGATTATTTACGTAAAATTTATTTGAAGTTGAAAGAATATTATTCTTATTAATGGAATGGAATAAATTATTAGAACTACTATGATTAGTCTCCGATCCAATACAATCACGCTTAGAAGTGAAATTCGAACTTACCAGTTCATCCGGCGTTTGAACAGACGGTTGGAGAGGGGGCACTGACCTTTGTTGTTGTTTACACGATACTACGAAATTTATCGCGGCGATGTCCGCACTACATTTTGGACAATTTGTACGCACAACACCTCTCTCACCGCACCCATAACATACAATTTCATTGCCTTGTTTACTAGGTGTAGACATTTTCAAATTTAACCTACGACATACATTTTTATTATGACCGAATGATTTGCAATACGCACAGAATTGATTGGATTTTGGTTTCACTTCACTATTATTATTTTTTAATGGCCTGAAGGGCGTTTGAGCCGTGCTATCACTAGCTAACATATCACTTTGGCACTGAGGTGTCGAAGACGACGGCGCGGGCGGCAGCGCTGGCTTGCTCGACGCTTGCGTGGCCGGCGGCGCACGCGAAGTTCGGCGCTGGGCACCATCAGTGGTGCTGGGGCTCACGGCGACTGCATCATGAGATGCCTCGTTCAGTGACTCTTCAATAAGACGAGCGGTGCGGATGAGTTCCGCGAAGCACTTAACCTCATCTCGTCTTAGACGTTTTTTAATACGCCTATGCAATTGACCGTAGACCATGTCAACTTGGACTTTCTCGCTGAGGTCTTCTGGCGGTAATTTTGAAAGAAGAGCTCGGGCCTTAGCGATAAATAAATCAGTTTTCTCTTCGCCTTGTTTGTATTGAAACAATTCTTGATAAATTCGATGCGGGGGGCGATGATCTCCGTAGGCACTCTGTAGGTATTCAATTGCCTCCGACCATGAATTAATTTCCAATTTCACGCCCTGCCACCAGGTGGCTGCGTTGTCAGTCAGCAACATGGATAATGAAGGGAGTTAGCTTCGGAAACATTTGTGCATTCCCGGAAGCTTTCCACGGCGTCGATGAACGCGTCTACAGATTCAGACGCATCACCAGAAAACCGGGAACTGCAGCTCGCGAAGTTCCCTGATGATGACGATGCTTCGGACCCCGCGGCCATCGCAGGTCGCGGCGTAGCTGCTACCTTTTCAAGTAGCCTCTCGAAGGCTTCGGTCTGCGACCGTTGCAATGTCGCCATCATGGCGGTGACGTGATCCGTAGTAAACGTAACCGGGCTCTCGGCGCCGGATGGTTCATCAAAGTGGTCGTCTGACGAGTGACGATCCTTACGCGTTCGCGGCATTTTGTAATCACTTTATCACGTTTTCGAATGTTCACAAAAGTTTTTCAAACTTCGCCCTATGCTTGGGACGCCATTTATAACCGCGACTGGGTGTGAGTTCTAGCGAAGTTTGGATTTGTGAATTAAACGATGGTTAAAGTTAGAATCACTGTTTAATGTAACACAGGATACAAAATAACACGAAACAAATTATTATAACAACACAAAAGTACTTATAAATCAAGTTTGGTTGGTTTTGCGCGCGTACGATCAGAACGTCGTGTCGGAACGTGATCGGTTGCGACCAGTCGTTGCACGGCGCGCGTATTTGAAAAAGGGCGCTCCGCGCACGCGCGGACTGACTTCAATGTTGGTACATTGGGAGAGGTGTTGCCGTGGTTAATATTAAAATTGGGTGACCGCGTTATATCATCTAATTCCTTTCCTAGATCACACAGTTTTGTGCAGTCGTCATCAATTCCAAAATATAATCTTTTATAGTCATGAACTACTCCAGTTTAATACTGTGGTTTCGACTATAATCTGCATCGATTATTTACTTACCTTCGTACGCTTTCTCTAAAGCTTTCCAAGCTTCCTTGGTCGTCTTCTTGCGGAGCCTGACATCGATACGTCTAGAAAATCTATGACGGCATACGTAAATCAGCAGCCTTATTGCGTGAACTCTATCCAACCGACCAAATCGACCAATCACATGCGAGATGAATGACGCGTCCGTTTTGTGTGATTGGCCGATTTGGTCGGTTGGATAGAGTTCAACTTCTTTGCGCACTTACGCAATACGGCTGCAGATCATGTATACGGCGCAAAAATTTAGAGGAACCGGCTTCGACATAAACGAAAAATTGATAATTTTAACATATCTAACTTTTTCAATCAGTTAAATGCAACGTAAAGGTTGTTGTGTAGTGTGAGCAATATGTTAGTGATTATTATATAAGTTATTTAGTAGTCTTGTTTGGCGATCTATTGTTATAGACGTCTTCTGAAGTGTCCATAGTTATTAAGTAATATCCAATATTTTATAAGTGAAGACTTTTAATTGGCTGACTGTCAAATTTACTGCTCTTGTTCTGTTAATTTTAAGCTGTAAGTTTTCCATGTTATCTAAATAAATAAATAAATAAATATCTATCCATTAACTGTTTAATTTTTTTTTTGCTTGCCTACTCACAATTATAACTGAGTCATCAACCTACCTACTTATTTACAGAAATAAATTTAATTACTCAGAGTACTAAAAGTAATTAAGCATAGCATTCACGGCTCATTTCTTTTGCAGATATCATTTAACTACAAACAGATAACCAGTGATCGGATTTCTTTTTTGTCTCTACCTACCTTGTTAGTTCTAATTATTAAAGCTGGTATGTAAATTACATTAGCTTCCGCGCTTACTCACGTCGTTCAAACGAAAATAAGGAGATTACCTTTATTTTTTGAAAACAATAAAAATCGTGCATACCTACTCTTTTTGTAAAAACAGAAACAGGAAATGAATTTGATAGTTGTTTTACTTTATTAATTTTAGTTGTACTTAAGTAACGTTCCGAAACTCGGAAGAAATATTATGAAAAAAAAAAAATATAATGAAGCCCCCACTTTTTGTTTCTGTTCTTTGAACTTTGGTACATAAGCTCTACCTATTCTAAACAGTGCAGATAACAGATACGAGAACTGATATTATATTTTATTAGGTACTAGCTTCTGCACGCGCACTCGCCCGCGACAAATTCCGTTAATCTGTAACAGAGCGAAAGCGTAACAAACAAATGCGTGTGTGAGTTACATACGCATTTATATAATATTAGATATAATGATATTTAACTGTTCCATTGCAATTTCAAATAAACTTAAGATTAGAAAAACTAGCATTATTATTACATAATGCTAGTTTTTCTAATCTTAAGTTTTTCAAATTTCTGAATGTTTAGCGTTAGCCAGCGCCATTCCCGCAAGAAAAATCGGAAATTATCACTCGTTCCACTAGGATCCCCTAAATCAGTCCCCCAGGGGATTCTACAGCACTCAATGTTCCACTACGATCCCCTATGCAGGGGATTCTATAAGTACTTATAATTTCTATTCCTTTAAAGTCCCCTTTAAATAAAAAAGCCACCTATAAAATAACATTATGTAATACATAGACTTAAAAATCGGCCGACGACGACGAAAAGACGTCCATTGCTGGACATAGACCGCCTACAGGCGTCGCCACATTGACCGATCCCGTGATTCTCGCATCCAGCGCCTTACCGCAACCTTAACCAGGTCATCGGTCAACATAGTGGGAGGCGTTCCAACGCATCGGTTCCGGTTCCCGGTCACCATTCCAGAACTTTTCAGCTCCATCGGCCATATGTTCTGCGAGCAATATGCTCTGCCCACTGCCATTTAAGTTTCGCAATTCTTCGGGCTATGTCGGTAACTTATTGGTTCTCCTGCGGATATCCTCATTTTTGACGTAATTACGTAAGGAAACTCCGAGCATAGCCCTCTGCATTGCCCTTTGGGTGACTTTAAGCTTTCTGATTAGGCCCATTGTGAGCGAACACGTCTCGGTCCCATAGGTGATCACTGGTAACACACACTGGTCATAGACTTTTGTCTTAAGGCACTGCGGTAAATTGGACGAGAAGATACAATTTCCCGAAAGCCGCTCAACTGAGTCGGATTCAACGGTTAACCTCTTTCTCGAAGTTAGACTTACCCAACTGGACCGTTTGTCCCAGGTAGACATAATCGTCTACAACTTCGAGTGTAGGTCTTCGATTTAAAAAAAGATAAAGTTTTTAATTCTACTTAATTAACTTAAAAAGTGGTTTATTCCTGAATTATTATTTACTTCATCATTTCTAGAATATGACCAACTAATATTTGCCCATTCAAGAATTTCAGTTGTGATTCTTGAACCTTTGAGTACATCTTCTGATCTTTGTTGTTTAGCTATTGGGCGGCGCTCTTTTTTTAACGCATTCAATACATGTACTAGCGTTGGTTAACGGCCAATTTTTTTATTTATCTGTACTGGGAATGCCAGTTTTCTGCAACATTTGTTGTTCTGTGACATTCGCCGAAAACTGACAATCTTCTAACAAATTCTTCATATATTGCCATCCTTTCTTGTATATAGGTTTTAATTTAATAATAAGGTTCTCAAACAATTAGGGGATTCAAAAGGAAATTAGAGTTTTATATGATCCCCTAGGGGATCGTAGTGGAACATTGAGTGCTGTAGAATCCCCTGGGGGATCGATTTAGGGGATTCTAGTGGAACGAGTGGAAATTATTCTACGAGAAGTCGAGTGGCGACCCCGTGCAGGCCGCGGAGAGTAGGGCGAGCGGCGTACCGTAATACCGGCACTTCTCTCCCGCCGCGGCCTCCAAACTTCTGCCGCGATGCCTACCATACCACATCGCAGCCCGCCTCAGTTGCGATGGCGCCCATACGGCACCGCAACCTACTTATTGGCCGCTACGTCGTCGGCTTGTCGGCAAAAGCCCTGATGAGCGGCCCCTCCTACTCCAAGCCACGGCTACTGAGCCCCCGCCTCGACAATGGGGGATCAGAGCTTCAGCTAACCTAACCTTTCATCGAGCTAACCAAACCTTTAATCGGAGGTAACTTTACCTTGTAGCGTATTAGAGCTAACCTAATCTTTCAACAGAGCTAACCTAACCTTTCATCAGAGCTGACTTAACCTTGTAGCTTATCAGATCTACGTTCTTGAGCCACGTTCTTGACCCGGAGCCGCATCACGGCCGCCCCCAAATACGCACGAACTGTGCCAATGCTGTCCGCAAGGGCGGCTACCCAGCCGTGACCTCGGGACGGGTTGACAAGAGTTCCGCCAATCACATCACACACATCACATCATCAGCCTATTAATGTTCCCACTGCTGGGACACAGGCCTCCTCTATGTGAGAGGGAATGGGCCGTAATCCACCACGCGGGCCCGGTGCGGGTTGGTGGATGTCACATGTCTTCGAATTTTTGGTTCTAGGACATGCCGGTTTCCTCACGATGTTTTCCTTCACCGGTTTGAGAGCAGTGGTGATGAAATAAATTACACAAAGTAAAGCGCCTGCCTGGGCTCGAACCCACGACCTACAACTTGTAAGTCGCGGCCGATACCACTGGGCCACCACTGCTCACTCCGTTGTTCCGCCAATGATGGCCACAAAACCGTCGAGGTCTCCAACCCAGTTACCCCTGGGTGGGACGAAATACGGCTCAGCAACCACAGCCACGTGAATAGACCACTCTGCGATGCTCTGCAGCAAGACATCCTGAGCTCTAGCAGAGTGGTTCCCTGGGGGAAATGTTAGAGCGCCATTATGGGCAATCCATTCCCTCCGCACCATTCCTAGGCCGTATGAGAGCCAACCTAACCTTGTAGCGTATCAGAGCTACCTTACCTTGTAGCGTATCAGAGCTACCTTACCTTGTAGCGTATCAGAGCTACCTTACCTTGTAGCGTATCAGAGCTACCTTACATTGCAGCGTATAAGAGTTATAACCCTCGGCCAGCGTATGCCACGCTGTATCCTCGGGACGACGCAGTGATAATACCGAGCGTACGGCTCCCTGTTTATTCGACCCAGTTACTCGCCGAAGCATCCTTTTCCGAATCCACCAGCGTTGCCTGAAACGTCACCTAGGTTTAATTATTAGGTAATATAATTTAGCCCCATTCATATACAGGCTGATAGATAAGCTGTTTTGCAATTCTCAAAAACAACGTGAAATTAAGCGTGAAGCTAAAAATGCAACGATTAATGATAATAACATTATCTGCTAAGCCGGTGGCAACGAGGTGGTAACGATTAGAGCCCACTTAAATACCTGGTGGTATCGATATCTGCAGGTCTTGTGATTCTGTCTGCAAGATGGCAGGACTGTTCCTCTTTGGATTACTACTCGTGTTGGGATTCGCTCAGGTAAATATTTTGAGATACATAACTTAAGATGATATACGGTCACAGATATCCAACTGAATATCCTAATTAATAATTCAAGGTTTGGCTCTCACTTATTTCCTCCTCCAATATTGGACCAATTTAAAAGATATTCTTTATACTGAAAAAGAAAGATATTATATACTGTGTTCCTATGTTTTCCTTTTTAATGATACATTATCTTTAGAAGCACTAGAACCTTAAAAAATGCTCAAAATTGCGCACTAGGCGACTGTTGACACATAGGCCTAGTGTACAAATTTGACACTTATAAATGAAAAATATAAATATATATATATATAGATAATTTTTTATTCAATTTATTGAATCATCCCGACGGAATTTCGATCACGGTGGCCAATCTCAACGAAGATTAGCTAAGTCAAGAGCTATTAAGTACTAGCTGTTACCCGCGACATCGTCTGCGCTATTACTTGAAATAGCCTATTTTTTTATATCGCGCCATAATATTGTAGGTGTGTTTACATGAGAAATTATTAGTACACCTGGTCCAGCATCTTAAGGAATCATCCTTAAGAGGGTATCAATTCGGGATAAAAACTATCTATGTCCTGCCTAGGCTCTTAAACTGTCTCCATACCAACTATCATCTAAATCGGTTCAGTGGTTTAGGCGTGAAAAGGTAACAGACAGACAAAGAGAGTTATTTTCGCATTTATAATATTATATAGTTTGGATAGTGTTGGAGCACTGACATACAGGTGTACTCTGTATTCGGCAATCCCACACGACCGTGAAGAGATCAGGCACAGCACCAAAGGCTTTTAAAGGCTTTACGTGTTTTCCGAGGTAAGAGGTGTGTCACTTCCAAAAGCCGGGAAGCTACTGAAAATTTGCTAATGAGATACATTATTGAGTTGAGTTATCTATCGATTTCGTATATTTGTCTTACTTTTCCGAAAATTTCAGGGTGACCCTGTCGACGCCGACTCCGACCTTGCATATATCGGAGATGTTCGTGTTGGTAAGCATTCCGATAATTCTGTAATTCAAACTACATAGTTTATCGCCCTCAGTTTATGGCGATCACTGAGAAAAAGTACTGTTAAGTAACCTACTTGTTTTATCGTGTTCAATTTTATTAAATGTTATAATCGATTTTTTTCAGCGGGAAGCCAGCGGATCGTAGGAGGCTGGGAGGCCGAAGATGACCAGTTCCCGTCCACCGTGAGCATCCGCATGGTAGGAGGCGCAGGCGGCGTTGGCGCCTGTACTGGATCCATCCTCACCAATGAATGGATCCTCACCGCTGCGCATTGTCTTGCCAGGTTTGTGACCTTGCCCTTTATCGGATTTATAGCAGTGAAAGAAAGGACAATAAAATCAGAGCATGCAGTCCCAATAAACGTCAGTTGTTCTCGCATTGATTTTACTATAAAAACATTGCATTCTTGAGTTGCTGCGGCCTAAATAGGTAAATAATAGTACATTATGGCACAAGTTTGTAATGGTAAAAGAGAGCCGAGGACGGTAATCATCAATACACATGTGAATCATACGACGTTTTTCAACACACTTGTGAAGAAAATAATACAAAAAAATAATTTTCAACAGTGAAAACGAGTTGTGAAAATTTTTTCGCAATGGCGGAAAAAAATAATCAGTTTTCCTATGCGCGCGCATCTAACAATGGCGATCGGCCATAGACTATAAGAATTTGGTTTCTGATTTTTTGGCTTTTCGCGTATAGCGTTTTAGCCACGTACAAAATGGGGAATTTCAAGTTTTTTTTATTACAGAAGTTATATTTGAGTGATTTTTTTATTTATTAAACACGTACAAGTTAAAATTATCAATTTAAATACGAAGTTGCATTAAATGAGCAAGCAATAGGTACATTAATTTATTTGTACTATTGAGCACGATCTTTTTTGTATAGAATCTTTTTTAAGAACAAAGCAACTCAACCAATAAAATAAAAAAATCTATAACTCACTTGTGAATAATAGCAATGAAAAAGTCACAGTTTGATTACAGGTGTCATTATATGCCTAATTGCGGTGAATTTAGAGCCACTTTATGAGCAAGTGTGTTGAAAATACTATTTATGTCTCCATATTTTTTTTTACAATTTGTACATTATAATCAGTTAAAGCTATTTAACATTTCATATCAGGTAGTATCTGAAACCAGCTGAAAAAGTGTCTTTACGACCAAAAACCGCTTAGAAAAACTGAGCAACAACTTAGCAAATATATACAGATGCAGGTTGAGATATGTAGTCCTCTTGTACACTACCACAGATAATATAATACTAGACTACCGAGTATAGGAATAATTACTTACTTGTTCTCCTAATAATTAAAGGTTATAATGAAAGGTGTGTTTAAATTTGGATCTAATATAAACACACATTTAATTAATGGCATGCTCACCGTCCCTCTTCTAGACGCTACACGTACGTGGTCCGGCTGGGGCAGACCAACATCACTAGGCCTGGCTACATGGTGGAGGCTTGGGAGCGGTACATCCACGAGGGCTACAATCAGGAGAGCACCGCTGTGCAGACCGAGGACATCGGCCTGCTGAAGCTAAACCATTACATTCCTTTTGGAGGTACTTTGGTTTTGTGAATAACGAAAATTATTCCACGGGAACATACTACAGGGTTACAAAACTATCCTATGTCCTCCTTGGCTACGCGTGTGTATTTCAGCCCTTAGGGCCAGATTAATCAAAAAGATCCAAATTTTCTAACTAATGATAGTAACGTTAGTAAATAGATATATGATATTGTTTATACCCACATGACCTTGTTTGAGCTTTCTCTTTTCAAGAGAATTCGCCAAGTTGGCACCAACAGCTGAACTGATCACCTATTATAGTTGTCGGCAGGTAACTTGGCAATGGTCGTTAGATGCGCACAAGTCGTTTTTTAGGTCTCTTTGGTTACCAAGCGGAACGCGGGGAACGTTTAGCAGTTAGCACTGTTCCGAGTGCGTGATTGGTTGGTCAGTTGACACAAGGAAAGATTGACAAATCGTGTCGCGTCCAAGTTCCGTTCGCTATATATGGGTGTTGGTCAGTTCATTGACGCACTATGCGCGAACTTGGGGGCTAAGTTTTACGCCAAAACCTTGCCAAATTACATGCCGGGGACTATAACATCGGAACGTTACAACTTGCAGCATGACAACCACGCGAATAAATTCAAATTTAAAGACACTTCTCATAATAAACATAGGTAAAAAATGGCCTAGCGAGTTGGAAACCTGTGTCGGTGTAGTCTATGACGAAGAAAATAAGGCAGACAACTAGAATAAATACTCCACTACTATGGATAATCAGCCCAACAAATTCAAGAAGGTGACAAGAATGAAGTATTAAAATCAATTACATTAGGTAGCAAAACTGCGCAAGAATGATCGGCAAAATTACCCATGCATGCCTACAAAGTTTCTCTATATCACCACAGATAATATAATACTAGCATAATTGTGATAGGGTGTGATATAATTCGTTCGTTGACACAACATCTCTGAGAAAAGGCAGCATGACATGAGTATTCCACCCATCGATACAAATTTACGCTTACGGACTATAATTTTCATTATTTTCTGAGTACTATGACTTTGTTTCTTCACAGATTCCATTCAGCCCATCCGGATTCAGAGCAGCCAGCGGATGAACGAGGAGTACTGCGATGTGCAGCTCACCCTCAGCGGGTACGGACGGACCGATGACTGGTGGGCCGGTACGTAATAATAAATAATTACACTTCATAAATAATAATAATTAATTAATTTATTATTTAATTATATTCATAATTGCACTTAAAAATTAAAAGACTCTTAATACTTTTATAAAGCAACTAGCTGTGCCCGCGGCTAATCCCCCGTCAACGTCCCATTCTTTCGCGGAGAATGTTAACACCGCCATTCAGTAAATGACGTCCAATGCACAACGCCATCTATCGAATATGGAATTCTGCGTATATCAACTGTCCGAGTATTCTTTAACACTTTAAATTCATCTAACTTTTGATAGAGTGAACAGATTGCGATGAAACAAAAACTAAGTAATACTTCAAGCTAAGACTTCAAGTTACGTACAATTTTATATGTAAAAGTTATCTACATTGGTTTCGTACATTTTACGTGAAACAACTAAACAGACAAAGAGCCAAAAATGACAAAAATGGATTCTGTCCTTTAACACTCTGGCAATTTTGTTTTTAGGGTTCCGTACCCAAAGCGTAAAAACGGGACCCTATTACTAAGACTCCGCGATCCGTCTGTCTGTTCATATTTCATGAACCGTGACAGCTAGGCAGTTGAAATTTTCACAGATGATGTATTTCTGTTGCCACTATAACAACAAATACTAAAAACGGAATAAAATAAATATTTAAGTAGGGCTCCCATACAACAAACGTGATTTTTTTGCCGCTTGTTGCGATAACGGAACCCTTCGTGCGCGAGTCAGACTCGCACTTAGCCGGTTTTTATTTTTTATTTTGACGATGTGCTATAACTACTTTTCTACAGATTTAGTAAATGTATTGTTATTGTGTTATTGATTGATGATTGATATTGACAAATGAGACAAAAGGGAAACCTGACTGCGGATTTCGGTAATACAGGGGCACTATATCAGACTGAAAACATCCACTGCCTAGTCTTTTTCTACCTAAGTTGGGGTCAGCTACATGGAGCAAAGGCGCAAATCTTACCTCCATAAACTAAGGGTTGGGTACCTTTGGCCAAACTGGGTTTACACCTCTATGCAGGCTGACCTTGAGAAGTTTTACGTTTCCCTTAACATCATTTCTATCTAGTAGGTATTAAAAACTTTGAAAACTTACCTATTTCCAGGTGGAATCGTTCCCGATATCCTGTACTGGACTTTCCAGCGCGGTCTGACGCAAGCAGAGTGCCGCACCTGGTACCCCAATAGCCAGACTATAAACGTGCAGACCATGTGCACGCAGTACTATGACGAGCCGAGCCAGAACCCCTGCACGGTGAGTTACTACCATTGTACCAGGATGATATGAGCTAGCAGGAGTACCTCGCCTGGTACCCTAACAGCTAGACCATGTGCACGCAGTACTATGACGAGCCGAGCCAGAACCCCTGCACGGTGAGTTACTACCATTGTACCAGGATGATATGAGCTAGCAGGAGTACCTCGCCTGGTACCCTAACAGCTAGACCATGTGCACGCAGTACTATGACGAGCCGAGCCAGAACCCCTGCACGGTGAGTTACTACCATTGTACCAGGATGATATGAGCTAGCAGGAGTACCACGCCTGGTACCCTAATAGCTAGACCATGTGCACGCAGTACTATGACGAGCCGAGCCAGAACCCCTGCACGGTGAGTTACTACCATTGTACCAGGATGATATGAGCTAGCAGGAGTACCTCGCCTGGTACCCTAACAGCTAGACCATGTGCACGCAGTACTATGACGAGCCGAGCCAGAACCCCTGCACGGTGAGTTACTACCATTGTACCAGGATGATATGAGCTAGCAGGAGTACCACGCCTGGTACCCTAATAGCTAGACCATGTGCACGCAGTACTATGACGAGCCGAGCCAGAACCCCTGCACGGTGAGTTACTACCATTGTACCAGGATGATATGAGCTAGCAGGAGTACCACGCCTGGTACCCTAACAGCTAGACCATGTGCACGCAGTACTATGACGAGTCCAGCCAGAACCCCTGCACAGTGAGTGCCTGCTACTGTACCAGGGTTACATGAGGCAGCAGGAGTGCCGCACCTGTTACCCCAACAGCAAGACTATCAACGTGTAGACCATGTGCACGCAGTAATATGAGGAGCGCAATCAGAACCCCTGCACGGTGAGTTACTACCATTGTACCTGGGTGGCATATATGAGCTAGCAGGAGTACCGCGCCTGGTTCCCCAACAGCCAAAACATGTGCACGCAGTACTATGACGAGCCCAGCCAGAAACTCTGAACAGTGAGTGTCTGCCACCAAGGGCGTCGCCAGCCGATGGCCCAGGGGGGGGCAAGTTGATATGGAGAATGAGAAAAGTATGAATTGTAGGTAAAGTCGAGAGCACATGAATCTTTTCACTTGTAGTACGAGCCTTATATCTACAGCGATAATCGATCGAGAAATAATATCGGTATAGTTCTCGCTAAACTTCTTGGCCGTCTCGAAGTTGGCTGCAATGTCTGCGCAGTAGTAAATCATACAAAAACAGTACCGATACGTGCCTTGCGCATCGTAAAGCCAACTGCAGAGTGGCCCAGAAGTTTGGCGAGCACTATTCAGAGTCCAACGTGTAAAGCTACGCAACTCTACCGTACACGTTGTGCACGGAAGAGCGATCAAAATTTTCAACGCTTTTCCGTGTCGGGAAAGAAGGTTTTTGCCTATTTTAGGATATCAACAACGGTTCGATCTGTTGGGTCTGGTTTATATATATTCATTCGCGACTTACGGGAATGATCAATCAAGCAAGTCAAGTCAAAGACTTAGGACTGTGGTTGCTTTACATTAGGCCTCTTAGGCATTAGAATCTCTAGGGGGGGGCAGCTGCCCCCCCCCTGCCCCCCCTTGGCGACGCCCTTGTCTGCCACTGTACCAGTGTGACATGAGACAGCAGGAGTACCGCGCCTGGTACCACATCAGCTAGACTATAAACGTGTAGACCATCTGCACGCAGTAATATGAGGAGCCCAGTCAGTAACCCTGCACTGTGAGTTACTACCATTGTACCAGGGTGGCATGAGCTAGCAGGAGTACCGCACCTGGTTCCCCAACAGCCAGACCATTTGCAAGCAGTACTACGATGAGCCTAACCAGAACCCTTGCACTGTGAGCTTACTACTACCACAGCTACCACCTTACTTAGGTGCATCGTACATGAGACGTTAACTGATGTGACTCACACGGGACCTAAGACGATGAACTAGCGGAAAGATTTCCATCAGTCGTATCGTAGGTCTTATTGTATTGGATGACTTAGGTCAGTTTGACTCACAAATTACGCAATCCACCGACTATTTGAGAAGCTCGTTGAAGGCATTGCAATTGTAATCTGTATTATATATATATATAGTATATAGTAATAAAAAAAATATATTTGTAATTCAACTTTCAACATCTTGAGCTCGTGAGTAAATTCGCTCGGATTTAGGCTTCTGGTAAGAAGAAGATCTTAAACGAAACCTCCGACACACGATTAGGATTTCAGTTTAATATCTTTAGTTTTATTGTTATAATAACAAACAATATCTGTATCTATTCTAGGGTGACAGCGGCGGTCCTTTAACCATGGTGGACTTAGACGGCAAGATCACACAAGTCGGCATCATGAGCTTCGGATCACAGCGCGGTTGCAACACTCCCAACCCACAAGGTAAGATCTCCTTTCATCACAAACAGTCACGTTGTGGCTGCACCACAGCTCAGCAAACTCTGGAAAATTCTGTTCTTGGAGATCTGTGTTGATCCGGAATGAGGTGGTCCAACAGAACAGGGCACCAGTGAACTGTTTATACAGTTTACAGAAGAAGTTCCAGAGTTTCTTTCGGTGTTTCTACTCAGAGTAGTTGGTTAGGAAATACGGGCCTACCGGCCTAATCTATAAATATACAAATAAATAATATTAAAGTGTCTGTATGTAATATCAAAATAACAACGTTTTATTGAATGCACGTAAAAGTCTATACGGTACTAACAACAGATAAGCAATTTTTAAGATTTTTGTCTGTCTGTCTATCTGTCTGTCTGTCTGTTTGTTCCGGGTAATCTCCGAAACGGCTGGACCGATTTTGACGGGACTTTCACTGGTAGATAGCTGATGTAATAACGAGTAACATAGGCTACGTTTGATCACGAGAAAATTCATAGTTCCGGCCAAAAACTAAAAAAAATATATATAATTTTTACGAGTTTGTCGCAAACGAAGTCGCGGGCAACAGCTAGTCTATATTAAATTGACAAAACAGATCGACTTGTAAAAGTGGTATTCCAACTTATTTAATAAAATAAATAAATGTACTTATTATTTAGTCTGCATATTTGGCTAATATCAAGTTAGACTTTAATCAAATCTGCGACCCGATGGTGGGACATACAAACTGGAGGAATTATAATCTCCGCAAGATGAATAGTAACAGAACAGCCCGAGGATCGAGCTTATATGCCCAGCAGTGTACTAATAAAAGCTGATTATGGTGACCATGCAGAAGCTTCTGGAATCATTAACTGTTACATGCCAGTATATAGCAGTTAAACAATTACAACCCTATTACTTATTCTCAACTTTAAAAAAGAGTTTTCAAAATCTGTCCATAATTGACGGAGTAATCGGTGAAAAAACATTTAAAAAAACATACATACAGCCGAACATAGAACCTCCTCCTTTTCGAAAGTCGGTTAAGAAGAGATTCTAATAACAACACTATGCTTACATGATTATCAGGTTTCGTCCGACCCGACTACTACCACGACTGGATCGAGAAGCAGACGGGCATCAGCTTCGACTGGAACGTCGAAGACTTGGAGACCAAGCCTGAAGATGTCGCGGCATAAGGCCAGCCTATCTAAGAGTATGTTACCCATGCCAAAATAAGCAAATCATATAAATTAATTTAAATAAAGAATGTTACGTCTTCTTGTGTTTTTGTTTTTTCCAATATATCCGTAATTCCCATGAAACAATGGGCACTCAAGTTCATAACAAAACCAGACGTTTAGGTACCCTTGAGAATTTCAAAACGACACAAAACCTCACAAATATCGGTTATCAGGGGGTGACCATAAACTCTTAGAGTAAGGTTATTTTGAGTGTGTGTAAAGGAAAGATGTATATGACTTGTATACATCTGTCACTTACGCGATCTCAAAATAAACTTACTCTAGAGCTTATGGTCACCCCCCTGGCCAAAAATCAAAATATTTGAAGGTATCAATAACATTTTTGACGTAAAATAATATGTAATTAGGTAAATTAGGTGTAGGTCACCCAATTAATTATAGAATTACCCACAGATTTAGGATTATGATAAGTTGAAGCTAATCTACAAGATTAATGATTTCGCCATTACGTGCAAAAACAATTCTGCTGCATAAGCAATCGAGTGAATAGCAAATAATGACTATTAACTTTAAAAATAAATAATAAGTTTACCTAGGTAACAACTTTTATCAATGGCTTTACGAAAATGAAATACCCAATTCTCCATAATGTATTATGAGTGGAGATAAAAGATTTTAGCCAGTCAACAGACGTTGTTCTGGTAGTTGGGCTGCATGCTGGATGACAAGGGCTAGTATTGTAGATAGTAAAGGTTACCAAAAAGAACGAAAATCAATTACCAGAGATTATGTTAGTCGACTCTTCACGTGACCAGAGGGCTGGGCTTTTCCTTGGCCAGAGATTCAGCATTGCCATACAACTTGGCAATGGCATGTATGGTAATATAGGTAGTCATTGTTAATTAAGTATTTATACTATTATACCAGAGTATAATAAAATTTAAATGGCGCCTTTTGAGAGGCGCGTTATTTAATTTAATTTAATGTCAGTGTCGATAGTTGCAATAAAAGTTCATTTCTAGGGTTCCGTACCCAAAGGGTAAAAACGGGACCCTATTACTAAGACTCCGCAGTCCGTCTGTCTGTCTGTCACCGAACCGTCATGAACCGTGATAGCTAGACAGTTAAAATTTTCACAGATGATGTAATTCTGTTGCCGCTATAACAGCAAATACTAAAAACAGAATAATATTAATATTAAAGTGGGGCTCCCATACAACAAACGTGATTTTGTTGCCGTTTTTTGCGATAATGGTACGGAACCCTACGTGCGCGAGTCCGACTCGCACTTGGCCGGTTTTTGAATATTTGGGAATTGATTATTCATTTAACATAAAACCCAAGTAGAATTTGCGTGAAGTGAAAATGTCGACCGAAGGGTGCTGAAAGACAATCTTGCTCTACCATGATCAAGTGCTAGGGGCGGTATCTGTGCCCAGGTTGCGCTGGATGGACGTACATTTCAGTAACACCATTATAAATACAACTAGCTGATCCCCGCGGCTTCGATCCCGTCAACAAGCTATCTACCTACCTACCACCTACACATCTACCCTACCTACCCACCTACCTTACCTACCTTCCAACCTACTCACCTGCCCTACCGATCAACCTACCTACCCTACCTAACAATAACCTACTCACCTGCCCTACCGATCAACCTACCTACCCTACCCTTTCCTACATACCTACCCACCCTATCCTACATACCTACCGACCCTACCCTACCCCACCCTACATACCTACTCAATCCTACATACCCTACTTACAATACCCTACCTACCTATTTTATTTTTGTTTACGGGGGAAACCTTCAAAAGGCGCCTGGACTTTTGGGGAAAAGACAGGAAGTGCGGGATTTTTACCTCACTAAAACCACCCCGGTGATCACCATCAGCACCGAAAAACATCGAGCAACACCCGTCACCTCTTAAAAGACTACCCCGGAACCTCCTCTGTGCAACGCCTGTCTGGGCACATCCCTGGGGAGGCTGAAAGAATCACCTCCCCCGAGCCTCGCTGTGCACGGCAGCACGTGATCACTGTGCAGCCGTCTTTTCTGAAGCCACTTAGTGGGCGGACACCCAATCTTACCACCCGCGATCCCGGAGTCCGGCCGACTTATAATGCAGGCGGGATTTCGGCATTTTAGGCATCGGGCCGGTTGCCTCCCCGATGTTATCTTCTTCGAGCGGGATGGGCCCTCTAACGATCCCGCTCGGCGGTTGGCGGCCTCCTTCTGGGCCATCACAGTCTCACAGAAGGAGGCCATTTCCCTCCTATTTTCTGTCTCTGCCAGCATGGGCCTCACAGCTGCTGGCAGAGACAGGACTCACCCGATCCTGACGACCAAGACCTGCCGCTCAGAGTCCCACACCGGGCACTCCTCGAGCGTGTGCTGTGCAGAATCAAGGTTGCCTCCACAATGGTGTGGTGTCCAAATTTGCCGTGGTCTCTCGCCCAATCCTATTCAGATACCCACCGAAGTAACCGTGTCCAGTCAGTACAGTACCTGAGTGAGCCTGTAGGAGAAGCGCTCCTCTCTTTTCAGCCCGGCTTCGACAACGCGCTTGCGCGAAAATTGTGGCTGCTGTAGCCGTGTCGCCCTTCGTGCCGCCTCAGCCTTACTACAGCGATTCCCGGCACGCTGTCACCATTCCGGTGGATGGCACGAATCGGGTTATATACCCTCGCATCCCCGCCAGAATGTCAAGCGGAGGAAAGCGTGCCAGGACCAGGAGCACAAAGCCGCCTCAAAGGATACCGTTCGGTATCCTCGTGCGATACGAACTCTCAATCTATATATATTAGTCTATGATACGAACTGCCACTTTCCGCTGCAGACTTTTAAGGTGAACGCGCACCTATCCGCGCCGCAGGAGCCGCACGCGCCGCAGTCATCGCATTTTCTCAAGGCCCCGCGCTATCCGCGCCGCACGCGCCGAACGCGCCGAACGCGCCGAACGCGCCGAATGGCCGAAAGCGCCGCACGCACAGTGTTGTCAGAATCATATTCACTTCTGTAAATCTTATTATATGAATATTTTCTGTATAGAACGAATGTACGTAGTGAACTACGGCACTTGATCCTGTTATTGTCGGTTGCTTATTGTTAGAAGAAGAAAATGAATGAAAAAAAAATGGGTTCGAGACATTAACTTAAAAAGAGAACAGTTTGGATAGTATCGCACATTATTTCCTGACTTGAGATAATTTAAATTAAGATCCGGTGCCCCACTACAGATTCTCGAAAGCATTCATGTCATATAAAAAAATGTTAGAAATTATAGCTAAAAATTTTGCTACCAGTTTTATTAAATAGTAGCCGAAAAGTAGCTTAATTTAGCTAAAAAGTAGCTAAGTTGGCATCACTGTACGCATGATGTCTCCGCGCCGCCCGCACTGCACTCGCCGCAAGCATCGAACGCGCCGAATCTGATGACGTCATCAGCACGCGCCGGTGGAATCCGTATACCTACAGCATTTTGCTGAAATGCGGCTCGTGCGGCGCGGATAGGTGCGCGAGGCTGCATACGATTTCATATAAAGATTTATAAAATGCGATGACTGCGGCGCGTGCGGCTCCTGCGGCGCAGATAGGTGCGCGTTCACCTTAAGATATAAGGTGAACGCGCACCTATCCGCGCCGCAGGAGCCGCACGCGCCGCAGTCATCGCATTTTATATATCTTTATATGAAATCGTATGCAGCCTCGCGCACCTATCCGCGCCGCACGAGCCGCATTTCAGCAAAATGCTGTAGGTATACGGATTCTACCGGCGTGTGCTGATGACGTCATCAGATTCGGCGCGTTCGATGCTTGCGGCGAGTGCGGTGCGGGCGGCGCGGAGACATCATGCGTACAGTGATGCCAACTTAGCTACTTTTTAGCTAAATCAAGCTACTTTTCGGCTACTATTTAATAAAACTGGTAGCAAAATTTTTAGCTATAATTTCTAACATTTTTTTATATGACATGTATGCTTTCGAGAATCTGTAGTGGGGCACCGGATCTTAATTTAAATTATCTCAAGTCAGGAAATAATGTGCGATACTATCCAAACTGTTCTCTTTTTAAGTTAATGTCTTTATATATCATCATCATTTGTTTGTTTTGTCATGTTTTTTTTTCTTTCATTTTCTTCTTCTAACAATAAGCAACCGACAATAACAGGATCAAGTGCCGTAGGTCACTACGTACGTTCGTTCTATACAGAAAATATTCATATAATAAGATTTACAGAAGTGAATATGATTCTGACAACACTGTGCGTGCGGCGCTTTGGGCCATTCGGCGCGTTCGGCGCGTACGGCGCGTTCGGCGCGTTCGGCGCGTTCGGCGCGGATAGCGCGGGGCCTTGAGAAAATGCGATGACTGCGGCGCGTGCGGCTCCTGCGGCGCGGATAGGTGCGCGTTCACCTTTCTCACCTACCCTACCTTACCCTAACTACCTACCTACCAATTTGTTAAACTATTTTTATGAATAAAAATTAAGAATTAATATTACAATACGAATGTAACCAATATTTGTTGTTTCTACCGGCGCGGCGATTTAATTAAATTTAAGAACACAAAAGCTGCTATTGTGACTTAACTATGATAACGAGATATTTACTCTACTAGACTTTTTTGTAGGTAATAATGAGTATTTTAATCATGTAGAACATAATTGTCATGTATGATCAATAGTTATCTCAGCGCACGCCAAATAATTAATTTTGTAGGCAAAATTTTGCTACTTTGGGTTACATTATTGCAATTTTCATAAGGATCACTAATTTTTTTGAAAATAAATTATAGTCTATGTTACTCGGGAATAATATAGGTTTCCATAGGTAAAAGAATTTTTAAAATCAGTCCAGTAGTTTCGGAGCCTATTCGGTACAAACAAACAAACAAAAAAATATTTCCTGTTTATAATATTGGTATAGATGGATAGTATTTAAACGAGCGAAATAAAATTCAAATTAAAGGTGTAAAAAATACTGAATATGGCTTACTGAAATACTAAGTGGGCGAAACACAGTTGGCGAATACAAATGTTTAAAACAGCGACTTGAAAATAAAAGTATGTCGACGGTTTTTCTGTCTGCAGGGTCTAAAGTAACCTAACATGAAGGAGATGATGGGCGCTAAGTTCGCTCGCTTTGCTCGCTCACTTCAGCTCCCGTCATCCCCTTCGAACCTAAACTATCCGTGTCGGGGATCTCTAAGCTCCCGATCTCGCTTCGCTCGCTCTTGGACTAATTCGTTGAGAACACGAATAATAATAATAAATAAATAACTCCCGCGCTGCTCAGCGAAATCGCTTCGTCGGTAGTTCTGTTACTTTCAAAGGAATAATATGCTAAAATAGAATCCTAAATACAATTACAGTATGCAACATTATTATTACCGCAGCTCACAAAAACTTCCTAAAAGGTTTTTTCTCAAACATGATTGGAAATATGAGCGTTATTTTGACAACCTTCTTCGTGATAAATCGAAACTGCTGAAATGACCAAATACATGAGAGCAGTTGCCGGCAAAAGTTGTATGAAAATCCATATCTGTCGTGTCTAGCGGCCAAATAAATTACATAGTAAACTCATATCTGTCGTGTTATTTAAAAATGGAATGATCTTTTACTCCGAAACATGGGAACCAAGGAGCTAACTTATCAAGGGATTTTTAAATTTCGAACTGGCCTACAAATAGAAAGCTGTTTATAGAAAAAAAAAAACAAATGAACACTTTAACGCGGCAAAATCTCTTCATTGATTATGAAAGTAATTGTATTTTCTCAAACATGCTTGGAAATGTGATCATTATTTTGACAACCTTCTTCGAGATAAATCGAAATTGCGGTACTGGTCAAATACATGCGCGCAGCGGCCGGCAAAAGTTGTATGAAAATCCATATCTGTCGTGTCTAGCGGCCAAATAAATTCTATAGAAACTCATATCTGTCGTGTAGTTTAAAAATCGAACGATGTTTTACTCTGAAACATGGCAACCAAGGAGGTAACTTATCAAAGGTTTTATTTAAATTTCGAACTGGCTTGCAAATAGAACGCTGTTTATTGAAAAAAAAACAAAGGAACACTTTAACGCGGGAACAATTATTGTTGTTCGTCATTGATTTTGACAAAATGAGTTCTAGGTACTACTTAGTTTTAATTTCCGCGCATTATTTGAGAAAAGTACTATACAAGCCTTGGCCACAACTAGGCATTGATGGACTTACGTATGTGTGCCTCGGCTTCGCTTCGGCCCACATTTACACGTTCGTCCATCAATGCCTATTTTGCTAGCCGCTGCAGTAATGTACTATTGTTAAAATGAGTTTTAGGTACTACGTGGTACTACTTAGCTTTAATTTCCGCGCATTATTTGAGAAAAGTACTATACAAGCCTTGGCCGCAACTAGGCATTAATGGACTTACGTATGTGTGCCTCGGCTTCGCCTCGGCCCACATTTACACGTTCGTCCATCAATGCCTCTTTTGCTGGCCGCTGCAGTAATGTACTATACTCAAACCGGAGAAACAGTTACTTACTTGGTATACTTAATATAATAGTCGCCCATTATCTTTCGCCCGGTTAATAATTTCCCAAATACAATATAGGTATAGAATCTATCAATATAAGTTTCACCAACGGTAAATTTCTCATCACCGTTCTCTCATCTTCTCTTAGGAAAAAGTTCGATATAGTCCTCCGGCGAGCTCCGATTTTCCCACGAGAAATAAGTATTTAGCAACCTCTCACCACTTACAGTTATACTCAAAATTCCTTTACAAATTCCCTTTGGCAAGCGAAGGTCCATATTCAAAAACAAACGTTTAAAGACTGCAGACATGGTTATCAAATTAGTAGGTATACGAACTTGCATAGTCATCAATGGTTATACGACAGATAACGGCTTCCGTTCCAAAATGCCAAACCTACTTGGAAAAACACAAATAGGTAATTAGGTATTGTTTTTTTTAAGGTGTTGTGTTGGGTAAAGCTGGGTAAAGCCAATGTCCGCTGCCACTGATAGTCTGATATCTGATACTATTGATACACTTCTGTGCGCACGAGTATAGCCGGTATAAGCTGGGATTATCATGTTCATTAAAATAACACAATGACGCTGCGTAGAGACGCCATGGTTTGGATTTTTTGGGATGTATCCTGAATTCATGTTTTTAGCAAATAAATGATTATGATTATGAAACCAGCCGCTCCATGTAAAATATTGTTAGTCAGCTGCATTGGCAGGCGTATTACGTAAGAGGCGTTACGGCGTCCTCACCTTCCGTTGACGCAGGTCCTCACCGGACACGGCTGTTTTGGGAGGTTCCTGTTCAGGATAAGGCGGGAGGAAACGCCCGAGTGTCACCATTGTGTGGACCGCCCTGAAGACACGGTGGAGCATACGGTGGAGATCTGCCCCGCTTGGGCGGAGCACCACCGTGTCCTCATGAAGGCGATCGGCGGTGGCGACCTCTCGCGTCCAGCCCTGGTGCAGGCCATGGTACAGTGCGAGAGGGCATGGGAAGCTGTCTCCTCCTTCTGCGAAGCAGTAATGCTCGCAAAGGAGGAGGCGGAACGCGTGAGGGAGACGCAAAGGAGACGCCCTCACGCCCCTAGCCACCGCAGGAGACGCAAGCCGATTCCCGGCCACCGTAGGCGCGGGCTTGCGGACGGAAAGAAATGGGTAGCTCGCCGTCCGATAAGGACCAAGCCCGAGTTTACGGCGCGTAGTGTTCCACGCGCGCTCAAAGAGATGTCAGCAAAGTGACGGGGTCCGATAGGGCCGATGCCTGTCTGGGTCGCGGATAAATTTGAAAGAGAGTTACCGCGGCCCTGACACAAGCAACTGAAGGAACACCGGTGGGTTTTAGTCAGTAAAAGTCTGACACGCTCTCCCGCTTCACTCAGTGCGGGAGAAGTCATTGGACGACATAACAAAAAAAATAAAAAATGCTTGTTACGTAAGAAACAGCAATCAGCAATCATCGTGCGATCAAACGCTTTATGTCATAAAAGTCGGAATTACCTACAGTGTAGGTATGGTAGGTCCTACACAATCGTTTGCTAAGCACTCGCTGTTTATCAAATGCACATATTTAAAAAAAAAAGCCATAAACTCTAATACTTCTGTATTGAAGAGCAATTATTGCACTTATATAGCTATCGTTTTGCTCTTGCAAGATACGTAATAAACCTGCCAGTTAAACTGGTAGCCGCCCCAAAATAGTTGGGAACAGACTAGTCAGCTTGATTGTCCTGAAACAAGTAGTACATTTTACCTAGCCTCTACTTCACTTGCATGTGTACCTACAGAAAGCAAATGACGTAGTGAAACGGGCTAATTTATTATCTATACTGAGCTACTATGCTACTGGATGCCGACAACCTAAAATTTAGTTGGGAGTAGGCCGAATGATTGCCTGAACTGGAACAACATATTCCTAGTTCAGTACAAGCCTTCCACTACTGACAGGGGCGTTATGATGACCGTTTAATCCATGCGTGTGGGTACATACTCCAATTTTCTACCTTCCCTTGCTCGCTCTAATATTTTCCTGATATAAAACACATGGTTCCCGATTCATAAATTCTGACTTTAGGACTAGCTACGCCACTGACTAATGATGATCTCTGGAGATCTACGTCATGAATTCTCCACCACTCAACTTTCTGGTAGTCAACCTGCAGCCTTATTGCGTAACTAGCTTCTTTCCGCGGCTTCACCCGCTTTATAAGTGTTGTATCATCCCAAGTTATATTTATTATTTTATTATTGTAGTACACCACAAAAATATATACACAGGACAAAAAAAAACATAAAAGCGAGTGTACAATGGGTGGTCTTATCGCACAGGGCAATCTCTTACAGACAACCTTTGGAAGGACTAAAAGAGAGGAGAGAAATTTTGGGTTGTCAGTATACAATATATCTTAAACAATAATAAATATACATCCTACTAATCCTTCTATCTATAATATATAATATAATATATAATAATATTATAAATGCGAAAGTTTGTGAGGATGTATGTTTGTTACTCTTTCACGCAAAAACTAAAGAACGGATCTGGATGAAATTTGGCACAGAGATAGATTATAGACAGGAACAGCACATAGGATACTTTTTATCCCGGGAATATGTTCCCTCGGGACAATTTTCGACATTCACGCGGGCGAAGCCGCTGGCAGAAGCTAGTAATAACATAAAATACATACATACAATAATTCATAATATACTAATATACCTTTAACAAAAATATAACAGAGAAAGGAGAAGACTAATTATAGCCTATATACCATTTTTTTTAATGTTGGTAAGGATTGAGCACGCCTCACTTCAATAGATAGTGCATTCCACAAACGAACTGCTTGAACTGTAAAAGATTTGTCGAAGAAGGATGTGGAATGCATACGTATATAATATGTGATTTGCAACTAAACACAACAGCAAAGAGTATGAAAAATCGACCAATAACATAGACGGAAATCCACATCGCGTCTTTCATCTCGCATGTGATTAGTCGATATTTCATAGTCTTTACCAAATGCCGAATTTATTACGCAATATGGCTGCTGTTGTGTTTTGTTGCAAATCATGCACTATCATAAAATTTTTTGTCTGCTATTTAACTCGCTTATGAATTATCTAGTGTATGAATTTTAAGAGATTTTTTTGTAGATTTTTTACCTAGACAATTACTAGATATTCCTCAATCCTTCACAAAATTTGGTAACCATTACAATGCTGAAATACCCAACGATACCTACCTACCATAAAAATCCTAATTAATTATAGCTATCATAATCCCAGATAATGACAAAACATTATCATTTAATGCCTATGTTCGAGATATATAGATTAATAATATAGTACCAGTAATTAAGTCTGGATTGAGTCAGTACTTGCTGAGCGTTCGTTCAAGATGGCGGCCGCTTACCTGTTGGGAGTTTTCTTCATTTTGGGATTTGCTCAGGTAAGAAACATTGATGAGCAAAACACTAAAATAATGTGTGAAGTTACAAAAAAGAAATAATGAAAATTTGTTAAGTAGATTTTGAGATAATCGCGAACATACATACGTACGGGTCGAATACTTTAACTTCTTTTTAGGGTTCCGTACACAAAGGGTAAAAATGGGACCCTATTACTAAGACTCCGCGGTCCGTCTGTCTGTCTGTCCGTCTGTCACCAGGCTGTATCTCATGAACCGTGATAGCTAGAAAGTTGAAATTTTCAAACGTAATCCACGTTTTGCCTTTTTTTGCGATATTGGTACGGAACCCTTCGTGCGCGAGTCCAACTCGCACTGGGCCGGTTTTTTTTTATATTTGGTTAAAAAAGGTGATACAACGACGGGTGATGTACAGAATTTGTAGGTACTTTTAAAAATATAGGACATTTAATTGATGCATTTTATTCATCATTCTATCGCTTCATGCTTCATTTAATATTTACTATGCTAACAAAGTGAACTTTTTTAGGGAGGTGTCTTCAATCCCGAGCCCGCCGTTATCGAGGACTTGCGTAAGTGAATACTTATAATATTTACTAAAATTAAACAAATTATTAAATGAAAGATTATTAAGTATCCTGAAGAAATAATTTTCTTAAGGCGATATATACGCCCCAATGTTAACGCAATACTGGCCGTGCGCCCGCTCGATGCCAAAATATCAATATTGAACCTCCTTTTGAACAGTTTTGTTTGCAAAATATTATTTGATTTACATATGCAATGTTAGTGAAGAAATTTCAGCCATAATTTTTTCTGTGTAAAAATATTTATAAACATCCAAGTCGTTTTGGAGGAGTTTCCAAAAGTTTCGAAAAAATATCGTGTTGTTAATTATTTTTACAAAGCAAAACTATTAGTTACACGAAAAAACCTGTGTGTACGTGTTCAAAATTATGTATATGAATCAATAATAAATATTTTATGTAGGCCCTTAATAATCGTGTGCTCAAATGGCTACGACGCCTGGCCGTAGCCGGGGTCTCACATTGCTAAGAAAGAAAATTTGGTTCAAAAAAGTCTAACTAGATGGCGCGATATGCACCTCGGTATCCACCTATCTGTTATTGAATGTGCGTAAAATTAACATTTTCTGGAATTGAACACAAAAATTATATGTTCTTGTTTAATCAACTCTCCTAAGTACAAAATTTTGGAATATTGGTCTCTTAATTCACATTTCAATGAATATTAGACGGATCATTTAAAATTGATGCCAATAGATGGCGCATTTTTTAATTTCTGAGGCATTCAACTCGATTGTTAAAGTTTGCATTTTAACACATTTTGGTGCAAAAAAACTGTAAAAACGTGCAAATAAATACTAGAAAACAAACCTTCACTGTATTTAAAGAAAAAAACATTCACGAACCTAGTAAACACTTTTACTTGCAAGTCGCTGCTAACACCATTTATCTATCACCGTGAAACAAAACCGAATGCGTTCGATGTACAAAAAATTGCCAGAATAAGCAGTCGAAAAACGCTAGTTACGTCGGCACGGTTTCTTTGTATGGGATGAGGTATCTGTATGCTAGTATTATATTATCTGTGCCGTAGCCTTGTAGCGAGTGCGATACGCATTTTTTCCGAAACGGGAGCCGCGATCTCACTTGCTACGGCGTAGCGCTACGCTGCTACGCGATCACGTAGTCGGAGATCTTTTAATGTAGCCCTCCCATTTCTTATTATGTATAGATACCATACGCGACAAATTAATAATTACAAGACGCTGGGCTGGAATTTTTCAATAATCAGATAATTAAGATAATTAATTCTTTTATCTAAGGTATTAAAATGGTGGATTGATAATATGTATTTTCCATACAAAAACTGTTCAAACCAAATATTTTTATTCAGCAAAAATTTTTTATTCAAATAAATTGCTAGAAATTTGTAAAAGCTCCCTGAATTAACCATTAAATAATGTAAAAAAGCCATTTTCATGAAAATCCTCCTTAACTTTATTATTATCTTTACTTACTTTCCACCTTTCGTCCTCTAGCTAACTACCAAGCCTCAAGAATCGTAGCTGGCTGGCCGGCAGTAGAAGGCCAGATCCCATTCCAGGGCAGTCTGCGTATGGTCAATAATGTTGGTGGCGTCAGCTCCTGCGGTTGCTCCCTCATCCACAACAAATGGGTGCTCACCGCTGCTCACTGCCTGGCTAAGTAAGTTACTATAGAAACTATTTCTCCTATGATATAAATTTACGTACCATCGACCATACCATAACGTGTCAACATCATCATCATGATAAATTTTACACGTCAGTGTAAGGCCACTGACCTGCAGCCTAATTGCGTAAGTGAATTCTGCAAAGCAAACAAGTTGGAACCTTCCCAAAAACGACTTTTCGCTCACACACACACACTCTGAAACGGAAAGGTTATGCTCCTTTACCAATTTGACGTAGAATTGATTGTAAAAGAATGAATGAAAGCGGAAGAATCTAGATAAAACTTCACTATTGGTATTGTGTAATGCAAATGTCATATATTTGACAAGCGTTTAACATACGTAGTATCTCTAATAAGTAGTCTGTGTTCAACTCAAAGGAGGATTTGGAAAGCTAACGCTAGCTTTCCAAATTAGTTTCGCAATACCGAAAAAGTTGAAAGAAAAGATTCTGATTGTTTGAAAGAATCGACTAGTTTCCTTTTCAGAATTTACTTACGCAATTAGGCTGCTGGCCTGAAGATAAAGCTGTACACGTAAGGCTGCGTCGCGATCAATTGTTCGGCAGCCCGAACGTTTCGTCGCGCCTACAGAGATTGCCTTTGGATTTTGCCAAACAAATGGTCGCGACGATCGCGTATTCATTTAATGATCGCTGTCTATTAGGAGGACGTGATAAACCCAATTGTTCCCTTAAGATTGCCCTAGTCGACGGCACGAACTATTTTGTGCGTGTGGTTAAATGCAAGCTATCTCCTCCGACAGCACCCACAGCCTTATTGCGTAAATGCGCAAAGAAGTTAAACTCTATCCAACGGACCAAATCGACCAATCACATGCGAGATGAATGACGCGTCCGTTTTGTGTGATTGGCCGATTTGGTCGGTTGGATAGAGTTCAACTTCTTTGCGCACTTACGCAATACGGCTGCCGGTCTGAGGATCCTCCCTTTTCATTGGAGATTTTTGGGACTTTACACCCTGTTCCCCATGCCTCCAAAATGTTAACTCAAAAATGCCCCGACCCTCCGACAGTGGACGACTCTCATTTGCAGAATAAATCACATATGAAATAAAAGCGACGACCTCATATTCACGCTAAAGATTACTTTATGAACATGGATACCTATGACTATTCGCTCGAGGCAACCTATCAATGTTTTTTCAGATTCTCCTTTAACTCTTTTCTCAAACCGATGCCGACGTTTTGCCATCATGTTTTGCCCAGTGCTGACACATAGCCGATTCTCTTCCTTAACAGCCTTAACAAAATAACAATATTTTTTTCTCCTGACAGCCGCATCACTTTCGTCGTCCGCTTCGGCCTGACCAACCTGACCCGCCCCGAGGTTATCGTGGAGTCTGCCAACAAGTACATCCACCCAGAATACGATGAGATCAGGGCCGGAGTCCAGACCGCTGATCTGGCCTTGGTCGGACTTGACAACTATGTTCCGTACTCCGGTAAGTCCGGACAATGTTTTTCTGTTCCCAAGGTACAGGTTATATCTAGTTTGAGGAGCACCAAACTGTCTTTACAAGCTTTTAATTAACTTGTATGTATGTAGGGGTTAAATCTTGCGATCGAATTTTAAAGCAACCGACCGACCGACCGTTTTCCTCAACCGATTAAGATGAAATTTTGCATACACGTTTGGTTTGGATGACAATGCACAGTAAGCTAAAAAGCTTGACTAAAACATTTTTTTTAATCTGCATATAATATTTTAAACAGTTACAGATAGTAAACTATGTATAGTTATAAGGTAATTTTGTAACAATGAACAATCAAACTTCTTCTTGTTCCCAAAGTCTTGCTCTTATAATAAAGCCACAGTGATAGGGCGCACATCACAGTAAACAGCCATATGCGACGAAAGCCCTTATCATCTGAGTAACACTAACTTAACTTTTTAATAAACAACGGACACGTAAACATTTTTTTTTTTTTAAATACCGCATCTGTTCGATCATTTTGATGCAGACCCATCAAGATATACTAGACTCCAAGCCATACTAATATTGTAATTGTCTGTTATTCTGTTTGTTATAATTCCGCTAATCTTATTATCTGCTTTCCCATAGCTAATATCCAGCCAGCTCGTCTCATGAGCAGCGCTCAGAAGAACGTCAACTATGCCGGAGTCCAGATGATCGTCAGTGGCTTTGGACGGACCGACGACCTCTGGAACGGTCAGTATCTTGAAGCAATAGCAACAATACATCTAAACAGATAACATGCTCAGAAAAAATCGAAGGGTATACTTAAAAACGACTGCCAATATAAGTACCTACCAGAAGTCAGATATTCAGACACCAGTCTTGCCAAGGGGTGTCGTGTATCGTATTATCCAGTTACTAGGGTGTGAAGGTCAGATTGGCATTCGCTCCATGTAAAATAGTGACACCCACTTAGCTGCATGCGGTTGGACGGGAAGCCAACACCTACATAGTAGGGAAAATTCTAGGCAGATTACATTGTCTCGTTGTACTGAACCTATAAAAATTTCCAGGTGGTGCGGCTTCCGAAATCCTCCTGTGGACGTTGCAGCGAGGTGTGTCCAACGCGGAGTGCCTAAGCTGGTACCCTAACAGTCAGGTCATTAAGGAGGAGACCATCTGCTCAGGATCTTACGACGACCCCTCACAGTCCTCTTGCCAGGTAAACATAAAGAACTGAATACCTACTCAACAATATGCACATTTCTTGGGAACGCATCTTGAGAAGCATGATTTCCATCGAGGAGTTTATTGACTGGATCCCGTCTGTTGCGCTCTGAGGAGAGAGACCCCTCTCTTTTAGTGTTCGAGTACTAATTCGTACCAATTGAGTAGATAGTAATTATCTACCAAGTATGGAAGCGACGTTTGGAGTTGGTGGTCCGGCGGTAGTCACGGACATTCTCTTTCCTCGTACGTCTGTAGAAGATTTGTGTGTGTGTGGTGCTGGTAGGTTATGGTAGGGTACTTTTTTAAACTAATATATTGTATACCAATTTGTTATAATTATCTTGTAAAGGATTCTTGTTATGTAGGTACTACTTATAGATTTTATAAAGCGAAGTATTATAAATCTTGCGTAAGACGGTATTTTCCTAGAGCTAGATGGTATGAGAAAATATAGACAACCGTCCGGCAGGCTTATTACGTATCTTTAGCAAGAGCAAAACGATAGCGATCAAACGCTTTATGTCATAAAAGTCGGAATTACCTGCAGTGTAGGTATGGTAGGTCCTACACAATCGTTTGCTAATCGCTCGCTGTTTGTCAAATGCACTTATTTAAAAAAAAACCGCCTACAACTCTAAAACTTCTGTATGGAAAAGCAATTATTGCGCAAAAAACGCTATCATTTTGCTCTTGCAAAAGATACGTAATAAGCCTGCCGGATCTCTTGTGATGTGCCTGCTAAGCATGGCGGATAGGGGCGCGCGCGAATATCTCTGAGGCCCCATAACACTAATATTGGTGGTAGGAACTGTGGGGTTTCAGCCGGTAGGAGTCCGACAGTACCATTCGTTCTCCCCTTATGAGGAATTTCCCACACAAATAAAAGATAATTTATCTTCATCCATTTCAGACATTTTACAAAAAGAATCGGAAATGCCTAAATGATTTTGTTATAACCGCCAGGGTGACAGCGGTGGCCCCCTAACCTTCGTAGACGCTGACGGCGAGCGCACCCAGGTCGGTATCGTGAGCTTCGGATCCACTGCTGGATGCAACAGCCCCTGGCCTTCTGGTGAGCAATGTTTATTGTATTCATCTTCGTTCATTGCAGCAAGACTTACATTAGGATTGGCCAACCAGCATACAAAGTATCCATAGCAAGACTACCCACAACCGTCACTTCCAAGGTGACGCAAACAAGTCTCCTGCAACATTGCTGCAATAAAATCGATGAAGAAATTAGTTCCCTGCAAGGTTTTTGCTCAAGCCAAAAACGTTTTAATAAGTTTTTATTTTGTCATATGCCGTTGATGAGCCCATTTATAATACTACATCGGTACATCCCTTCAGGCAATGTTCTGGCTGGCCTACTGCAGGAATTCCCACACCTAGACCCAAAATTTCACCAGAACTGTACAACTAATTTTCCCAACACCTCTGTCCTCAGGTTTCGTGCGTCCAGGTCACTACCACGGCTGGTTCACAGAGGTGACCGGCGTCAATTTCGACTGGGACAGCGATGCCATTGCGAAGCCCGATTCTAATGAGGACAGCGCCCCCTCTGTAGAGGATTCCGCATCCGACGAAAACAGTGCCAGTGGCTCTTCCTCTGACAGCGCTAGTTCTTCCTCTGACAGCTCAGAAAGCAGCGAGGAAGCGCAGAAAGTGCATGTTGTCAACTACTAAGTTGATGTAATGGAAATAAAAGTTGCGTTGTAACTTCAAAACTTTCGTTTTATTTTCAAAGGCCATTTTTAAAAGATTATATTTAACTCGCCTGGTTAGTTAGGTAGTATGGGTCAAATGTTGTAAGGATTTTAGGCAATTATTGTGCATAACCAACGAAAAAAAAAAACTAAGTTATCAGGTACTGTTAAATGCACTTTTAAAATAGATCATTAGCTAAAGTTTGAAATGTGAACGGGCGTAATTGCGTAAATGAATTCGGCAAGGGTTTGAACCCATGAAAGAATACGACAAACACTCTTTAAATAATTGCAGTAATTGTTATAATATTACATTAAAAACATATTAGGACTTTAACTTTCATCAATATATAAGTGGTGTACTTATTGTAAATTATTAGGAAATTGGTTTTTGTGTACAAAAATGTATACAAACATATATATTTATATGTATTCTATAGTAGTTATATAAGTCCATATTAATAACTCGTTATCACCATTTTCGTTTATTTTTAACTTATCATAAGTGTACGCAATATAGACCCTCCACACAGGTCAATATTTAAAGGTGCACTTCCGCAAAGAAGTCCTGTAACACTGTAAAATCGCGGAAAAGAAGGTGTCGTGTAATACGCGTCGCTTACGCGTTTAGGGATCGATTTCACCAATGAAACTTTATTTTTTTGTTTTTATTTGGACATGGCTCGCGCTTGACCACTATCTGACCTGAGGGTAAACGATGATGTGGTCGACGGTGAAGCACGCTTGCCTAGAAGCAACCTATTCACTCTTGACTTAAAGCCCCCTAGATTATAGCTATCGGGAAACCCAGACTCCGGCAGGGAATTCCACGCCTTAGCTAACCAACCAACCACCAATGGAACTAATCGCAATTAGTTCAACTAAACTCAGTTTATGCAAATACAACGTTCTGTTTGGTAGTTTCTCAGCGGTCTATACCAATCAGAACGCTGTATTTCCATAAACTGAGATTAGTTGAACTAATCGCGATTAGTTCCATTGGTGAAATCGGCACTTAGACAGACCACTGTTACTTTCGCGGAGCCGCTCTGCTCAGAAGTACACCTTATTAAGTCTAGCGCACCTTGAGTGCTACAATATACTGCTAAATATTTTTGCTACGGCCACTATGGGAAAGGCCCAAGCTAACCAACAAAAGAAAAACAATAAAATACACTAACGAGAGAGAGTGGTGGTAGGGACTATGCACACAACGACGGCGCGTAACAGCGCTGCTAAAGCGCTGTCCACACCAAAGCCGATTGCGCAAGTGATTCGGCAAGGTGAAGGGTATGACCGCTATCAAATTGACCAATCACATGCGAGATGAATGACGAGATGTGAATTTCCGTCTGTGTGATTGGTCGATTGATAACGGTCAAACCCATTGCGTTTTGACCATTATAAATATAGCGTATTTACTTACGCAATATGGCTGCGGGTTCCCGTCCATGACGGAAAACGACAAGAATCGGTTAAATACGATTTGTACGAACTTTTTCACACAAATTCGTACCAGGGGGACCCGGATCGTTCATACAAATCGTATGTAAGTGTTCGTCAGGGACGTGGACCCGGAAATGTATGGACAGCGCTATAATGTATACAAAGTAACAGCAGAACTAGTTAGTTACAGTAACATTAGGCTTCGTCCTAATAGAAAGCGACCACTTTTTTTTTTTTTTTTGTGATGGGTTTGCTCTTGACTCTCGAAATGCACGAATATGCGATCTTCTCGTTCATTAGTTCGTCGTCGACACATCGTCGCGCCGACAGAGGGCACTTTCCGGTTTTGCCGTTCAATTGTACTCGACAATCGCGTACGCACTTTCTAATAAGACGACACCTCAAGTTATTGAAGCAAAAAAAAAAAAAGAAGAAAAGTTGTCATGGGCAGTCTCTTTATAAGACAGACCACAGATTACCAATTAAACAGCTATTACAACAAAAAAGGCGGCTACGCTTACAGCCGATATTCGAAAATTGAACACGCTAGCATTAGTTTACATTTTCTATAATCATTTACACCTGCCAAAATGTATTTACAAATAAAGAACGTGTCTCTTTTCTACACTAAAAATATTGCTGACATTGAGATAAATGCAAATGTAAGTCTGTATATCATTGCACACTTAATTCTTGTAAACTCCATTTACTATAACAATAGACATTTAAATTAGCCCATTTTACAGCCCATTCAACCGATTTTGACTTCTATTGCGTTGATTATACGACAAATGGGAGCTGTAGTAAACAGTTGGTTTTGGTAACAGGTTTATGCTTTTTATGTCATCCTTATGTGTGCGAGATAGAACTCAAAATCGGTTGAACGGACTGTAAAAAGAGTTGTAAAGACGACTAAATATATTTCAAATGGAGTATAGGTACCACTGTTGGACATTTTATTATTCTTTAATCACAATTTGATTTAATTCACAATTTTACTGTTATGTTTTATATTTATTATTTATTTCATTATTGTTATTTACAGGCACGCGTTTGACTATCGTTATTATTGCCGTCATTATTGTTATTTACGCGTTCACCTGATGGTAAGCGTTCATGTTGTCGAAGATGGTGTATGCCTGCCTAGAAGTAATTTATTCACTCTAGACTTGATCTCAAACTATCAAAAAGCTTCATTTTTCTACAACCTTGTCTATTATGTAACAAATTGTCTAAGAAATTAGTTTCGAAATATGAACATTTAGACACAAGATTATAAAAAATAAATTTAAAATATCAAAATTACATAATAACAAGTTAGTTAGTTACAAATTACGTAATTACATAGTTACGAAATGACTTTTGTATGGATCATTATGTAACTGGTAGAATGATACTGAACCTGTTACCTCTCGAAAAAGCGCGCGTTGATTGTGTGTATATAGTCTGTGGTTTTTAGACTGAACGTTTCTAATAAATTGTTGTTGGAACTTATTCAACTTATAGGTAGTAGAAAAATAATTGTCCGTGTCTCGCATAAAAAGGCTTTATTTTAACACACGCATGTAGCTTTGGCTACACCGCTCGTGTTAAAATCTCGACACGAAATATGCTATATAATTCAGTATAGAAAAGAGATCACACAATCCAAGTTATGATTACTACCTATCCGCTTGTTCGACATTACCATGCCTAATAGACGAGCTCGCTGCAAAAACGGTATTTAACAAATCTTGGCAGTACTCCTTTTCTTCTAAAAACCTATCATCACTTAGTTCTGGTCGCTTCAGGTGGTCTTGCAGGGTTTTCTTGAGGTTGTATCTTGTGTCCCTGCACAAGCTTAAGATGACAGGGTCGTTGGTGCTCACTAACACTTGTAGTATGCTCAGCAAATGTTCTGTGCTCTCGTTTCTTTCCGCTTGGATCTCTGCTGCTATTACTTGCACGATGTTTAGTGTGACGAATCGTTCTGAAAATAAAAAATTATTAGATTCTAAGTACTAAGTAGTAGTAGAGATTTTTATGCAGAAACTTGTCTCTTCGTGAGCCATCACGCAGCGTTGCTGATTTTACGGTAAGGTCCAGAGGAAGCGGTGGCGGTAATCATGTTTTAGGGTTCCGTACCCAAAGGGTAAAAACGGGACCTTAATACTAAGATTCCACTATCCGTCTGTTTGCCTTTCACCAGGCTGTATCTCATGAACCGTGATAGCTAGGCAGTTGAAATTCACAGATGATGTATTTCTGTTGCCGCTATAACAAAAAATACTAAAAACAGAATAAAATAACTATTTAAGTGGGTCTCCCATACAACAAACGTGTTTTTTGCGATAATGGTATGGAACCATTCGTTCGCGAGTCCGACACGCACTTGGCCGGTTATTTTTATTAACGGTAGGTCACTCGTTTGTTTGCCACCAAAAAAAAATGAAAAAGCTTAGGGTGAAATTGATAGTTTTTCAGCAGTCTCAACCAATCAGAACGCTGTATTTGAATAAACTGAGTTTAGTTGAACTAATCGCAATTAGGTTCATTGGTGAAATCGGCCCTAAATAGAACGCAAAACTCTAGAAATAATAATGAAACAATGGCAAAATAAAAATGTATTTGCTATCACTCATCCATGACTCATGACCATGACCATGAGTCACCTAAATCTTATCAGATATATCTCTAACAACAATTATATTCTGATTTTCAATGATAAACATAGGAGGTTCCTGAATCTGTCCCACCAGTGGGCTATTATTTTTTATATTTTTATAAATGTTTATTATACTTTTTATACAAGCATTTAAAATTGTAATTTATGACCAAATGGTAATAATAACATAATCTTACTTTTGGCATCAACAAAGTTCTCGCAAAAATGTCTAATGAGGAATGCCGCCTTTGTCTTGGCAACTGGTTCAGAGGAACTCAGCAGCTCGACGAGGACTGGACAGCCACCCTGTTTGATCAACTCCAGGGAAGCTGGCTCGTACCCTCGACACATACCTGCATTGAAAGGAAAAATACATTTTTAGATTTGCTGATACTACCATTAGCATAAAGGGCTTCGTCGCAAAATGTCCCTTTCGCAAAATGTCCACTAGTCGCAAAATGTCCACTAGTCGCAAAACGTCTCTTTCGTAAAATGTCCACTAGTCGCAAAATCTCCCTTTCGCAAAATGTCATTGGTGGTGACATTTTGTGAAAGGGACGTTTTGCGAAAGGGACCTTTTGCGAAAGGGACATTTTGCGAAAGGAACATTTTCAACTAAGGGACATTTTGCGAAAGGAACATTTTACGAATGGGACATTTTGCGAAAAGGACATTCTGCGACGAAGCCACATAAAGTACCATTTACTAAGTCTTGTCCTAATTATCTTGCGGTCTAAGTCTTGTACCTTCCAGTCTAAGTGAATGCAACTGAACACCAAAATTTTACATGAAGTGGACAGACTACCTAACCTCCTCAACAGGTATGGTGAGTTACTGAGTAGCATATCAGCACTTGATAAACTTTCGGTTTTCTGACTATGAACAACAAAGGCTCATCGAGCTTTCAGAGTTATGAAGAGTGTATAATACATGGTCAGCCATTCACGAAGCGACTTTGGCAAGCAATAACCTTGGATCGATCGACACAAACAGCTATTTAGCCACAAGCCTCACACAAAAAAAGAATTCGAACTAATTAATTTAAATCTCATTAGTGGAATTTTGTTGTTATTTCTAAGTGGGAACAAAATCAATATTCTGGTATTTTACTGATTTCAATACAACCTGAGGCAAGCTCA
The DNA here is from genome assembly GCA_945859665.1 of Anorthoa munda. Taxonomy (NCBI): domain Eukaryota; kingdom Metazoa; phylum Arthropoda; class Insecta; order Lepidoptera; family Noctuidae; genus Anorthoa; species Anorthoa munda. The sequence goes on from OX243904.1 coordinate 15,073,797, forward strand.
ATATCAAAATGCTACTTTCTACATGTGATTAGTCAGTATTAACTTTACTGCCACAGGTACTTACATGATATAGCATAAAGGCACTTGGCGAGTGCAGTCCCACGTTCTGTCCGTACCAAATTGAGCAGCACCGGCAGCAGTCCACTATTGAGTGCTTTCTCTTGGCAGTATGGGTTGTTCTGGCACAAAGTGCCTAGCACTGAACTGGCACGAGCTCGCAGCTCTCCATTCTCATTGCTGTAGCACATCGGGAACATTGCAAACCCACCCATTTTGGAGAAATCTGCAATTTTTTGGATTAAGAGTTTAAATAAAATATAGTGTTTAGATATAATTGGTTAATAGGAAGCGATGAATTTGACTCCCACTACCAGAAGGACTGGCCCACAATGACACAGGAGAGATGCATGTGAAAAGAGATGCCTTTGTCCAGCAGTGGGACATAATGGGCTAGTTAGATAGATCAATATAATGTTTGTGTAGCATAATTAATTCAGCTACATGGTTAATCAAATAATTTAACAATTGTTTATTAGGTATATTCTTTGTTAATGACAATTTAATATATTACAAAAAACTAGCTACTGCCAGCCTTTTCGCGAAAACTATCCTATGTAAGTACTATTCCTGACTATAATCTATCTCTGTGCCAAATTTCATCCAGACCCGACCAGCTGTTTGAGCGTGAAGAAGTAACAAACATATAAACACATACACTCACAAACTTTTGCCTTTATAATATTAGTATGATAGTGTGATTCTAATCATCATCATCATCATCATTACAGCCGAAAGATGTCCACTGCTGGACATAGGCCTCCCCCAGGCGTCGCCACAATGACCGATCCCGTGAGTCTCGCATCCAGCGCCTTCCCGCAACCTTAACCAGGTCATCGGTCCACCTAGTGGGAAGCCTTCCAACATATCGTCTTCCGGTTCGCGGTCGCCATTCCAGAACTTTTCGGCCCCACCGGCCATCCGTTCTGCGAGCAATGTGCCCTGCCCACTGCCACTTAAGTTTGGCAATTTTTCGGGCTATGTCGGTAACTTTGGTTCTCCTGCGGATATCATCATTTCTGACGTGATCACGCAAGGAAATTCCGAGCATAGCCCTCTCCATTGCCCTTTGGGTGACTTTAAGCTTTCTGATAAGGCCCATTGTGAGCGACCACGTCTCGGTCCCATAGATGATCACTGGCAACACACACTGGTCATAGACTTTTGTCTTGAGACATTGCGGTAAATTGGAAGAGAAGATACCACGCAACTGCCCGAACGCCGCCCAGCCGAGTCGGATTCGACGGTTAACCTCTTTCTCGAAGTTGGATCTACCCAACTGGATCGTTTGTTCCAGGTAGACTTAATCATCTACAACTTCGAGTAAGAGTCTCCGATCTTGATAGGAGTGGGTGTTACATGGGCATTCATCATGACCTTGGTTTTGTCCATGTTCATTTTAAGACCCACTCTATCGGAAGCTCTACTGAGGTCATCGAGCATTGTACTGAGGCTCTCCATGGTCTCAGCCATGACCACTATGTCGTCGGCAAACCGAAGGTGAGTGATGTAGTCGCCATTAACGTTGATGCCAAGCACCTTCCAATCTAGAACCTTAAAGACATCCTCCAGCGCAGCAGTGAACAGTTTCGGAGAAATGACGTCTCCCTGTCTCACGCCGCGCTGAAGAAGGATTGGTTTTGAGGTCTGATCCTGAAGACGGACTGACATGGTGGCGTTTTTGTACAAACACTTCAACACCTCAATGTACCTGTAGTCGATCTGGCACCGTTGGAGAGACTGCAGTACAGCTCAAGTGTCGATCGAATCGAAGGCTTTCTCGTAGTCCACAAACGCTAAACAGAGAGGCAGGTTATACTCTTCGGTCTTCTGTATGACCTGCCGCAGCGTATGTATGTGTTCTACGATGCTAAAGCCTTTTCGGAATCCGGCTTGTTCGGGGCTGGAAATCGTCAAACCTGCGCGCGAGATGATTCGTGATGACTCTTGAAAACAACTTGTAGACATGGCTAAGAAGTGAGATGGGCCTATAGTTCTTCAGCCGGGCATTGTCGCTCTTCTTGAAGAAGAGTACCACCACACCCCTGCACCATGCCTGTGGCGTTTTGCCCTCGAGTATGACGGAATCAAACAGCTTCTGAAGGGCCTTAAGGACCGGTTTTCCACCCGCCTTCAGGAGTTCAGCCGTGATTCCGTCATCACCCGGCGCCTTGTTGTATTTAAGCTGTTTCAGAGCCATCCCAATCTCGTACAGGCTGACGTCCGGATATCTTCGGTATAGTGTCGGGTCAATCTAGCTCTTGGGTCGTTTGCTAGACTCGCAAGGGGCTTGCTGATTGATGTGTACAACTGCCCATAGAATGTCTCGATCTCCCTCAGAAGCTCCGGTTGGGCGGATACGATCCTGCCATCGTCGGTCTTCAGTCTCGTGAGCTGGCTCTGCCCAATAGCCAGATCCCTTGAAAATACCTTGGAGCCTTTATTTCGCTCAATCGCGTCTTTAATACGCTCGGTGTTAAAGCGGCCGAGGTCTCTTTTCAAGGATTTAGAGATCTGTACATTGAGCTGCCGGTATTTGCACGCCTCATCTGAAGACTGCAGGATCATCTCACGCCTCTCCTTCATAAGCCTGAGAGTAGGTTCAGAGAGCTTTTTGTTTCTATCTGTACGACGGGTCTTGAAAAACTTAGACCCGACCGTATGGACAGCTTCCACGAACCCGTCACTGTATTCGTCCACGGAGCTCCCTAGGCACTCGAAACGATTCTGGAGTTCGAGCTGAAAGCTCTCGGGGTTTTGGACCTGGATCTGTGCTGGACGGAGCGTGAACTTCATCAATCGAGACCTTTCAAGCTTAATATTAATGTTCAATGTGCCTCTTACCATAAGGTGATCGCTCCCGGTTTTTACCGAATTGATCACAGAGACATCATTGAATATTTGCTTCTTGGTTGACATGATGAAGTCGATCTCATTTTTTGTTGTACCATCGGGGCTCTGCCAGGTCCACTTCCTATGTTCACGCTTTTTGAAGAAGGAGTTCATCATATAGAGGACCTCCTTCTCCATAAAACTGGCCAGTAGGTGACCCCGGTGGTTCCGACGTCCAACTCCAAATTGCTCCACTTGCAGCTCATCCTCGTCTCGATTGCCCAGTTTCGCGTTGAAGTCCCCATGACATCGGTGAAGTGAGTTTTGAAACCATGCATGGCTCTGGAGATATCCTCATACATGGTCTCTACCTCGTCGTCGGAGCGTGCCGAGGTTGGGGCGTAGACCTGTATGACCTTCAGCGAATATCTTGCGGATATTCTGAGTATAAGGTACGCCACCCTGGTCGACAAACTCTCGATCTTCACCACGTTGTTCACAAGGGACTTGTGGACGATAAACCCGACACCACCCTGGGACTGCCGGTCACCCTCTCGGAAATAGAGAAGGTTGCCGGATTTGAGGATTATCGAGTCCTCCCCCTCTCTTCGGACTTCAGATAACCCTATAATACTCCATCACAACCTGCTCAATTCCTCTTCGAGTTCGGTGATCGGTGACCGCTACCGTAGTCGGGGGTAGGCAGGCTGCCGGGCACTATAGGCCATTTTTTATTTGTGCTATTCATGGGGGGGGTTTTGCCATAATCGTCACGCTTGGCAGGCGGGTTGGCGATCGCAGTATGGTTGTTATAGAAGCACAGAGAACGCTGCTGCCCATTCTCTGGTTTGTCCCTTAGTCGCCTCTTACGACACCCATGGGAAGACATGGGATGGTAAAATTCTTTACGTCCGGCACCATACGGAACTAATATCTCTCACTAACTTAAGTTAGTAAATAATATCTATAATCTGTATAAAATCCTGACAGATCCCCAGTGTTATTTCTACAGTTGAATATGTGAAAAGCTGAGTTTGAATGCTAATTCATAGGTTAACACGATACATTCTAGGCAAATTGGATGATGTTACTTAACAATGGATTGAGCAACTAAATTGAAGGAAAAATTCTATTATTGTCTGATTTAATTTGTATCCAGTGACTTATTAGGCACAGTTTCATAACTATGAAGCTTATTCTCAAAATCTGCGGTATTTAACACCATCCAATTAGGAAGACACATTCATATCCACTTAGAATGTGTTTCCAGTAACACTAAGTTCCACCTACATGAATGGCAAAATAATAGCACTCTCTAGGTAGCAAGTTTCTGGAAGCAAAATTAATCCCTAATTAGCAAGTCACCAGATTCGCAACTCACTGTAACAAATTGGAATACACATGTTATCTGCTGTGATTGGCTGTTGAAAATACATTCAACCGATCACAGCAGATTACGCATGCTTGACAACTTGTCAAATTTTATTTACATAGATAAAAGTATATACAGTGTATAAAATACTTAATTAACTAAGACTACAAACATATACACTTAAACCAAAAACTACTCACTACCTAAACCTAAAAATATACTAAACTAAAATATGCCATGTTGTATGGCAATGCTTATTCTCTGACCAAGGTAAAAGCCAGCCCTTGGGACACGCAAAGTGTCAACTAGGCATTTGGAAAGATCTTTAAACAAAGTGTGAGCACTCGGACCCCACGGACCAAGAGTTGTCAAATTAATTATGCAATAATTTTGCTTCCAGAAACTCGTGTTTAGTGGCAAGAGTTTCTATCAGTAAATCAATATTCAAAATGTGCATGAGATTATCTGCTTACCATTAGCCACATCCATGTCATCAACATAATCCAGTAGTATAGTGAATGAATAATTTACTTCATCAGGCAACTCTTCTCCCTGTTTGATACTGTTCAACAGTTCCCCATTCGTCAGCACTTTGATGGCATTGTCCAACACTTCTGACACATTCACGGTTAAACTTCTCAAGGCTTCTTCAAGGAATTGACGCCTCTGTAATATTATGATGTAATGTTTTAACAAATTGCATAGGTGATTTAATCCTATAGATATTTTTAATATGGTGTTCTTTTATTAAATTAAGTATTTAACATCCATATTTTCAAACCTGGTCATCCAATGGGGCAACTCTGTTCCCTGGAGCGTCTTCCGCTTGGGTAGCTTCCATAGCAAACTTCAACAGACTCTGAAAGCACCACACAAAACATGTCCTTATGTAAGTACTAGTAAAGCTTTCTGAAAAACATGTTCAACTATGTCCTGTTGTTTAGTTACCAACCTGTAAATTTTTAGGTTGTCTTCGGTTAATAGAAGCTTGACTGCTTGTTGGTAATGGAACCACACCGTCCACCACAGAGTTATTTTGTGTATTTTGTTGGTTGTAGTTTCCCGCAGATAATGCCATTTGGCTAGGAACACTCTGAGCTGATTGGCCATTATTATCCTGACTATTAGCAGGAATGGCAACTGCCTTGTTATTTCTCGAGGGGTTATTTGAACCCATTTTGATTAACCACAATTTGTTAAGTTTAACACGAATAGAAATTCACTTTAACTGACAACAAATCCCTCGATAGACTGATGTTACACTACTAACAATGTACACACAGACGACAACGCTTTTATTCAATGTGATGAATCACCGCTTAGACAACAACTTCTGGAAAAATTATGAAATATCCAGAAGCAAACGCACCACACACAACTGACACAACCACATTGAACAAACGTCAATCAAATTCAAATGACATTTAACTTCATTTAAGCTGTCAACTGTCAACAGTGCTGCCACCCTCTCGTTATGAAATTTCCCTAATTTACTGGGCTAGCCCCTTAATCAGGTCCTTTTTTCCATTTTATTTATGAAAAAAAAACACGAAATACAGTCTCTGAACATTCTTCAGAAGTATCCACACTATTAAGATTGTTTTTCAAATTAAAATATGAAATCATGCATTTTTGGCAATACATAAGTTTTCGAAATACATACAATACTAGCAATCTATACTTATCATTATTTTAGCCTTTAAATCTATAAATAATTGAAATGTCCTAAAGTAAATAAACATGAAAAATACCTTTAGGGAGAATGTACTTTAACATGGGAACACTGACTGTCATACTGACAGTGACAATTAAATCCCTTTTACACAGTCGGAACAACCGCCCGACCAACAAATTTGTTGTTTGTTCTACACGGTTAGGTGATTAAACCCCATTTCACACGCTCCGGTTACCGGGTAACCGGCGGCGAAGTATATTGACATGTATGGTACCTTTCACACGTGCCGGTGTCCATGGCTATACATTTGCCACCGGCTACCTGGCAACCGGAGCGTGTGAAAAGGGGCTGACACATCTTTAGTAATTTTTTTATTAGAGGGCAGTCGTACAAGCAAGAGATGGTGTCTCATAGAGCTGACCAAATATCTAATTATTTTCTGATAATCCTTGGTTTATGTATTCTGGTATCCTTGAGTTGTGTTTTTTTTATAAATGGGGCAGGATCGCCACGCAGAGGATGCCTGAAGACCAAAATCACTATCTGTATGCCTGTAATATTTGCCTTGAATTTTCCTGGATCCCATCATCAGATCCTGACCTGATGGCCATGGGACCACCTGGAAGTATACGCTTTCAAACAAAAGCAAAATTTTCCAAATCGGTCCAGGCGTCTTTGAGTAATCGGGGAACTCAAAAAAAAATCCGTCGAATTAAGAACCTCCTCCATTTTTTTAAGTCAGTCAAAAAAGTAGGCAATTATGGGGACGGTCGACAGAAGTGTCGATGACGCTATCACATTAGCATGTCGCTAAGTTTTTCCCTACCAAAAATCGCTCAACGCTACTAAAGGAAGTGTCACTATTTAATTACTTTCCATGATTATTTAAAGGAAACCGTTTGTCCTGGTATGGTCATGTGATGAGGAGGGGTGAAAACGCATGATACTAAAAGAGTTATGAATATTAATGTGAATGGATGGAGAGGGAGGGGACGGCCAAAGACATGATGGACGGACTGTGTCAGGAGTGATATGAAAGAAAAGGGAGTCAGTGATAGCGTGGCAAGGGACAGAACGATATGGAAGAAAAAAAGTATTGCGCAGACCCCAAGTAACATGGGACAAGGGCAGGCAGATGATGAATACTCTTCACCTCTGTAAAGTATCGCTAATTAATTTAATCCTATCCTTACTCATCATTCTGTACTTTATTATATATCTACTAAACTATAATACTTACTTACCTATTATAAATACGATTGTGAGTTAGTTTGTTTATTACCTTTTCCGGATTTGGATGAAACTTTGCACACGCGTGGAGTCGTGGATTCGTGGACCATGGCCTGAATATTTTTTATCTCGGGGTGTGTTACCTTAGAATAGTTGCCCATTTTCAGGCGTTCGAACTGTTCGAAGACACTTGCAGAAGCTAGTAACGTATAAATCAGATCCTGATCCCATCGATTTCTAGAAATTGCTATTTCCCTTGATTCCCAATTCCCACCCAGTAGCAGCGTTAGGGTAAGAAGTGGTTGGGCAAACGCCCAGGGTGCCAGAAAAGAAGGGGTGACGATGGCACTTGGGTTGGCGATTGATTTTTTCTTAAAGATACCGGAGCGGTTGCTACAGGCGCTAAACCTCAAGTAGATGGAAAACCTTTAAAATATTACAACTGCATCCCAAAGGCACCCCATCGCGATTTTCCTCGATTTTTGAACACTGAGGCTACATTTTTGCCCCTGGATTGGTGCCCTCGGAGGATTGGCATGGCGCATGATCGATTAATAAAATTTTACTATGAGGATGAATTAGGCTAGGCGCCACTTGCTTATACAGGTTGCAAAAAATACGAGTACGTAGGTTTATTATTCTAGCATCTAAAATCCGAGATTTGGAGCGCTCACTTTGGTCGACCAAAGCAGCCCTGGTTAATTCTTTATATAATTTTCTGTAATTTATATCTACCATCAAACCTAAGTTGTGACGAATGTAGTTCTAGTAAATTTTCTCGTTCGCTCCGCTCGCGTCTTGCATTCTTCACTTTCTGCATGCTGACAAAGTATTTCCGAGGCAGGTGATAAAACTTTCGATAAAAAAATAAACCCCGTAGGCTTATTAAGTATCTTTTGCAAGAGCAAAACGATAGCGATTTTTGCGCAATAATTGCTCTTCAATACAAAAGTTTTAGAGTTGTTGGCGGTCTTATTTTTAAATAAGTGCATTTGACAAACAGCGAGCGATTAACAAACGATTGTTTAGGACCTACCATAGCTACACTGCAGGTAATTCCGACTTTTATGACAAAAAGCGTTTGATCGCTATCATTTTGCTCTTGCAAAAGATACGTAATAAGCCTACCGGTATCTACTTCCGTTATAAGTATAAAATTAGGAGACCGCGGCGTATTGCTAAAATTAGCTAACCTAACTTTGTAGACTACATCTCATACTGTCATCTCTACATCCATTCTTTAACTTTAAATTGAGATAAAACTCCATCTCTACTCTCAGGTTATTGAAAGTCGTGTACTATGATAATGAAATGGCTGGATTATTTGCTGCCTAGAATGATAAATATCACTTCAGATAACTTATCACAAAGATAATTCTAAAGCGAAGTAACATGTTTTTCACAATAACATCCCACACAGCGGGACATCCCACGAAACCACATTATTGTTTTAGAAATTATCATTTTAAATTACTTTTATTTCCGTGAAATTTGATAAAGTGTGCAGTGTTTTTTTATAATTTGTTCTTAATTACGTTTTAAGCTTTAAGTTGTTTAAAAATATCGCCGTAATAAGTTGAACTAATTAATTATTACAAACAGGTAAGGAATATCACATCACATCATGTTTTTATTATTCCCGATTCGGAATAGAATGATTCAATAATACTATAAGACCCCTTTAGGTCTTAAAAAAATCATGGAGAAACTTGTTCTCGAAGTGTTTTTTTAATCTTACATACCTAAGTATTTAAAGTACGTATTTTATAGAGCAAATTAAATTAATAAACCTGTTAAACATGTAAACAATGTAGAAATTCTTTGGGCCTTATTATTAGGTACAATAACGGGTAATTAAATTTTTTATACTACTTTCATTAATTCCATAACTTGTTCACAAAATAACAACGAAAATATTAAATAACAGCGTACCTACTTATCAACGCGATTGATAAGACAACATCATGATACGATGCTTATTTTAGATTATTTACGATCAATACAACATTTTTTCGTGATGTGAAAGAAAGGCGTAGAATAATCTCAAATTTGTCTGAACAGTCCTGATAAGCAGAATATTTGCAAAAAAAAACGGATATTTTTTCTTTTTAATTATTACATTTTTCAGTATTCTTTCAATTAACTTTTTCATTTTAGTAAAACTTCTCTAAAATCAACATTTTTTACTGTCTGAAAGTAACCTAAACCGCGTCCGCGCTCTCTCGACCCGCTTAGACTCGACCCGAAGAAAGAAAGAACCTAGATATTTCTGTTTTGATAGCGTAAAAACGTCGATGTCACACAGAAAAGAGTCGATTTAACGCTTGCACTAAGGAGAGTGTAAAATTTAAATAATGTTTGTATAAATAATCAATAATTAAACTATTTAATATAGTATACGCTTTGAACTTTGTAGTAAAAATCACAGATTTAGAATCTGTGATTTGAGCTATAAGTAGCTAGTGGCACGGTGGTATTTATTGAATCAATCTCTATTACGTGTTTATAATTATTAGGTTAACAAGTAGGTTAGTTTGAAAAATCAAAAGTTCCTACCTTTATATGGTTTAGTTGAAATAAAATGTTTTTGATTTTGGTTTCGGTAATAACTTCAAAAATATAAAAAACACATGATTTACTAAATTATCTTTAAAAACATAACATTAGGTATCTTAAAGAATACAGAATTAGGTAGGAAAAACACAAAAAAAATATTAAAGTATTCAGCAATACAAAACCAACTATTAAAAATATAAAATAGAATCTATACATAATCAACATTCAAGTATGAACAAAACAATTAAAAGACTACAGTTTTCAGTACAAATTCAATACTTTCTTTCCATAAATAATCGACATGAAAATAGAAATACAAATAATTAAATAGTTTTTGAAATAATCAATAATCGAGCAGTTTCTTGTCCAAAGTCTTTTAAGGACATAACTTTTTCTTGATATTTTTTTATCGTAACAAAATATTAAATATTCTATGTATAATAAGTTATTTAGAATAAAAATATCACTTTGCCCGACTGTACAAATGGCACTAAATTGGTAGTAAAACATCTAGTATTATTCTTAGGGTCGAGTCTAAGCGGGTCGAGTCGCCCTAAACCAGCATATGTGGTGTTTACTAGTATCACTAGTTACATTAGTTAGGGTTTGGGGTTTATAATAAAACAACCAGATTTATCAGTAAGTACACAGCACTGAATGGGAACGTCCAGTCACCGCTGTGTGTGTCAACTTAATAATTCTTCATGTCTGTGATACTGCGTAGCCGTAACCAATTAAGGCGATATATACGCCCCAATGTTAACGCAGTACTGGCCGTGCGCCCGCTCGATGCCAAAATATCAATATTGAACCTCTTTTTGAACAGTTTTGTTTGCAAAACAGAAAAATTTATGGCTGGAATTTCTTCATAACTAATGAAGAAATTCCAGCCATAAATTTTTCTGTGTACAAATATTTTTAAACCTTCAAGTCGTTTTGCAAGATTTTCCAAAAGTTTCGAAAAAATATCGTGTTGTTTTTATTTTTTAATGCAAAACTATTAGTTACACGAAAAAACCTTGTGTTAAAAATAATGTACATGAACCAATAATAAATATATTTTTTTCAAACCTTTTAACCTTGCCGTTACTAAGGAGTATGCTTTAGAAAGTAACCGTTTTACGGCACTAAAGCGGATATTTAAGTGCTGGCACGTTTACTAGGATACCACAGCATGCAAACCATTATTTTAAATTCGGACAACAGGGTCTTGAGCTTTTGCTAATTTTAATTTCGCTCTAGGTACATCAACATCCAGTAATTCCATTTTAATAAAGTACGTTTAACATTAGGTACCTACTGCCAGTACGGAAATCAAAACATTTGTACCCTCCGCTAGTGCTGCCTCTGGTAATTTTTTATGGTTCATAAGTTAATAATCTTGTTTTAGGGTTCCGTACCCAAAGGGTAAAAACGGAACCCTATTACTAAGACTCCGCGGTCCGTCTGTCTGACGGTCTGTCACCAGGCTGTATCTCATGAACCGTGATAGCTAGACAGTTAAAATTTTGTGATGAAGTATTTCTGTTGCCGCTCCACAAAACACAAACAAAACTGCTAACAAATACACAGAATAAAATAAACATTTAAGTGGGGCCCCCATACAACAAACGTGATTTTTTTGTTGATTTTTGCGATAATGGTACGGAACCCTTCGTGCGCGAGTCCGACTCGCACTTGGCCAGTTTTTTCTAAATCTTCAGAGGAAACGAAACAAGCTTATTGGTCTGTTCACTCTACAATTCGAAAACTATGAACATTCAAGGTTGATTGACCAAACTTACGCACGACATAACCCCAGCCTATCACACATTTTGTGAAATCCAGATATCTTTTTGACAACCCTGTATAGGTACTTCAATAACAATATTTTTCGCATCGTTTGTTCTCCGAGAGCATAAAGTAACGTTTGTCGCACAAGGACTACCTGTCTTATCTAAAATTATCATACTATCATATGCAAATCGATAACGCGAATAAACAGTAGTTACAGCGAAAATACGGAGCTGGTTACATCCCGTTTTGTCATTTTCTATGGTGAAAACAAAGTTAATAAAACAAACTCTCATTTCCCATTCTACAAAGTCTCATTTATCTTAGTTTAATTTACGGTTTTTTCCTTTACTAACTTGTTTATCAATCGATTTCCAGCGATGGCGCCGCGGCAGGACATCGGAGCCCAGCCACAGCCGATCAGAATAGAACAGGGGAGGCAGCCCCCACCACCGCCGAGGCCCGGCCGCCTACAGAGACCCCCGCACGACAACCCCACCGTCTACATAAACAGGCCCACGAATATACCTCGCAACAATGTCAACACCAGTGAAATCGCTCGCACGTAGGAAAACATACTGAATGAAAACAAAATTGTATTTTCAGGAATTCAGGCTAGACTGTGACATATTCGTTTTTTAATGAACGCTACTCCAAATTAAATGATGGCTAAAAGGCTCGTATCTCAATATCATTAAAATTAAGATATTTTTTTCGCGTTCATAAACAATAAAAATAATGATGAAAAGTTTTTCTTTATGTTTTGTTGTGATACTTGTGATTGTTAGCGCTTTTGAATACCATCTACCGCGAAACGAGAACATTGATTTTGTAGAGTTCAGTGTACTGAATCTAGGTTAGCACTCCACATTCTAGTTAACTAGACACCAGTAGACAGATACCTACCTACCGTAACAATTCAAGGGTGGGTTTTCCCAGTTTTCCCACCTATAAATATTGAAAAGTGTTTGCAGTATTCGTTTTTGACAATGTAGTTTTCAAAAATGCTTTTACTTTGAGATATTTATCTAGCCTGCCTATTAGAGATCTATCTTGTAAGTAGAACAAAAACCTTAAATTAAATACCTAAGTTTTAGAACTATAAAATGCGGCATCAAGTCGATCAAGCGTAAAATGTTGTAAGTATACAGAATGAGTTTTTGAGTTTCTTTGCAGTGATGGAATTGATGCAATTTCGAGATAAGCATTAAAACCAAGACTCGTTTCACCCGTTTATCCCTTAGGGCCGATTTCACCAATTATATTAAACGCGATTACTTCAATTAAACTCAGTTTACGCAAATACAGCGGTCTGATTGGTAGTTTCTCAGCGGTGTCAACCAATCAGAACGCTGTATTTGCGTAAACTGAGTTTAGTTGAACTAATCGCGTTTAATATAATTGGTGAAATCGGCCCTTACTTACTTACTGCTTTCTAATCCCGAAAACTTAGCCTGTATACGTAAACCTATAATTTTAATGAAAATGTATTGAATTAACATTAACTATTTTTATGTAGAAAAATATTATTTAAGTGTAGTACCTATACCTAAAATATTATTTTATTTGTATGATTAGTGGAATAGCTAACTGTAGGTACTTTTAATTGGTTAGGTAAGAATGCTGGAGAGGTGGATTCTGTAGGTACCTATTTAATATGTATAAACCGCAATACGGTATTAGTTATAACTTTATACATTTAACTAGACTAAGATATGAATAAAATTTAAAGAATCCATGCTGGTTTTTATAAATTATCAAAAGTAAGTAAGTAACAAACAAACAAACTACTTTACTAAAAACCCAGGTTTAAACCTCTTTAATGTACGGTGAAAACAAGGTTCAAACCTGGGTTTTGAATAAACCGCTTTTTGTAATAAGCTACACGGTGTTTCCAATAATCCGGTAATATTATATATAAGCTCGTGTAAGATGCATTTTATACCTCATAATACCTTGCTAGGGGTAGAAAGATAGATTCTTTAATTTACGAACACCGCGTACACGCAAAAAAGGTACCTTACCTTTCGAATGAAAACACGGAGTCTAAAGTGCTATCTATAAAACTTTTTTATTATTGCGAAGTAAATTCTAAAGTCTCGTTTCTTTTAAAAACTCTTAAGTTACTTGAAAGAACTTGAAGAAACATTCCTGGAATTTAAAACTGTGGAAAACAACTGAATACTTTTGAAAAGTTGAAAAAGTTATAAGATATAACGTTATGAAAATAGACGTTGGAGATAGCTACCTACTTCTTACTCGGGTTCTCTTTGTCGATGGCTGATAATGATTCCATTTTTGACCGACTGCCCAAAAAAAGGAGGAGGTCATTAATTCACATGTTTCTATTTTTTTATGTATGTTCGTGCATCACTCTGTCATAATATACGGATATGCAAAATTATTTTTTTCTTTGGAAGAGTAGGTATAGGTACTCTCGCAGTGCTCCCATTGTCAACAAATCAGAATCTGATGAAGGGATCCCATAGAAATCGAGGGAACTGCTAAAATATTATAGGAAGACATATTATAGCGATTTTGGTATTTTTAATAACATGGCAAGCATTTGCACTCAGAAAGTATCATTTGGTGAAGTGGAACTGATGAAGAAGACCAAAGATGGCCACTGGAACTCCTTAGCAAGTATTTCATGGGTATAAGATATCTCGAATAGTTAAGCGAATAATGTGTGTAAATGTCGCATCAAGGCTGGCCGATAGATGCAAACCATCGAAAAGTCAGGATGTATTCCCTTAGATTATGACACCGTGTGTGGTCAGGTCAGTGGGTTCAAACGTGAAAATGAAATCACACAAATTATTCGATACACTGAGTATATTCAAATAGACACAAGTTACATTCTTGCTTACTAATATTACGGATCGACACTGATTCTACGACGTGTTAGCTCTAAGGCTGTCAGTACTCAACTGCCTTATTTATTCCCCCCCCCCACGCAAGTGCTTATAAAAAGCGTACCAATGCGTAGTTGCTCTTGATTGCCGCCAGGGGCGTGCTTGTGATTTGTTTTGACGTCCGTACTATTGACTAAACCCGACAAATAAATGGAAGGTACTGATGAAAATGGTATCATCGAACTGATATTGATGTGTATCCTAGACGTGTTTGGGCTTATTGGAATTGAAATGAGATTTAATCAGGCTGTAAATGATTTTCATGGTATTAACACTAAAAAAAGTAAAATAAAAAACATTTCAACAAAAAAATTAAACGTTTTCAAATAAAACATTGAAATATCAGTTCGCAAATGGCTTGGTTGTTAGGCGTCCCATAATAAATAAATAAATAAAAAGGCGTCCCATACACCTACAATATTATTGTGGAATATTGGCGATTGCGCCTTACAATTGAACGTCTAGGGACTCTAGGTGTAGTATTGAAAGATCGAACACATGCATGAGGAAGCTTAAATTTTTTGTTTATTTAATATTGTAGGTGTAAGGGAAACCTAAATGATATGCAATTTCAATACACATCGTGGTTATATGATGTTACCCTCTAGCGAGATACAAAACGAAGTTACTCAAGCGGCAATCCGCTTGTAGAAATTTATCAGATGGAGACGAGACAACAAGCAAGCGCACCCACGCCTTCTCATGTTATGGTACCTGCCTATTCCTGTTACGAGTTCGTGACAGATTTCCAAGTACGTCACAATTCTCACAATGCTGCAGTGACGCAACTACCCCAAGCAGCTTTTAAAAGGGGTTACTACAACATAAAAATGTATAAGTTTTAATAAAGCTTAAGTTTTTTTTGTTCTTGCTTATCTCTTTTTTTTTGCTTTTATAGCCTAATTCTTGAGGAAGATTAAAGGCTATTTAACATCATGCTACGGTCTTTAAGAGCCGAGCAGAAATTAAAAAGACCGGCCAAGTGCGAGTCGGACTCGCGCACTAAGGGTTTCGTACCAATATCGCAAAAACGGCATTAAAATCACGTTTGGAAAATTGTATGGGAGCCCCACTTAAATATTTATTTTATGCTGTTTTTAGTATTTGTTGTTATAGCGGCAACAGAAATACACCATCTGTGAAAATGTCAACTATCTAGCTATCACGGTTCATGAGATACAGCCTGGTGACAGACGGACAGACAGACATACAGACGAATCGCGGAGTCATAGTAATAGGGTCCCGTTTTTACCGGTTGGGTACGGAACCCTCAAAAGGAATAGTTAGAAAACGAAGTAATATACGAATGCACGGTAGAATCAATTTTTAGGCTTTTCTTAGTTCTCTAGTACCCACCAAAAAGGAGGTGTGCTTGACCGTTATATTTATTTTAATTGTTATTTTCAACTAATAGGTAGGTATCTAAAACATAATAAAAAATAAAACACGGTAGGTAGCTTCTTTTTTTGCGACAATGTCGATCATGCAAAGGTCGAAAGAATCGGGGTCCGATTCTTCTTTGCATATCGAAAATAAAGGACGGTGGTAGAAAACCCTTTTTTTGTTGTATGTACCTATTCGTTAAAAATAATAAATAACAATTAAAATGAATAGAACGGTCAAGCACACCTCTGTTTTTGGTACTAGAGTTAAGAAAACCCTTACCAGATAATGAATTTTCATACACAGATACTTTGTCAGCCTATAGCTCAGATATCCCACGGATTTGGAGTATGTGACTTGGGTAGGGTTATTTCGATCGTTCTAAGCAATCTATCGTCACACAGTTTATTCGAATCGATTTCTGGGTCAATTGTTATATCTCTCTTTTCTTCTCAATCTAGGTTGGAGCAGACACGGGGACTGTTTTCTATAGGCTTAAACTAGTTTCTGATTACTTCAAATCATCAACAATGCCTAATTTAGGCACATAGACACTAGACAGGTTTGCCGTAAGAGGAAAGAAATTAATATTAACTTTGACTCAGGTAAGTATAGCGAAGGCGAATTTTGCATTTTGGTACGTATTAATTTTTAAACGAACAACGAAATTCGGGATACATCATACTTGGCATGGACTGGTGTCATTTAGGTTAAGAAAACACTATATTCAGTGAATAATCATTTATTTTACCATTGATAAACTGTCAAGATAGAAAAAGAAGAAACAGATTTTTTTATTTATGCAGCGAATATAATAATATATATAGAATAAGTTTAAAACCGACAAGAGTTACATAAGTCTTATAGTCTTACAACTTACGTCTGTTGCCCAGATAATGTTTTAACTTTGCAACTTTACAAGTTAGCTACAGAAAAACATTTCTTTGCGGATGGATGCTTGCTGAACTCTTCATTGTTATATTTCACAGTGATATAAATCCTGATCCTAATGAATAGTTTTTTGGCGTAGTTAATTGGGAAACAAGGACATTGGGGAGAGTAAATTATTTGATTCATACTTTCGAAGATAGATTTAGATATCTTACAATTTATGGAGAAGTTATTGAAGAAGCTTTGGTAATGCCTTTCCATCTCTTCTACAAAATTAACGAAATCTTCCGGTGGAATAAATTGTAGTTCATAAGCATTGTTCGCTAGACCGTCCACGTCCATGTTAGCTATATCAACTTTATCATCTGATATCAGACACGCTTTTAACAGTTGACAATCTGCATGTAAGCTCGCACATATTTTGTTGTACACGTAACTACAAATATACCTCAATCTGTTATCGTCAGGCAATTCTATTTTACAATAATCTGAGCTTGATATTGCAGGAGTGCAGGGCTCCGTATTAATTTCAGTATCTTCTTCCATCCGTGCATTTTCTTCTATCTCAGTATTCAGCATAAACCCTAATTTTTCTGTGTTATCAAGTAACTGTGACAAGTTACCTGAATCTTTGCCCTGTTTACCTGGTTTTATTATGTTGGAAAAGAAATTTTTCCTAAAGGCTGTCACAAATTGTCGAGTTGTGGGCTTCTTCCGTTTGCTTCGGACTTGGCCAAAGAAAATGTCTGTAACATCTTGATTTAAACGCCTGGTTAGTAGATAGTTGTACCCCTCTAACCTGAGGTCATCAAACAAAAGCAGAATAGATGTTATCGTAATTTGATAACACGTGATGAACTTAGCAGTTGACGTCACGTCGCGTCCTGTCGTAGAATTAATAAGTCTCAACGATTTAAAAAACTGAAGCATTTCATTCATAAACGATATTTGTTTAACACTTCCACTGAACGCCTGCTTGTATTCGCATGTCGAGTTGGCGGTTGAAGAATTCAAAATGTCGAACAAATCATTTATCAGTTTGATAAACTTTACAGTTTCTTTTGCGGATTCATATATAGCTTGAAAATCTATATAGCATGAGATACCTGTGGCAACAGTATGACTTAATAGCTCTGTAGCATACCGGACTTGAATTTTCTCAAAAGGTGTGGGTTTTATGTGACTCTCTGTTAACTTTGGAGCAAGTCTTAAAGTTTTGTCCTTCTCGCTTTCATAAAACTGTAAAATATGTTCGTATTTTGCAACTGATCCATGAAAATAGAAATCATTTGATATCAGATTGTTTCTCAAAGATTTTATTAAGTGGAGTGCGTCGATTATGTACAATATTTTTCTGTTTTTGACGAAAAAGTAAGGTCTTTCTATGGAAACCATATTCATTTTTTCGTCACTTAACAGATCTGATCCAAGAGCAGAAACAAAAGTTCTAATATCTAATCCAACCTCAATAAGTTTTTCCAATAATTGATCAATCCAGTTTGATATGTCATCTCTGTTTGTGGATTCTCCGAGGAGTGCATAACCAATTGGTTGCTGCCAGTTTCCAAATATGCCTCTTATTATAACTACTAAAGCTTTCTTTGCCAGAACAGGAGTTTGAAGTCCATTTATCTCTTGCAGTCCAATGATTTTATCCAAGTTTACATTATAGAAAAGGCTAGTCTTCAAGCTTATAGCATCAACTACAACGGAGCATACTTTTTCTGAATTCGTCATATTATTGACTTTTGCCTTCAGAGTTGTCATCAAATGCTCATTGATTTCTGTACTGATTGGTAATGAGTGTCTGGCTAAAGTCTTAGCGGTTGGGAGACACAGGGCTTGCTCCAGTAATTTGTAAGCCTGTGGACTTGTGTAGTACAAATTAATACAAAATTGCTTATACTTCTGTGAGTACCTATTCCCCTTGCCGTGAAACTTCAATTTAGTCTGTGCTTTTACAATTTCTGCTAAGGGTTTTGTTAAGAATTTGTCGCAAAGCTTGTGAAAGGTGTTCTTAGTGAGAGTACTTGATGCTGCTGATTTCATTTCTTTCTTACATGTCATAAGTTCTTCCTTCATTTTTTTCACAGCTGGAAGGGACGTTGTGAGAAAATTCGCTGTTTGTGCTCCCTTTTCTATTTTTAAAACATAAAAGTCTGTCTGTACAAACTTGTTTAGGGTTTCCTTAATTTCAGTTTGTGTTTGTTTGGCTACGGATGTTTTGGCTGGTAAGTTAAGGGACGGAACGGAGAATCTTCTCAATCTCTTTCGTTCTAGCGTCCCCTGAATGCTGCCGGGATCGAAGTGCTCTTCGCAGACTACGTAGCTGTGAGGTTGCCTGTCCTGCAGCTCTTCTCTTGATATTAAGTGCAGCCATATGGCACGTCTGGAAATAAATAACATTAGTTTAGTTCAAGAGGTACATAAGTGGCTTATTTACTTTCGGATATTGACTGTTTTTGTCGCGATACTCGTGATCTTATTTTTTGAAGGTACTAGATAGCAACGATGTTGAAATCTCGAAAATTTGGTGCTGTTCCATCAGAGATATGCGAGGATTCGTAGCGAGAAATGTGTAATACCCACCAATGGGCTATATTTTTTAACCTCGCACAGCGCAGGTCTGGTGGAAAAAGAATTAGCCATACATAACAAGGTGACTCGAGGAATGTGTGCTAGAAACGTATATAGATGCTGCACAGCTGATCTGCTAAGCATCGACAAACCTTCATCGTCAGCTTTTGTGGTAAGGGTCATATTTTTTCTCAGCTTCACTACGTCTTTCTTGAACTTAGACTACCGAACTGGACCGTTTGTCCCAGGTAGACATAATCGTCTATAACTTCGAGAGTAGAGTCACCGATCTTGAAAGGAGTGGGTGTTAAATGGGCATTCAACATGACCTTTATATTGTCCATTTTCATTTTAAGGCCCACTCTTTCGGAAGCTCTACCATGGTCATCCATGGTCTCAGCAGCCATGACCACTATATCGTCGGCAACCCGAAGGTGAGTGATGTACTCGCCATTGACGTTGATGCCTAGCCATCTCTTGTCCAGAACCTTAAAGACATCCCATAGTGCAGCGGTGAACAGTTTTGGAGATATGACGCGTCTCCCTGTCTCACACCACGCTGCTGAAGAATAGTTTCCGAGGCCGATTCTTAAGTCGGACTGAAAAGTTTCGGGAATGGATGATTTGTTCATGGTTCCAAATTCTAATTTTTGTTTTTTTTACTGGAGTCTCCACCTTGTTGTCCCTGACCAGATTTTTTTCGCACTCATGGCAGCGCCAGATAGGTGCAATAATACCCGTACTAGGCAAGCGCTATAATAAAAGGCATTGCATTGGCCGCATTTAGCGGCCTCTATCGGCGATAAAAAATTGGCGCAACCACCGCACTTCGCTGCAGGCATGGTGTGCTTCGTACATAATAATATGTTACACTTTATTATCGATCTCACCAATTCATTCCGCGCAGTGTCAATAGATGGCGCTGTATGGTTTGATGGGAATTAACGGTTTGTTAACACCATACAACGACACTTGACTTGAGTCATAGACTAATATATATATAGATACTTGAATCATAGACTACTATTATATTGACTTGAGTAAACAGAGTTGAAGCACATTAGGCGACACTTGATTTAAGCGATTTTAAGTATATTCACTAAAATGTTTCAATATGTATGTGTGTGTGTGTACTTTCGCATTTATAATATTAGTATAATATGGATTTATCTTAGGCACACCAACGAATTGTTTACAGATTACTTAATACTCGAAATGAAAAATAATAAACCACGTCCGCGACGCGGAGATTCTACTTGTATACAAGTATGTAGTAAGTACATATATTACCTATACATGCGTATTGCAAAATGGCTCTGACATGCACACCACGCGAGTGGTATTCACCCCCGGCCTCCGCCCGACGCATTCTGTATAAAACGATGTAGGTACACAGACACACGGTGCCTATAGTAGGTAAATCAGACATGGGAGGCAAAATGCATTCAGCCAGGTACAGATAGCGCATCATAAACGATGGCCGTGGTTGTAATGTCAATGATATGTCACGTGAACGTGACATTTCGATAGCGCTTGGCAATCCCATATATTTTTGAAGTTATTCTAACCGCCATCCATCGCGACGCTTTACTTACTTGATATAATGTCACTATTCACTTGTCTAGTGCCTCAGAGGCTATAGAAATGTCACGTGACCAATCCCTAACATTTTGGCATTTCAACCTTGTTGATACTTGTGACTTGTCTAGAGCCTCAGTATCAATTTCAATGTCAAAGTGACAGCCTGAATTGTGACACTTCTGTTACCTGTCATCTTCCGTGGGCAGCGAAAAAAACGATATCTTTGGCTTGTTGACGTTTGTGTTGAGGCAGCCAAACACAGCACAAAATTTTTTCGACATTTTAATCAAAATATCTGCCGCACGTTCATAGCAAGCAAAGTTCCGAACGCGACTGGTTTCCCCCCGCTAAAATCCGTGTAAATGGAGAGTTGTCTATGTGTGCGTGTCGAACCGTAGCGAGTCACGTTTATTTTTTTAACCGACTGCCAAGGAAGGATTATGTTTTTCGCGCGTATCTTGTATGTTTGTAAATTTATTTATTACCTCGTATCTTCCAAACGGCTGGATGGATTTCGACAGGTAAGGTATCGTTATATTCGTCTTATAAACCCAAGTGTCCTTGCCCTTTGGATATTTAGCTAAAAAGTTGTAGTTTTTAACCGACTTCAGAAAAAGGAGGCGGTTCTCAATTCGTTGGAATCTTATTCTTATTAAAATCAAAAATAAACCGACTGCTTAAGCGGACTAAAAATATGTAAACAAGAAGAAAATTATGATGTGCAGTCGGAGGATACGTATTCGCGAGCTGGCTGACCAAAACTATAAAATTATCCTCCGACTGCACAGCATGATTTTCTTGTTTTTATAAACTTTTTTTTAGGCATCGTATTCGCAGCAGCTTAATTATGCGATGATACTTATTTATACAATATTTCTTATTATTATTTATTTTGCGTTTGGTTTATTGTTTGAATGAAATTATCTAATATGCAATTAAAAATTAAAAGAGAACACAACTCCAAAATGGGAAAGGCAGTCAAGCACTATTTAAAAATATTGCCATTGTAGGTTGGAATTTCCCCAAAACAGGGTAAAAATTGCATTTGTTAAGTTTTACAGTCGAATATCATATTTTTTGTACTGTTTCTGTTTTATATCTATACATATAACTACAATAGATTTGGTTTCTGTACGTCATGAGTATAACCTAGGCGACCACTGAAAATTAGCTGTGGGCCACCTTTGGCATTGCATCATGCTGAGTGGAAGCCTTCTTGTGACAGTTAGCGCTTAGGTACGACATGCATGTGCCTAGTTTCTGTTCCTTCCTATTTCTTTCAATGTAACTGTAGGTTGTATATTATAGACCTTATGTTAAGGTTGTAGTTATATGCAAAATTTATGTAATTTTCTGCGACAAATAGCCCTTAAGACGACGACAGTCGCCAACGACCTTGATGGAACAAAATGCGCACTAGTTTCACAACCGCGCGACCCAAATTTAGTCGTTGTTTGTACTTTCCTTATTATTCTATGACCTTAAAAAGAAGCCTCAGATCAAAAGTCGATAATAAAAGTTTTTTTGGGATTATGACAATTTCATTAAAATACGCCCGACGGTTTTGGTGCGATTGTCGTTTTTTGTCCGTGTTAGACGTAACTTTACAAATTAATTACACTATGTTATACGAATAAAACTCAAAATTTTCTTATTATATCACATTTTGTCTGAATGTTTATTTATTAAGTTTAATGCAGAAAATAGTTAAATGCAAATAAGTTTAATGAGAGCTTACTAGATAGACTTTTTTGGCCACCACAACTTAATTAGTAGACGACGGGGTCCTTAAGTAACTACGTGTTCAACTGACATTAGGTAAAACCTTCTCCTGTAAGTTTTTCATGGTTCTCATTCTTGGTAGGTAACCAACCGACGCGGCGACGATTAAAAAGCTAGGGTTATTCAGGCTATTCTGAAAGGTTATCGAGACAATGTGTAGTGCGATGATCGCTAAGCAATGCAAGTCATGGCTGTATTGTCATCAGCCTTGGCTCAGCTGAAGACAATCAACCACGTAAGTACAAGCATGTCATCTACATAAACTATCTAGGTACTCTATGTATTTAGATGCCGAGAACTCTGATAATAACAATATAATTTGTGGTCGAAGCTAGCAATGGAGGCTGAATTACTCAGACGTACTTACTTAATTGTTAAGCTTTAAATCATTAATGAACCCTTCTGCTTTGTTTTTATCTAAGCATTTCTAAGTTATTTTAACATGAACTTACCTACCTACTTATCAAAATAGAAAACAATTATTAGTATTCTGTTGATCTCATTGAGAGTGGAGAGGTTACTATGTAAATAGGCAGGTGTCATTATTCCTTCATAATAATTGATTGGCAACAATAAAAATAAACAGTAAGTGTTGCGGAGCGGGCGGCGGCGGCGGGCCCGGCCACAGAGCGGCAACGTCGCTCGATCGATCCACCACGCCGCGTTTAAGGCCAACAGGAGTTTCCCCGTACGAGAAATACACACAGAGTTTCTTTACAATCAGACTTCTTTCGTTGAGTGTTACATAAATACCTACTTATTTGCTGAGAAAACATTTCTTAGAAATTCTGGACAAGTTCGAAGTTAGTTGAAAAACATTTAATTGAAGAGACGTGGGGGAGAAATAGAGGAGTCGTTTATTCGCTAACTGTAGGAATATATCAAGTGCTTTCATATCAAATTGTGAGTTCGACGATTGTTGATATGTTTGCAAGTACTTACATGTATAAGATATGACAGTAGGTACTTGATGTTTAATTATTGCATTTAATAGGCAGCTCCGTCCTATCATTTCCGATCAAGTAAATTCCAAGCGACAGATCATAAAAATGAACGCTATGATAATGCTAAAATTGATTGAAATAACTACATAACTTTGGTGTTCCTTCAGTTAGAATCAACATATTTCGGAGTTTTTGACACAACAAGGTGCTCAATTTCAATTCGTTGGACAGTCTCGATAAATATGGTTTTTTTTCTAGGCAAGCGTGCTTCACCGTCGACCACATCATCGCTTAACATCAGGTGAGATAGTGGTCAAGCGCAAGCCTAAGACAATAAAAAAAAATAAAAAATTTACTCGGTAAAATTCTGCCCGATACATAAAACGTTTCACTGGGGCAAAATGGCGAACATTACAACTATATAATATGGCGACGACGTCGAAGAAATCCGTCATTCATTATTCTGTCGTAGATAAATAACTCGCCCACGTTATAGACGGTCCATTCAATTACTGACTGTGAAAAAAAATAAGTCGTTATATGAAAATGTCGGATATTAAGCCGCATGAATTGCCAGGTTTCAATTTTGCCTAGCTTCAATTTCCTATCGTTAAATGAAACGTTTTGTATGTCATGCCATGTGAGTTTTGAAGCCAGACAGTTTGTGGTGTATACTTTCGTTCAATTTTTAGCATAAGGCAGACGGGTTTACTGCTCGATTTCGAATGTCATATGCCCGATGGCTAATTCCCCGAAGTCATCATAAATCGAACGCAACGATAGTCCTCTATCCTTCGAATGTATATTGGCTCGACGTACCAGTAAGTCGAAAGCTAAAAGGAGGAATATAAAATGGGATAAAAAAAAATAGCAGGTTTTGTTGAATATTTTAGGTTGAATAGCTAGGACTAGGACTATCGTTGCAAGGGCTTTTCGGCGAAACGGACGCTC
The DNA here is from genome assembly GCA_945859665.1 of Anorthoa munda. Classification (NCBI taxonomy): domain Eukaryota; kingdom Metazoa; phylum Arthropoda; class Insecta; order Lepidoptera; family Noctuidae; genus Anorthoa; species Anorthoa munda. The sequence goes on from OX243904.1 coordinate 15,098,316, forward strand.
GATCTAATGGATATTCGAAATTGTGCATCGATGCTATGGAATTTCGGCGATACGGACGTTCGATCTGATGACTTCGGGGAATTAGCCATCGGGCATATGACATTCGAAATCAAGCAGTAAACACAAGGCAGACACGTTCAGAAAAGCTGTCAGACCGGGATTAGTCGTATACAAGTACAAGTCACAAGCTGTTATTACACGTAAAAAATGACAGCTTTGCACATGCATGCAAAGCTGCCTGTGTGTCGGCAGGCATTGGCATTATATCACTGAGTAAAAAGCCTATACTTACAGGTAAAATATTTGTGGAAGTTCTTGTCTCATAAGAAGAATGAATGACAAACACTCATTTGTAGGGATTTCGCTGCAATATTGTTCAATACATAGAAAAGATTTCATGATGACCTCCAGCCGAAGAGTGCACAATACATGAGAAGACAAGCCGCAAGGACAGAGCCAAGCGTTGTTCCCTTCTCTTAACTGAGACAGATCTGTCTGTAGTGCTAGTAACAACGGTAGCCCATGTTGTCGATCGACGATAGTTGACGTGCCTTGTAACGCGCCCACATCGCGTTTTGCACCGACAACTGGTTGCAACTTCAGTGGGAAGTGGTTAGGTGAAAGTAACGAATCTCTACAGTTAGTAGAACGAAATAAAACAGCCATTATAAGCGAAAGAATGAGATTATTTGAATCCATTGTTTCCATTCACACCGTTGTGACGTCAAATGAAGAATTAATGAGAGTAAATAACTACTTGAAACCAACGCCTCGAATCATTTCCATAATGACAAAGACTACACCAGTGTGTCTATGCAGTGGTATAAAAATAACATTAGGAGATGACTCATCGATTGCCTTGTACCGATCACAAATTGCTTTTGAGGTGAGAAACAAAAAAGGATGATTTGTTGACGTGATTACAGTTTAACACGAAATGACGTGGCTAAAAGATAGACGATATCCTGGCAATGATTGCAACGGTGTACCGGAGGGTGTTAATTGTCACTTGTCTAAATTCCTTTTTGTTGTTCGAAATGACAGGTGAAGCTGCAGACACTTTTTTTCTCCTGGTGCGATACAATATCTGCAACGGATGCCAAAATATCATATTTATATACGCAACGGGCCATATATTCAAAGTATCTGCATAATATTAAACTTTTATGCTGTACCATGAACACTATCATATAGATAGATTGTATGGAGATATAGGGTAATTGCGGCGAGTCACGACTCTGCGAATATGCAGTTTCGTGATGGATGGGCTATGTGAGCAAACACTCTGTGAATGATAAAATTGGGAACAGAAATGAAGATAACTTATGGGATATTCAGATTTCTACTCAGACAGCAGCAGTTTCTGTTTTCATGAATGGACTCATTTATATTGATTTAAGCAATGAAATACTGTTGACGGATATCAATAGTTTAGAAGTCAGTCCTGCCCAGGCGTCAGCCAGTACCTACATAAATGTAAAAAATGAAAAGCGTCTTGTCAGGCCGAAGATTATCTTGGCAGTTATGAACCACCCACCTATTTATACCGCGTTGTGTCGGTCGCCGCGACGTTGCCAGCTCGCAGCCGCTGGCGAGCACTTTGAATTTCGAACGTGGACCGGTATTATTGCTAGCACGGAGAACTTACCCATTTTAAGAGAAAATGAACAGAAATAGGTTTTGTATGCGCTTCTATGTTTTTGTTGTGCAGAAGTATAGAGATTATAGGTATTATTAATTATACACATATTCTTCTGAATGAATCTGCTCATGTATTATAAGTACCTATAACCATGTGTTGGGGGGGTTATAATGTTGGGCCATTTATTCTATGACGGTAATGTTATAGAAAAATATACCGATAAACAAAAATAATTCCAATAATGTAATGGAATGGAGTAAATGCTGCTGCTGCAAGTGCTGCAAGTTGCTGGAATGGGCTGGACAAAGAGGACGCCAATGATTGATTCGACAAAAAGACATAAGTACACAGATCCAGCCGGACCAGCATTTCTATTGAACCCTAATAATTTACAAAGCCCAAACACACAATGGCACAAGGAAATGCTGTATTTCTGACCAGTTGCTGCACGTCCGAATTGTCCTTGATGTATCCGTCCAAACCACCAAAACAACGATATTATATAATATATTACAAACTCCAAATGTCAACAGGATCTATAAATTTTGCAGTGCAAATTACACAAAAATACCAAAACTATTTTTATCAATTTCCTGGGAAATTTATCTTTGAGCTGGCAGCCCCGACATTCTTGGGCCGAGTTCGACTCGGCCAGCAGCACTCGGCTCGCGAGCCTAGATGCAGTAGCGCGTATGCTTGCTTCATTCCCCGACACAATTTTAGTCGCGTATTTTTTTACGATAAATAACTGCACTTTGAAACATGATGTCTCAATATGGTCTCGGATGAAGGTTTATGATTTCTGTAATGTGTTTTAGCTTTCATATTATGTCAGTAGTATCGCTGTCTGATTCTAATGGTTTATAAAAAAATCAGTTTGACAATATGACATGTCTTCGCATTCATTTCCAAGCGCACATTGAAATACGCTGTTGGTATCTACTGTGGGAACCTAATTCATTATCTCGAGCTCTATAGTGTATTTTTCAAAGCGCGGTATAATTTTGCTGTGTATGTACTCTATCTGTACAGATAGAGATCAAGCATTAGACCCAATCCGGAATCCGTTTGGTGTATGAATGCCTGAAACGAAAATAATATCCAACAATTCTACTAATATTAAAATTGCGAAAGTTTGGATGGATGGATGTATGTTTCTTACTCAATCACGCCAGAACGGCTCATCGGATCTGGATGAAATTTGGCACAGTGATAGATTATAGTCTAGAATAGCACATAGGCTATTTATTATCCCGGGACTATGTAAAAAAATAAGTGAGAAGAGAAAAATTTTCAAACGCGCGTTATCTGCTGTAATTGGTTGACTGAATTTGCTTTGCAAAATGCAATCGCATCACGATTCACGTGGCTTGTCGATGATAATTTCTCTCAAGAAATCTGGTGCTGGGATCTGCTAGATAGATCTTTTTTCCTTTCACAGGGTTGCTGAACACATTGAACATTGAGGAATAACAGACAGATTACCTACTTCAGCTATCATGATGATAAAATCCGCAAATTAAGTATATGAAAAATTCTGTTCGTGCTGAGATAGGCGCCTATTAATTTGGCCTCGCAAGTCGCACGGGGTTATCATTTGTTTATGTGTGCGGTTTACAAATAAAATGATTTTCTTTCCGCTTGTTGAAGATTGGCAGTATCTCCAGTCACTACAACACAACCTCGACATTTTTCGCCTACTTCATGAGTCTGACACGAAACGAACGACTTTCATGAACTGACGATCAATGTAGACGTCCTAGTCTACCTAGAGTTGTCCTAAATTGTGTACAAACGTTCTGATCAGAAAATAAAAAAACTAACTTTAGCGTCAGCGCGGAACATAAACTGCTAGAGTCAACTCAAATAGGTCACTACTCGGTGTAGTCTGAAATCAATAAAATGGATGCGTTACTGCTGCATGTGACTGGCCACTAACAGTATACTACATATTGATGTAGCTCGGTTGTCTATGTCCGCAGTATAGCTAGAGATACGTTCTATGTTCTATGGCACTTCTAGGCGTGGTAACAATAATGTTCTACTTACCTGGACTGTGAATTGTCGCTTTGTTGTCTTTGAATAGCGAGCTAATAAGTCGAAGTAGACCATAGATTTAGGTTATATTTCCGAGGGATCTTAGTTTGTTATGAAACACTTATGTCGTAGACATTGCAGTGCTAGCAGCAAATTAAAAAAGAAAGTACAGAGATACAGAATGACAGAGTTAACGCAGACTACACAATGGAACAAAATTCAAGAAGCAAAGGGATTTGCTACTGGTTTTTTATCAGTAGTATATCCTTACCAAACACGCTACATAAACAACATCGGCACAGATTAAAAATAGTCACATATTGAGTAAAATAATGGCAGCAGGATGCATCAGTTGTCTGTCTACCCAGACTTCCCACGAAGACATAAGAGTAGTCGAGGACACCAGGGCGATGACTTCCAATATAACAAGAGGCTCACGTCATCACGTGGGAGTAACAGGATAGAGAACTTATGAAGCTATTACTGCTTTGTCAAAGTCCTTTAATTAAAAGAGGATTTTTGGTATTCTTGTCCAGGTTGCCTATGCGGTTTATTATTAATCTGTTGATTGCTGAATATTCTTGGAGATCGAAGTCTCCTTCGAATCATTTGTCTCTGCATCACCCAAAGATCGACTGGTAAATGCCTTAAAGCATGTCCGCCGCTGTACGTTTGTGTGCACATGAAGTATTAAATCATCATCATATCAGCCGAAAGACGTCCACTGCTGGACATAGGCCTCCCCCAAGCGTCGCCACATTGACCGGTCCCGTGCGTCTCGCAACCAGCGGATCCCCGCAACCTTCACCAGGTCATCGGTCCACCTAGTGGGAGGCCTTCCAACGCAACGTCTTCCGGTTCGCGGTCGCCACTCCAGAACCTTTCTGCCCCATCGGCCATCCGTTCTGCGAGCAATGTGCCCTGCCCACTGCCACTTGAAGCCTTGAACTTGTCCTTGAAGTATTAAATAAATGAATAAAACCATTCGAAGCGAATTATTTTAGTGTGCATAGGTACTTCGCAAAGATTACTTTGATAAATATTACCGCCTTCTAATATTGTTAATTTATTGATCATCTGATGAAAACCGATGGAACGGATCTCTAAAACGGAAAGAAAGAAAAGAAATAAAACACATTTATTTGACACAAGTCATTAGAACACACAAAATAAACATTAAAAAAAAGAAAACTAACGAACAAGCATATCTATTAGAAAAACAGTTCACTTCAATCGGTAGCGTACCCAGGTTGGCCACAGGCCGCAGCGAACACAATTTGGCAAAATGGGGGTTTCTAGACCCGTCTGATAACCAGTGTGAATGATGTGCCCTAGTAAAGAATATTGCACACGTGCTGGAGTGCCCCCCAAATGCGAATATGCTTGCACTTTTGAACACCACTGACGCTGCAATTGACGTAGCCACCTACAGAGCTCAAAATATTTGTAGAGTTTTCCATTATCTTGAAAAGAGAAAGACCACGCCTGATTTGATGCCATTCGATAATATTGAGTAGGTTTGGGTATAGGGTATGGTATTGATTTTGCCGTTTGACCAGTAGATAAAACCAGTGGTGAAAGCTGCTAACAACTTCGATAGATGACTGATAACGCTCAGAATCAGGCCAACTAGAAATTAATTAAGTACTTATGTAGATGTACTTGTTTAGTTTTTATGGTTCCTGAAAGCGACGCATTTAAAGCGGTTTTTCTGAAAATAACCCGTAGAAACTCTTGTTTTTAGAGTTCCGTAGTCAACAAGGTGACACAACCCTTAGTGCTTTACTACAAAAAGCGGTTTTACTAAAAACCCAGGTTTAAATCTCTATAATGTATGGTGAAAACAAGGTTTCCACCTGGGTTTTGGTTAAACTGCTTTTTGTAATAAGGCACTTATAGTTTCGCCATGTCCGTCTGTCCGTCCGTTCGTCCGCAGCTTAGCTCAGATACTCTTAATATAAGAAACCTATTGGCCTGGATATACAAATTTATCACGCCGACAAAGTGCTTAAATAAAATCATGTTTTTTTTATGGTACCTCTTGTACTTACACGTAAAGTGGGGATGTATTTTTTTTTCTCGTCTATCCCATGGTGTGGGGTATCGTTGAATAGGCTATTCAAAAATATTACGGGTCTGTGAAAACTATTTTTCGATTCAGGAATCCGTTTGTGTAAAACTAAGCTTTAAATTGCTAATTTTTGTTACAGTCAAGTGTCCCCCCCCCCCTCTGCCAGAAATGTGAAAAAAAATCACGGCAGCTGTAGTATATATAACGAAATTAAAAAGAAAACTATCACAGCTAAGTAAGTTTTACAAGTTTACGAGAAATCAACTACGGAACGGAACCCTATTATTGCGCGTGGCCCGACACGCACCTGGCCGGTTTTTATAGTTAAATTAGGAAGTAACTAGCTAATGTCGTTACATACGTATAAATTGTGGAATAGAGATCATTTTTGTTTTCATCTTTTATTCATGTAAGTAAATAAATGTAAAATTCTAAACAGAATTTCGCCGTTAAATGCCGAAATTAGGCAGCAAATAATTCAGAATAAAATGCATGAAGAGAAAGACGTTTTGCTGAGATTTACTAACAAAACTAACGATTAAATGCGAAAGCACTAAACAGTTTCTTCAATCATTTTACGGTTCGCCGCGCTCACTCCTGGCATGGCGTCACCAGAATTTATTTCCAAAATGGCGCACCTGTCAGTGCTTTGAAATTCGAACACGCCTCTCCTGCCTTCGCTCGCTACGTTGCACACATTTCACTTTTCACAATGAAACTCGTGTCGACTATCGTGCCCATGAAATAAAAGGGCTCAATAATTATATCTAATTATGTCATTTAAACGACGATAAAATTCTCCCCTATTGACATACGTTACGGATTGAAACAGGAAGTTGTTTTCATGCCAGCGTTCTTTCAACAATACACGAAAGGCTCTCAATTACCTATTTCGAAAGCATTGCCAAAAATGGCCCCCGAAAACGTTACAAAGGCTTTTTTTCTTGTAAAGATTAAAAAATTGAGGCTGGATTTTCGTTTCGTATCACAGTAGAACGCCCCTCGGCGAGTCGAGAATGTTCTACCCCTTTTCATCCCAGTGATCCCCTTCGCTATTTAATCAACCTGTATCCACCCGCTGCTAGTTAGGTATAGCTCTCCAGTACTCTCCACGCTTGCCTGAATAACTTGGTTGGTATCATGTTGGTATCGACATTTTTATAATGATGTAACTTTAGAACTGGAGCTATGGCACCGAAACTCAAAATAAAATCGTATGCAAACAATATCCGAATTTAAGGCATATATTTTAACAAAAATAAGTACCACCACAATTTTACGAATGCTTTCAAAAGTTTTATAATAATGCATAGATTAGTATATTAATGCATAGATTATTATTATAAAGCATAGATTTTAACAAAAATAAGTAGATACTTAAGTACCACCACAATTTTACGAATGCTTTCAAAAGTTTTATAATAATGCATAGATTAGTATATTAAAGCATAGATTATTATTATAAGGCATAGATTTTAACAAAAAAGTACCTACGTAAGTATCACCACAATTTTACGAATGCTTTCAAAAGTTCTATCTCTTCCATTACGTTTTATTATTATGTTGCGAAGCGAGATCGGTACCTGGGTTTCGGAAATGAACCGTTATGAACCGACCGAACATGCGACACCCGTTTTCTGAGAAAAGTAGCCGACTTACGTAAAAAAAAAAACTTTAAAAAGTTCTCCATCACGAACGGGTTGCGTAAATTCTAAAGGACAGCTATTCGTTTGTTTATTTTAGAAATAAAAGCACCTTCCAGTTTCCACACCCCGGGCTCGCTTGCTATTACCATGCTATTGTTTCTTTGCGGACATTTCTGGGATTTTTTCCGCAGGGCTTGCATAAAAAATCTACATAACAAAAGCAAAGATAAACTGGTACTTTTCCATAACCAAAGTTACCTATTGAAAAATATTAATTAACAATATAACGCAAACAAATCCCTAGGTAAGACCTTCAAAACTCCCATTCAATGTTTCGTTTCGGGCTTATAAATTACACGGCACAAATCCACGCGTCATGTTAGTCTCGAACTCTTGACGTACATATTCGTGAATGTTGGTGATTCTAGTGTGGTATGGGAGTGAAAGAGGGGCGATGCGGGACGGGTGGGCGCGCTGGTGTGGGGGCGGGTCGGGGTGACGACCTTCGCGGAAGTCCTACTCGCAGCTGTAATTACTGAAACGGCCTCAGCAGCCCTCCAACTCAATTTTCTTTGGGCTACATTGATTTTCACCCGACAACGCGAGCGCGACACGTACTACTTTTACGCTCGTGCCTCGTGCCCTGTTGATCTTTGTACAAGAATAAAAATCAGCTGGTAAATTCAATCAGTGGAATTGTTTTTGGGATAAAAATCAGTTTTATGATTTGATAACTTTTACCTCTACAGTTAAAATATATCTGCTAAAGGTATATTCAGCAATAAAAAACTGTCGTAATGACTGTCAGGCAGAAAAAAAAAAAACTCGTGCGAAAATGTGCGCTATGACCGCTGTCATTACCAATTAAAAGAAATAAGTTAACTTGTTTAAGCTTGGCACGAGTATGTCTATGGCTTCGGTACAATAGTAATTGGTTGGAATCGTACCAAAGAGAACAGTCCTCGTGGCCAAGCGAAAACTAGCCTTTTAGCTAAGTTGGATGAAGAAGTGTTTGAACATTTGAACATACTGGGAACCTTCCACGAGTAGTAAAAGTAAATAAACAGGCTACTTGAAGAATAAATAAAACTGCTTGTCCGTAGTGTGATTAAATCTCCGTTTTTTAAACAGTCTACGTGCACACATGGGCATGAACGTATGTGTTGTGTTCTTATATGTAATTGAATACACGATACCGCATCCAACTCAGCGTGAAGATGTGATAACGTTTCCGTACACATAATTGGTCCTGCAGTTATATACAATTAACTATATATGCTTAGTTTCCAGACTCAATGAGTTATAAGCCATACCACAGATAATAGAATATTAGCATAGCCATACTTACTTATTACGAGTAGGTTTATTTGAAATAGGTGGAATTGAAAGGTGTACTAGTTTAGCATAGACAATTATGCATGCTTTGTGGTTAGTTTCTATGGAAACATTCGAAGCTATGTATGATTGGTTTGGACTGTGTTCGTAATTATTTATGCAAATGGAAAGCATAGACGAAAATTCTAGCGACATACAGTCTCCGCTTTATACTTTTTAAAGATTTAATTTTTGGCGAACAGCCTCATGGTCATGGGGAAAATATGTTTAAGGGCCTACAACCGCTTTAGTGCCATATAACGGTAACTTTATAAAACATACTCCTTAGTAACGGCTAGGTTAAAAGATTTGAAAAAAAAAAAACTTACCTTTACTTTACTTTTTTTTAATTTTTTTGTTAATGTTTCATGTACATTATTTGTGAAACATGTTTTTTTTGTATAACAAATAGTTTTGCTTTAAAAAAATAATTACCAGCACGATATTTTTTCGCTACTTTTGGATAAGTACTCCTCCAAAACGACTTAAAAGTTTAAAAATATTTGTACACAGAAAATTTGATGGCTAGAATTTCCTTATAACTGAAATAGCATAAATGTAAATATAAGAATATTTTGCAAACAAAACTGTCCAAAAGGTGGTTCAATATTGATATTCTGCGCACGGCCAGTACTGCGTTAACATTGGGGAATATTTACGCCGTAAGGTTAGAAGATCAAAAAGTCTAGATAGTTAACAGAAACATACACCATGAAATCTGGTATAAGAGCCAACAATCTAATCGCTGAAGATGCCAAAAAACAAGCGAACTGGAGCTAAGTGGATACCTTAGTAGGAAGGCAGATCTGGTAGTGGGCGTGGTACTGTGGCCAACCAACGGTAGAAAAAATAAGCACGAGTGGATAGGGACCTAGAATTTACTGAGAATAGCAAGCAGGATTATTAGGTATCCGTAGTATTTATCGCAATCAACGAGACGAATTCAATAAGAGTGGTTACAAAAGTAACAAAATTTGGACACTTCCGTATTTGAACCATATTCATGTTAGCTGTGTTTGCACCTCTTAATCTATATATTATATAAAAATGAAACCCGTTTTCCGTTGTCACGGCATCACGCGTGAACGGCTGGACCGATTTGGCTTATTCTTTTTTTGTTGTGTTCGTTATTGTTAGGAGAAGGTTCTTATGTAAGGTAGGGTAGGGTAGGTAGGGTAGGGTAGGGTAGGGTATGTAGGGCAGGGTAGGTAAGGTAGGGTAAGTAGGGTAGGGTAGATAGGGTAGGGTAGGTAAGGTAGGGTAAGTAGGGTAGGGTAGATAGGGTAGGGTAGGTAGGGTAGGGTAGGTAGGGTAGGTAGGGTAGGGAGGGTAGGGTAGGTAGGGTAGGGTAGGTAGTTAGGGTAGGGTAGGTAGGGTAGGGTAGGTAGTTAGGGTAGGGTAGATGAATTTTTAGTGTTTTTATGGCAAAACAAAGTTTGCCGGGTCAGCTAGTCCATAATAAATATTAATATTTTAATGATTTTTTTTCGAGAAAATAAGAACTGATCGACCTTATGTGAGGTGTTTTTCCCAACCAGTTAATCATGCATGGCTTTAATGACACCATAACTTTATTTTCTTTTTACTACTGCATATAAAAATAATAAAATGCGAGGCGTCTCGTTTCCTCACACGGTCACACCCAACTCATACGCGACATTTTATTATTAGAAGCAATATATACAAGCTACCGATGGCTTTTCTATTTGTATTTCCAGCTTCTGTTTTGATATAACAATAAAACACGATTGTATGTATGTCTATAAACAGCATAGATGATTAAGAGCGTTCGCTTGGTCGAAAGTAAACAAAGGAGTAATATAATTACGGCATGTTGGCTTTTCCTTTGACTTTGCCCGCGTTGTGTTCAGTTAACGAGGAGTTTAGATAAGAAGAAAAAGTTAAATAAGGCTAGCTCTGTTAGAACGTGAAGTTCTGGGTACGTTAGACCGGTTTCGAGAGTTTAGACAAAGCAGGTTGCTGATTTCAACTGTTGATAGGCTTCTAAACTTTCCTATGTTTTGACCGTTTTCTGTTGTTCTGTTTTAGATTTAGTTTACCGGTTTACTTAGCAACGTATATGCTCCAATGTACCTCGCTAATGGATTACAGCAACTTCATCAAAGTCGTCGGCTTGTCTACAAGTTAGGCCAGACAGCCGCTATAAAATAATTACAAGCACTATTTAGTTTTTGCTCTTTAGTACAAGCCATACTGAGATGCTGAGATCACAAACAGATAACACAATCTTATTTATTTGTGCATACAGATAGGGACACAAGGCTCTGGATACGAGCCAACTTGTTTGAATTGTATTAGATATCGATACCTTTGGGTAGAAAGGTCGTATAAACCAAAACCCGACTTTTCAGGAGAGCAGAAAAACATTTTTTTTTTTACATAAAAATTCATAATTTTTTTGTTTTTGAAGTTATAAAAAAATTATCTATTAGAAAGGTTCTTACAATTTGCAAATGAAAAAGGATAAATCATCAAAGCCTATCTATCTTCTTTAGTTTTAAAGTTAGCTTGGATTTACGTCTAAGAAAAAATCAATTGTTGGTTAATACACCCAATGAAAATGTACTTTAAAAAAACTGTATATGTCGTATATCCATTTTTGGTAAGCTTATGGTCACATTTACTGTCGTAAAAACCCATATATGTAGTTTTTTTTTGTATTAAAAACCATTTATAATCATAGATCAATTGAATTCTGACTAATAAACAATCCTGTTACTCTCAGAATTAGTAGGAACTCAATTATTAATGTTCTAATATCCAATAATGGTCGATTCAAATAAAATAAAACTACCTGTAATACCTTCTAATCAACATTTACTATTATTTCAATAATGGTACAACATACCTAACAGGTTTAACATTTTTAAATTGAAAAAGTAATTATAACAACTTAAACTGAAAAGTTAAATAAAAAAATCTACTTAGTCATAAAAAAATAAAAATTAAAGTAATCAGGCATTTTAAGCATTTATAAAATTATGACGTGATCGTTTTTTTTGTTTTCGAATTATTTAATTAAGTCTTTGTACTAAGGCTTACTTACTAAGTAATTTATTGAATTGCAACTAAATAAAAAAAAAAAATAACGTTCAAGCACTAAACGCAAATAACTTATGTACTAAAAAGTAACTTATTTATGATATAAATTTGTATTCATAATTAGTTTAAAATTATTTATGAATTGTTACTGTAAATTATTTTAATTATTATTATAAATTATTTTAAAACGAATTATGAATTGAGAAACACATTTTCAAAAAATAAATTTAGGTGACGAAGAATACAATCATTTAACATAGTCTTGTTTTTTTACTAAATAGTATTTTAAACGAACGAAATGTGAAATTACGTAAATACGAAAAGTTATTATTCTTTTATAATAATAATTGTATTATTCAATTAGCTCTTCCTCGTCTTCTTCGTCGGTTAGCGTAAGAGAGTCAGCCACATTTCCATGGGGTAAGTTAAAATAATCATGGTGGTACCTTTTTGGTAAAATGCCATTATCACATAGCCGTTTTAAATCTCTATATTTTCGATCTTACTTTACCTCTACCTTTACCTTTTTCTTTATTGCCAGAGTTTTTAAATTACGTAAAAACGTACAGATATTACTTTATCAGGTGACGTCTCTTCTTTCATAGAATATTTAATGTACATTTCATTTGGATTATTTTTCTTCAACGTAATAATTCGGATGTTTCGCAACGTAATAATTCGATATGTGCATCAAGAGCGGGTAAAACGGGATCAGTTTTGTTCATCAAAGACAAAGACAAAGATATTTTTTAACTAGGCCACCAAGCGGCACTTTTGAACGTACATAAAAATGATTCTACCGTGCATTCGGAAATTAGCTTTTTTAATTATGGAGAAGAATGCACAAGAAACTCCATATTTACTCTTTTAAAAAAAAAAAGTTTTTTTACAATATTTAGGAACATAGGTACATATATAGTTATTAGTTTATATATGTGAGGACAATGTACCCAGAATAGCACTACACACTATACCACCTACAGACATAAAGTATTAGAAGTACTCACACATGTACTGTGCAGTTATATAATAGATACTAGAAAAACATTAACATCCGAAGCAGTCAAGTTATGACCAATCTCAACTGACGGCGTCCGTTCACGAACATGACGCATGAATTGGCACCACCCAGCTCAGCCATCATGAAGGGAAACGGATGATCCAACACATGCGCCACCATCAGAGAGACATTTGAGAGAGCATGACACACTCAACGGCCAGGGCACACACAAGTCAACGAACGACGCATAGGTACAGTAAATGGCAGATTTACAGTTGGGTACATAGTACTCACACACGTGCTGTGCAGTTATACAATACTAAGGAAATTGAGTTTATACAATACAAATACATTCATACAGTCTTCAGCAGGTCCAACAATACCTCAAAACAATAATGTTCTGCATATCACTTGTTATTGCGCGCTAGTGGATGTGGATTGTGGAGCAGTACTTGACTTTTTAATAATTATGTTTGAAATTATGTTATTTTTTTTATTTGTGTCAGCTTTTACAGGACTATTAATCGGTATAGCATCGTTGTCATAATAAGGATGGGATAGTTAAGACTTATTCATAGACGTGCTAAAAGTATTGTCACTATTACTGGTGGTTGAATCCATAATTATTGTTTGTGGTTTGTTGGCACGTTTTGCAGGTCGTCACTGTTCGAGTCACTGTCTTCTATAACGTCACTATCCGATAAAATACTCTGTTGTGATTGTTGTGATATATTGTGTGGCATATTAACTGCGGGCTCTACTTGTTGGGTTGAAATGAAAATAGGAAATAAAGTCACAGACAATAGGTATAGGAAAATAGCTTAGATAAAAGTTACAGTTACTATAAATGTTTAAATCATTTTGCAATAAAAAATTTCGTGTCGAGTCCTTAAAAATGTTTATTGTATTATTTTAAATTAAGCTTAAGTAAAATTAAAACACTATCTATCTGGCTACATTTTAAAATTCTTTTCATTATCATCACCGCTGAACCAAAATTTTATGCCATACAATATTGAACCTTATTTTCATAATTATACGCGTTGTTTTACTGTGTGCTCGGACCACGATTTTATTTTGCGATTAAAGGGTTTTTAAGCCATCCCTTAAGAAAACTTGAGTTGTAAATGCAGGTCTAATATTAGTAGCATGTCGTTTGAGGGAATAAAAGAAAATATTTTAAGCGAAGAAGGTCGTAAAAACCATTTTCTGCAAGATGGCGAAGATTGTTTATAATTTTTGTTACTTCGTACTTGCTAGTCTATTATAAAGTAGCATAGCTTGAAGGGTGTATAAACCATTTCCTTTAAAATTGTTGAGTCGTTAATGCGGATCCAGCTAACGTTACAATGTCAAATTGAAGGAATGAAAGAAAATATTTTAAGCGAAGAAGGTCGTAAAAACCATTTTCTGCAAGATGGCGAAGATTGTTTATAATTTTTGTTACTTCGTACTTGCTAGTCTATTATAAAGTAGCATAGCTTGAAGGGTGTATAAACCATTTCCTTTAAAATTGTTGAGTCGTTAATGCGGATCCAGCTAACGTTACAATGTCAAATTGAAGGAATGAAAGAAAATATTTTAAGCGAAGAAGGTCGTAAAAACCATTTTCTGCAAGATGGCGAAGATTGTTTATAATTTTTGTTACTTCGTACTTGCTAGTCTATTATAAAGTAGCATAGCTTGAAGGGTGTATAAACCATTTCCTTTAAAATTGTTGAGTCGTTAATGCGGATCCAGCTAACGTTACAATGTCAAATTGAAGGAATGAAAGAAAATATTTTAAGCGAAGAAGGTCGTAAAAACCATTTCCTGCAAGATGACGAAGATTGTTTATAATTTTTGTTACTTCGTACTTGCTAGTCTATTATAAAGTAGCATAGCTTGAAGGGTGTATAAACCATTTCCTAAAAATTTGTTGAGTCGTAAATGCGGATCCAGCAAACGCTACATGTCAAATTGAAGGAATGAAAGAAAATATTATTTTAAACGCAAGGAAGTGTAAACAAACTGCAAAAGATCAAGGCCTTTTAAAATCAATACTAGGTCGTATATCTTAGTCCATAATAAATAATAGGTATCAATAACAAAGGTAAATTATCAATTAGGTACTGTAAGTTTATATTTTAAATCTATACTAAGTCATAATTCATTATTTACCTATTGATAACACGAACTCATCTACAATAGTTGTTACCAAATAAGTTAACAGTATTAAATTAAGTGTGTAGGTACTAACGTTTTCACAGGTTTTAACCGTCGACTTTCGTACATTGCACTAAGCACTTGCCTCCATCGAAGAAAAGCATCCAGGGTTCCTTTTTTAGTGTCTCCCTCCATTTTACAGAATTATTTAGTCACTACATAATATTCATTTTTTGTAATAACAATAAAACTTGTAAACGAAACTTGTGACGAAACGCTCAGTGCGCAATTCGCATCCAAGTAAACAAATTAATGCATCTGTCTATCCCACTCGCTCTTCTGCTTGTCGCTGCGCGCCAAATGCGAGCCTTGTGTGTTGGTCGTAAAGTGCTTCTTGCAATGAACATGGTTTATACACCAACGTCGCGAACTGCGTTTGGATTTACGACGTCGAATTTAAACTATGTTTAGGTAATGCATTTAACACGTTAAGGCGTATAAACCATTTACAATTAACGACTATTTTTACGCCCTGAGTTAATATAAATTATGGTCATTACATCATAACAAAACTACAAAAAAAAAACATTCGGCTTTTACATTGAAAATTTACTTTTTTTAAGAGGCTATGACCGAAAATTTCTGGGTCGTATTAACCATTTTTGTGCGAATTTCTGCATTTCGTATATACAGATCGATAGAGAAAAAAAATCTGAGAAAAATGGTATATATAACTCAATTTGGCCAAAATGGTTTATACGACCTTTCTACCCAAAGGTATCGATATGGTTTTATTGCAACATTATAATTAATATCTGTCGCAGAAATGGTACGCCATATTTCGTCACGATGAATAATCGTGCTGTTTTTGCCAATAGATGGCGCTATTTGGTCTGGCATTACTTTTTATAATTTTTATGAGGACTGACAATTGAATTTTCCAGAAACAATGTCTACTCAATAGATGCAGTAAACTCAATTATACTGTGATTTTTAATTTCGTGGACCAAACTGACAGCTGCCAATGACCTTATTTTTTTTTAAATGTTGCAAGCGCGGAGCATAGTGTCGTAGGTAAGGCTCAATCATAAGTGATTCATCGAATCGATGTAACATGACTCCTCAATTTATTTTTACTAATTGGTGTAAATAAATGTTTTATGAATATAAACATAATATATTTAAATATAATAGTATTCATACACATAGTACAAGAACTTTTATTGTGTTAAATATGAAATCAACAATAAAATAAATGCGATCGATAAAATGAAGTCTGACATAAATGAGTAGAAACTAAATAAGGGCCGCTAGTTTCAAAACAAATAATTTTTTTTTGCCGTGAGGTAGTTTCATTTTCGATCTACTTCGATTTTCGATTAACTTTCGATCACTCAGGATAGTTAGGGTACGACACTATTTTTATGGGACGATAAAGTGACAACCCCCCAAAAGTCAGTTTAGTCCACGAAATTAAAAATCACATTATAGAAGTTAGGTGAGCTGCCAGTCTCCAATTCCAATTTTGTATGCACTTTATTTTTAAATATTTTCACCTAAAACCTGTCAGATCTACCGCTGATCAATTTATAGTGTTTTCTAGACAACGAAATACTGAAGTACGTTAAGTTTATCGCTTCCGTGCGTGACTAACATCAATGCAATTCACAATTGTTACATATTTTTTTTATAACCAACACAGCAAAGAGAATATTTTCAAAATTTCCTATTTTACTTACAAATACTTGGCTAGATTTGATTTGCGACAGAATGCGTGCAAGCAGGAAATCGAAACGCTTCGAACGTCAGTTTGTCTGTCAGACTGTCTGGCAGAAAGCGGAGTGTCCGTCAAATCCGGTACCAGCCTGTCTTATGGTTACCCTACTCAAAAGTCAAAACAGATGAGAAAATGCGCACTTTTTAATATTTAATTTAAATATTTTAAACATATACCTAGTATTTTATAAAAATGGTAATGAATAATAAATAACATCCAGCAAAGCGCAGCGTTTTAATTTAAAGTTGTTGTATTTAAATGAGGTCGTACTCATTATCATTTTATGAATATTTCATTTTAAATAGAAAATTCAGCTATATAGAAATCTTCATGTTTTTATTCTCGTGCTCAAAACCTATTAATATCGCACCGATCTTTCAAAATACTGACTAGGCAATAGTCTCAGTTTTGTCAGTTTCCTCAAACATCAGTCAGTAAAGTAGGTAAAGGAACTAACAGCAGGTTTCTGAACTGAGAATGTAGAGTTAAGAGCGCGTCAAACCCTACTTAAATGCCAAAGTTTGACAGGTTTTCAGGCTAGAGTTTGACAAATACTCAACTTTTCAACTGGGGGTTAGTTGAGTAAGTAAAGTAAGTATGAAGTGTATTCACACGGAATCTCCTTACTACAGTGTTCGACTGAACTGTGCGCGCGGCGTTGTGTGTGGTGTGGGTAAACCTTGTATATGTCATGGACCAAGTGATTAATCAGGGCACTATGTATAATACCAATTTAATTAATACTGATTTAATATTTCTATATTTATCACATTGTCTGGTCATTATGAATAATGCTACGTAACGGTTGGGCAATTCGATAATCATGGTCAAGTCCAAGAGCGAGCGAAGCGAGCTCGGGATCTTAGGGCTCCCCGACACGGATAGGTTAGGCTCGAAGGAGATGTGTGAAGTTAGCGAGCAAAGCGAACTCAGCTCCCGCCTACCTACTGTCTGTTTTGCGGTATTTATACGGAGATTTAAATATAGAGTCAGTTGATTTTCCTTCACCGAATATATTAGTTACCTATTGTTCTCTCAATGTCGATATTAAAATTGGACCAGGGGCAATGATAGTAAAGTACGTAAGTAAGTTTAGTGTACTAGAATGTCAACAAGAACTATACAAGCGCACACGCACACATTGCGCCGCGGGCAGAGATGAGTTAAACTATCTATACTATGCAATATATTTATGACGTCAAGCTGCAGTTGATCTTTGTGTTTAACGACCCAGCTGGTGCCAGCTTTTCTGCAAAACTCGTGTGTGGCCTGCTCTTCACACAAGAATAGCCTATCCTGACACTTTTAGTGTTAGCGGTGCTCTCAAGCATGCATTGAAAGGACGATAAAAACTGGAAAACAAAGGAATGAGAAGCCACCAAAGTCAGCTTATTTTACAAACTTTTGTTCCAAGGCATTTTCTAACTTCCCATTGACCTATGAACTACCAACTTAATTTTGCGGTCTGGTACGGAACCCTAAATGTGCGGAATCCGACACGCACTTGGCCGGTATTTTTAAACGACTTACCAAAAAGGAGGAGGTTCTATGTTCGACATTATGTATGTATTTTTTTTGCTTTTTTTTTCATTTTGTTCGCACGGTTTTTGTTCTGGCAGCAAATGTGTAGGTTCCTATAATGGTATATCGTCAGTCTTCGAGGCAAGCTTCGCTTATGTAGTCATTAGGTACTATAATAAAATTCTCAGCTCCACTTACACATAATTATTGTCCAGTTAATATAGACACTTGAAAGTGACACACAAAACTACACCAACTTTACATTACAATATCTACTCGGAATCAATTTGCGAATAAACAGCTGCTGCACCTAATCTGAAAAAGCCCGCCTAATATCTTTTAATTTTGCACTATTGCAATCAACCAATCCATAATCTTCATGTTTTTTAGCAAAGGTGAATGGCGTATTATTGACGGACAAATTAATAAAATTAAGTTTATAAGGTACCACACTGTCTGACTTATTTTCCGATAGAATAGGACAAATTACACAAATTGTGAAGCGACTGACACATTTAATTGTGCTCCCATTCCGTACCATATCTACCTACTCTTTGACTCATCCTCGTTTCAAGGAAAGACGATCAACATCAACAAACAATTCACATCTGTGGCACAATTGCAATGTGAATGAACTTTGTTAGAACGATATTCTTTAACGCAGCTTGTGGTAGGAGTTGCCTGGTTGCAATCGTCACGTTACGAAAAAGCGTTATGCTTCCGAGACGTTCGGTTCCGTTCGGTATAGTTCCGATCTTATCGTCAGTCAAGTGCTGACTACCATAGTTGTTTACTTACATTATAATTATATTAGTTAAGGCGCAGATACGCCTGAGTAGCTGATTTTAAAGTGAGAATCAAGTCTAAAAGGCTGGAAGAAATTTTTGAAAAAAAAATATGTTTTGTCACACAGTCTATCCATCTTTTCTTTGGCCTTCCCTTCCTCTCCATCCATCCACATTTATATTAGTTATTCTTTAGTAACATGCGTCTGATGGTCAGAGTATGCCTACATTTCAGCTTGAGCTACGCAGTCGGTTCTCTGGACTAGAGAATGCCGCGGATGAGGACAGAAGGAATCTTAAACTTCTTGAGAACCGTGATAACGCCGGACGTGCCGACTTCAATGCCCAATACCAATACCGTATGAAGCGCAAGGCGATCTTATCGTAGTAGGTACCGCGCGTGTATTTAGAAGGCGGTGGGCGGACGATATTGCTGATCGTGCTCAACACGCTGCAAACACCGGCAACTTAAAAGAGCTGTATAAAGCCTCCCAGACCTTGGCTGGAAACAGAAGCCTTAAAAAAAACCACTTTAATCCAAAGAGGGGCAGCTGCTGCGCTGGAGCCAACACTTTGGGGAGGTCTTTCGCTTTTCAGCAATCCAGCATCATCGACGCCTGACGCACTATGCATCTGTTCGTCACCACCTCGGCTTCTCGACATAAAAACACGAAATCACCGTCAGCCACCGAGGTAGCTGAAGCAATCCTCTCTTTGAAGGCAGGCAAAGCACCAGGACTCGACCTGATAACTGCGGCAATGCTACAAGCCGACTTATCCTCCGTCGTCGACGTTCTGACGCTTCTAATAGAAAACATCTGGACCGCTAAAGAGCTTCCGGAGCTTTCGGGGCTTTTGGAACAAAGGACTTTTAATTACCGTGACCAAGAAATGGAATCTCAGTAATTGCGACAACTGGAGCGGCATTACATTGCTGTCGGTTCCCTTCAAAGTCTTCTGCAAAATAATACTAGGCGCAGGCGAATTTCCGTGCGAGCCACTCATGCACGGACCAGATCAAAATTCTTCGTATCATACTCGAGCAGGCAGCACTCAGCAGGCAAAGGTAGATTTTTCTTACCTTTGTCGACTTCGAAAAGGCCTTTGATACGTTGATGCAGCCCAGCATCTGGTCCCGCCTGCTGGACATTGGATTGCCGCCAAAAATAGTTCGCCTATTAGAGAGCATCTACAGGCAATATTCTTGCAAGGTGTCTCACGACGGCCTCATTTCAGAATGTCTTCTTCGCAGTGTACGCAGGTGTCCAACAGGGCTGTCTTCTTTCGCCCCACCTTTTTATAGTCGTTCTCGACGGAATCATAATATGATTTGCTTATACGATATCAGACACCGCGGGATAGAGTGGGGATTACGCTCATAGACTGTTGAAAATATAAATCGTTTATATGGAACATGTTCCTGTCTGGATGTTTAGTCAAATTAGTATCTTTTTTGGTAAGTATTAAGAACGATTAAATTTATTGCAACGATAATGTACATACGGTAAACATAGGTAGTAAATATAAGTTACAGAAACAATTATGGACCCCGTCGGGCACAGCAACATTCTAGGTACACCGTAAAGTCAGTGTCTAGGAGAGAGGAATAGCGCTTAATATTTTCCTTTATAATTAAAATTTCAGTTATCCATTTCCTATCTATCTGCTTTTATTTGATTTAATGTACTAATGTGTGTGTGCCTTTCTATGTTTATGTTAAATTATGAATTATTATTGATTATTAATTTATTTGCTTAAGTTTTTGTATTACAGTTACTTTATTTGATAGATTTTTTGGATGCCAATTACTTTATTTTTAGTTTATATTTAATAAAATTAATACTTAATATGTCCATATTTTATTTTAAGTCAATTAATTATTAATGTCATTTTACTTATCGAGTTAACAATTATATTCATTTTTAATAATTTTAATACTTAATACCTAATTGTGATATCCATTTTATATTTTGATTCAATTAATTATTTGTGTAATTATACTTAAATTTTACTTTAAATTGATTCTACCGTGAAACAATGAATTATTAATGTCATTTACATATACAGTTATTTATTATTAAATGTATCCGTCAGATATTCGTCAATAGTGTAATAGCTTTTATTAATTAATAATTGTTTTAATTTATTTATAAATATATTGGTTTTATTTACTTGTTTTATGCTTTCCTTGCTTTAACGAACTTTAAAAAGGAGAATGTGTCAAAATTGCTCTTTCATAAGTAATAATTGGCTCTGATCGCGGGATACGATGACAGTACAAGAAAATATTAATTCACATGTGCTATGAGCAATTTGTTTCTTGCTTCAATTTAGAAGCAAGAAACAAATTGCCCTACTATTAAAATCTTAATGTCGAAAAAAATCTTAATCTAACAAATAATCTTTCGGCAAGCATGGCCATGGAAAATAAAATTCTACACTTTTTAATAGTTCATAGAATTTACTCCCCGTCCCCGGCCGTTCCATCGGGTTAGATTTTATTTTTTCTAAGAAAGTGGTTATGTAATTATTTCTGGTGGTACTTTTAACCCACCGTAAAAAGAAGCACTTTTGTTGTATGCTTTGAAATGGGTAAATATTCTAGATATATTTAGGTCTGGTATGTTTTTGAATTTACTGGCGACAGTTTTAAACTGTGTTTTTTGTACCTACACTTAAATAATAAATATTCAGAAACAGAATTTAAAGCATTTTCCGTGGGCACATCAAAACGATAACCAGTATCGCCATTTAGAGCTACTTCGATGACGGAGTTTTAGTTTCTGTCCGATTTGGCCGTTCATAAAAAGTGTTTCCCTTTTGCAGTTTTGCAGCAAGTCACATATATCATATTGGCAGTTACTGTACCACAAATTCTTAAGCATGTTGCATAGAAATAACTTGGAAAAGCCCTTTGGAACTAGATTGGAGTAGGATCTCTACAGTTTTCCCCTTGCTGTCTAATCGCGCCAAAAAAAAAATTAAGACGTTCTTTATTCAAACGTCTGGTATACAGACTTTTAAAACCTTATTTTTTTAAGTCAGTGGCTAGCAGTCATAGAAATATAATATATCTATGATAGCAGTAGAATCATAGATATAATATTTTATATTTCTATGAGTAGAATGGACTGAATCGATATTGCTATGTTTTAAACCCCCGACGGAAAAAGAGCGCTGTTATAAGTTTGACATGTGTTACTGTGTATATGTGTGTCTGTCTATGGCATCATAGCGCCTAAACGGATTAAACGATTTTGGTTTAGTTTTATTTGTTTGAAAGGTAACTTTGTCGAGAGTGTTCTTAGCTATGTTTGAATAAAATCGGTTTAGCCGTTCAAAAGTTATTCGCATTTTACTCTTTGAATCTAGATTTTTTTTGCAAGATATCGTGTCATTATTACGTGGTTAGATAGATTGTCGATTGAAGCGTGTCTGCTTCTAGGTATATGTAGTTTAACAAGCATAAAATTAAAATTAAAATCGGGGTTTTAGTAAATTTGAAATTTTATCTTGTTAAACGTTCTAATTCAGTTCTTTTGATTACGTGGATCAACTACAACACATTTTTCGAGTGTTTTTAAAGCCTCTTTTAATGCGTCTACCTGAAAGTTTTTAAATGAGAAGGATGTTTTATATTTCTATTTGGATTGTACTGTACTTGAGTTTAAAACATCAAATAGATTGTTCGTCTGCTCATTATAATCAGCTGTAGCTCTAGCATGTTTAGGTAAGATTTTAGCAAAAATGAATGTGTTTAGAGCTGCATCACAGATAAGTATTTTCTGGAAGTTATTTGGATGTATATGTTTTTCCGTTACGCGGTCGCTGTTTCTGTTTTTCTCTTTCCGTTGTGAATATAATGACTCTATATATTTCCATACAATCACTTTGTCGTCGACTTTAAAACCGTAGGTAAAAAGATTATTTCGTACATTTTATTAAATGCGGAACATCAAAAATGTAATACATTTTTTTGCCGTTTACAAAGAAAAATGGTTTTCTGCCGTAATTTTATAATGTCTTTAGCATATTTATCGAAATTAGAGCTTGGGTCAAAGATATAATCTTTTCCAATGACATCTATTCCAATGTCAGAAAGTTTTGAAATCACTTCATTTAACCAAGTTTCCAAATCCAAGCGCGTATGAAGCAATTTCTTCGCTTACTTCTCCAATAATGTTATGTAGATCAATAATTTCATCTCGTTTCGTATCATAATGAAGTCATCCTCGCCCGCTCCGCTCCGCTCCTCGCTCGTTCCTCGCTGTCGCTTAGGAACCATTTCGTCCAGAGATAATGTGCGATTTGAACCAACAGTCCAACAATAACCTTCTTCTTCTTCTTTCGTGTCGATTAACGCCGACAACCATTCAGATTTTGTCCGACCAGTATGTAACTACTCGAACAGCTCTATCATTTGCTACGTTCAAATCCCGTAAGGTGCAAGTGCATGAATTGCAGACAAGGAGGTGGCCCATATCTTGCGAGACCAGACAACACTCGTCTGGTTGGAGGATCCTCCCTTTTCAATGGAGGTTTGTGGGCTTTACACCCTGTTCTGCGTACCTTCGTTCTACTTGCCCATTCAATCAGTTTTTCTTTGTCTCCATTAACATCTGCAATCAGCCTCTGGGCTTTAATCAGATTGGTTGTTACTTCATTTAACAGTTTGAGATTCTTCACATCCTGGGATGCTTCATCTCGTTAATGAACGAATTATCCAATCAGTTAACAAAATCTTTTTGTGTCTGCATCTTCAGTTTCATATGTAAAACGTTGAAATTTTTCGGACATTATTGATTGAATTTCTCTTCTGATCTTCATCTTATCCAATTCATAATGTGTGCTTCCTCTTTTTTAAATGCGATTTATGTAAACTGTTACTTAGTTCTCTTTTCGAATTTTTTGAAGTTTGAGTACTTTTACATACAGTTTCTTTTTTATCGGTTTGCGCATATTCTGAACAATTATCAGCCTTTTTAATAGTCTTTAATGATAATATATCTACAGACGAATCTTTAGTTTGTGTAGATTGGTCACATGTCTTAACTTCCTGTGTAAATCTTGTAGGGATTGCATCTGACTTTAGTTTGGGTGTGAAGATGATTGAAGAGTTATCAAAATGTTTAGAGCAGACCACATAACTTTTTGGGTTTAAATCTGGTTTGACAAGGTCAGGTCTGTTTATGATTTCCAACCATTGCTTGCGTCTGAAATATAAAAATACAGTAGGTAATGTATTAAAGTTGAAAAAATTATACCTATATTTTATTACTCAGCCACACAGGGTGTGGCAATAGTACATTATGCACCAAGGGGATAAAGCAGTGTCTTACGTCACGGGCGGCATATTGAACCCTGAGCGTAACGGGAACAATTAAATTTTCTCAAAAATGAAACAGAGGTTTCCAAAGAACAAAAGGTGCACACTACACGAGAAATATTTGCTGGTTTTTAGTTTTTTGCTTTGGGCATCGGAAAGCCAACTTCAGGGCGGCCAAGAAGTTTGGCGAGAACTATATTATCATGGGTAAGTACCCTACTTATACCTATATATCGGATACTAAATTTAATTCGGCAGGTAGGCAAATTATTTTTACGAGGTTTGAAGGAAGCCGGGCTTGTTACCATGACAACCAAACTGCACGACCAAATATACGTAGGTACTCGTACCCTTGTTTGGTTCCTCATTAAACAATTTAACGCACATAATAAAAAAAAAACTTAATTCTTAAATGTAAATTTTTAAACAGGTGAATTGGGTATGTCGTATAACTCGTAAAAACGAAAAGTTGTATCGTAGTTTTAAGGTAAATGAATTTGAATTTACCTTTCCTCATCTGCAGGTAATTTAAAAAATGACACCCTCTCGTCTCCTCTTTTCGACACACATCCGTCAAATGAGCAATGCTTTGCACCACCACCAGTCATACTTGTTGTTTACTATTTTAAACTATTTTAAATTAGTATTACGTACGCGCGAGCTGTACGCGCGAGCAGTGACAACCGACTGGCGCTGCGGTGCCGGGACCGCGCCGAAAGTGTAGGATCTAGGCGTCTAGGCATAATCGCTGTATTCGCAGTACGACCGGTGAGTCGTGGTCGTGGCCCGTCTGAAGTTAGCGCCAAGTGATTGAGCAGTAGTAAATTTCATACAATAACAGCAGCGAGCCACGCCATTCGAATCGCAAAGCCTATGTTCAGACGGGCCCGACTCATCGGCCGTACTTGTAAGTATCGTTTTCTAAACGGTCGAGAGAAGGAGGCCTGGTATGGCGCGGTAAAATGTTAATGGCTAGGCACGGCGCAATAGCACATACTCGCATAGGTAGCGACTTTATACCTACATACCTAACCCGGCTCACTAAGCACAGACTGCTGCATTGAAGCTACCTAATACCTCCCTGGGGTGTCCTATTTCGCAAAAATTGTGAAACCTGGAACGGCGCCATAGGGGGTAAGCCATCGTAATAACTCTCATTTTGCACCATTCGTATGAAGTTACAATGTAAAGTCGAAGTGGCGTGTTGTGTAACGCCGAGCGTTTGCTTGTCTATATGTAGGTTAGCGCATGGCTTCGCGTGTCTAGGGCTAGGTTCGTTAGGCAGGTATCAAAGGGCCACGGGGATTTCGCCGACTTTCGTAATCTGTGGAAACGTGGGCTCGAATGCCGCAGCGAGTTGGCAACGTCGCGCGCTCGACCGACGACCTCGCGTTATCGCCCGCGGTGACGCGATACGCTGAAAAGGTCACCAGTCGCCACTTCACTCGCCACCATCCGCTAATGTCTTCGCCATCTAAACAGTTGCAGTTTCGACATAGAATCCCATAAGAACACCGTGAAAAAAATATTGTTGCGACGTGGCGTCGTGGTGCGTAGCGGCGTCTCGCTCGCGCGCCCGCCGCGTCCCGCTCGGCTCCGCCCCCCTCCGACCGCAGCGCCGCGTAGCGGCCGCGCCGCGAAATGTACACGTCGTCTATACAGCGTTGCCATTCCGTACCTATAATTTCGCTGGACGTAAATTTCAACCGAAACAGTTCAATGGACTTTTCGAAAACTCTTAACGTGTCATTTTACGTAAAAAGTCCTGTGTTACATAGATTATTGTAGGGAGTGGTGTGTGACCGTCTGTTTTGTTTCTATCTTGTGATATTTGAGTGTGAGTTGCGTGTCCGTGCTTGTAATCCGTGAACAAAGTCCCGTTGGGAGCTAACTGGTCTGTTTTCGGCTCTAAGGTGAGTACTACAACGTTATTTTCATGATACACAGATAGGTTTCATGTACATTGACCGTTATACGTGGTAGCATCTAATAAGAACTATCTCAAAAGTGCCCCTACTTTTCCTATTCCGTCATCGAAATCAAGTTTCTAATAACTGCGCAAATAACCGCGGCGTGAGATTTCTCTTGTAAAGTGTAGTTACATAAATGCTGATGCACAGCGTGGTGTCATGGTGGTGCACGTGCTGGCACCAGCTATGTAAGCCATGATAAGCTCAAGATAAGTAGTCGCGACAGCCGCCGGTGGTCTCGCGTCGTTATTTATATCTTGAAATGCCCTTTGGCCAAACATTAAAATAGCTGTGCATCCGACACCAGCACCATGTGTCGATCATTAATGTGTTTGTATTTAATTGGGTTGTGGTGTGAACGGCCAGCCTCGACCGCTGCCGTAGGCCTATATCGGTTCAGGGCTCGCAGAGTCGCGGGGCCAACGCCAACCGAGAAGCGGCAGTCTCTAGACAAGTGTCGAAATGCCAAAATGGGGATTGATCACGTGATATTTCGATAGCATTGAAATTCCCAAACATTTTTGACGTTTTTCCATTCGCTATCGCTAGGCTTACGATGATAGAATCGAATGTTACTTGTATAGGACCCCAGCACTTGCCCGTTCCTAATTTAAACCTGCAGTGAAGTCCTCGAACTGCGTTACTTAGATGTCTGGCCAGTTAGAAATTAGTGAAAAAGAAAACAATGAAAGTTACTAACTCGAAAATAGGTTGCGAAAAGTAGTTTCTAAACAACACTCCCACTCATAAAACAGCCAGTGTTTGTCAAGATCATGCCAGGTTATTTTCGTTCATGCGTAAATTACTGTAAGATAGTGCTCGGTGGCGCTCAAAACCCCTTTATTGTGACTGCAAAACATACTCGTAAAAATAGATTCCTATTAAAAGTGACGTGGCTAAAAGTGCTATCTTGTGAATATCAAGTAAGACGGCTTATCGTCGCCTGATACAGATATACCTACTCATATCTCGACCTCGCCTCGTTGTCGGTCGCCCATCCGCATAGCAGTACCACAGATAATATAATTCTAGCATAACAGTATTAATAATACCTATAATATCGACACAATACCTATCACAGTGCTCAGACACAGGCTTCATTTACAAGCTATAAGCAATCACCACATTCACCAACCCAGGTGATCGGTGAAAAAAACCGGCCAATTGCGAGTCGCGACTCGCGCACGAAGGGTTCCGTGCCATTATCGCAAAACGGCAAAAAATCACGTTTGTTTCATGGGAGCCCCACTTAAATAATTATTTTATTCTGTTTTTAGTATTGGTTGTTATAGCGGCAACAGAAATACATCATCTGTGAAAATTTCAACTGTCTAGCTATCACGGTTCATGAGATACAGCCTGGTGACAGACAGTCAGACAGACGGACCGTGGAGTCTTAGTAATAAGGTCCCGTTTTTACCATTTGGGTACGGAACCCTAAAAACCAGTACAAGTACTTAGCACACCTAGATACCTACTTTTCAGAGTAAACTACACATTCAACCATTGTACCTATGTGGTTACTCCACAATTCCTCATTAGAGCTGATTCATTGTTTTTTTTTTAATTTTCCTGTGTACATCAGGCAGTTGCCAGTAGTCAGTCAGCCTCCTAACTTATTTTCCTTAATTGCCACGTAATTTAGTCAATAATGTCCTCATTATGAATTGATTTTAACTTTATTTGAGCAAAATTACAACAACCTCACACACACACACACACACTAGCTTCTGCCCGCGCCTTCACCCGCGTTATAAGAGTTTTATTGTCCCAAGGAACCATTATACCGGGATGAAAAGTATTCTATGTTCTAACCAAGGTTCTAGTCTATCCATATCCCAAGTTTCGTCCATATCCGTTTAGTCGTTAAGGCGTGAAGAACAAACAAAATCACATTCGCATTTAAAATAGATTAGGTATACCTAAGTTAGGAGCTCGTGGCTAAATAATAACAGCCGCAGGGTCGATCTTCAAGGTTAAGTAACACTTGACGAGGTCGGTCCGTGGATGGGTGACCATTTCAAAATACCGAGATTTTCCCGTGCCTCGGAAAGCACGTTAAGCCGTTGGTCCCGGCTGTCATTTGAAGGTCTAACACACTCGTTACGAGTAGTCAGAAGCTTGAGATCTGACACCAGTCTAGCCAAGGGGTACCGTGTTACCCAGTTACTGGGTTCTGGAGGTCAGATAGGCAGTCGCTCCATGTAATACTCAGCTAAATCCGCTTAGACTGGAAGCCGACCCCAATATAGTTGGGAAAAGGCTAGTCAGATTGATTGATTAAGTTAGGATTTAGGATGATGAAGGTACTGTCAGCAATAAAATTTGATTAACACTTATATTTTTATGATTGGATAGATCCTTGTGCCTTTTTGGTTAAAATTGAAACAGTAGGTAAGTTAAAAGAAAATATATTTTAAGCTATCATAAATTATGGTAAGCTAAAAAAGTTGTTTATGGAATCATTAATGGTATGCAAAAGTGATAATGTTAATGGAATTTTTTTCCTGACCGTACGTTCTTAAAAATAATGATGGGTTCCGTAGCAAGTAAAATAGTCATAAAATCATGGTGAAGGTTATTGACTCCCTCAATGGATGTACCTAATATTTGTTGTTTTGTTTCTGGACGATCGAAAATCGATACTGCCAGCCAGTCGTAACTTTTAACAGCATTTTGTGAACATAACAGATTCGATGTAGAAGTAAAATCCAAATAACTTGAAAATATTCGACACTAACATATATCCGCGGCTTCGCCCCCGTAAAAAGAGTTTTATCATCCCAAGTAACCATTATACCGGAATGAAAAGTATCCTATGTCCGGGTTCTGTACTAACCATAGGCCAAATCAGTCAGGACGACGACTGTCGCCAACGACCTTGAGGGAACAAAACACGCACTCGTTTCACACCCGCGCGACCCTAAATTTATTAGTTTTTAGGGTTCCGTACCCATAGGGTAAAAACGGGACCTTATTACTAAGACTCCGCGGTCCGTCTGTCTGTTTGTCAGTCACCAGGCTGTATCTCATGAACCGTGATAGCTAGAATGTTGAAATTTTCACAGATGATGTATTTCTAATGCCGCTATAACAACAAATACTAAAAACAGAATAAAATAAATGTTTAAGTGGAGTCCCCATACAACAAACGTGTTCTTTTCCGTTTTTTTGCGTAATGGTACGGAACACTTAGTGCGCGAGTCCGACTCGCACTTGGCCGGTTTTTTTATTCAATTTATGGAATATCTTTTAAATTTGTTCAATAATGGAGGAGGAAATAGACGAGAGCCAAACCTCGAATAATGACTTTTTACTTAGGAAATTCAGTCAGAGCTGTCTACCCGCATTTCCTTTTAATATATTGTAACTTTGTAAGTCAATATTTTTAATAAGTATTAAGTATTATTTTGTTTGTACTTTCCTTATTATTCTATGACATTAAAAAAAAGCCTCAGATCAAAATTAAGATCACCATCAGGTGAGATGGTGTTCAAGCGCGAACCTATAACAAATAAAAAAAAACAAAAAACAAACAATTAAATTGTCTTTGAAATGGTGACAATTTCATTACATATCCCCGGCTTTTTGGTGCGATTGTTGTTTTTTTTTTTCATGTTAGATATAACTTTACAAATGAATTACGCTATGTTATACGAACAAAAACTCTTTTTTTTTAAATCAAATTATTAAGAAAATGGTCTAATGTTACATATTGTTATTTCCAACAAATTAAGACTAAGCGTTTAGACGTGATTCTCATTTTAAAATCAGCTACTGAGGGGTATCTGCGCCTTAAAGCATAAAAGCGTAACAAAGAAACTAACATTGGAACACTACCGGGATAAAAGCTATCCTATGTGCTTCCCTGTCTCAAACTATTTCCATAGCCATACCAAATTTCATCTAAATCGGTTCAACCGTTTAGTAAACAGTTTCTTTCGCATCTAAAATATTAGTATGGATTCAAAATTCCTGAGACCGATATTTTTTAACACAATAAATTAAGTGCCAGTACGAGTAGGTATTTTAAAACTAATGCAATCTGAACATGTGCCGTACTTCGCATTAAATTCGCCGATGGATATAACATTGACTAACAAGTGCGAGTCGGACTCGCGCACGATGGGTTCCGTACCATTATCGCAAAAAACGGCAAAAAATAAAGTTTGTTGTGTGGGAGCCCCACTGAAATATTTATTTTATTCAGTTTTTGTTATAGCGGCAACAGAAATACATTACCATGAGATACAGTCTGGTGACAGACAGACGGACCGTGGAGTATTAGTAATAGGGTTCCGTTTTTACCCTTTGGGTACGGAACCCTAAAAATTGCACGTAGTCGTAAATTCGTAATTTTACCGATAGCAACCTACATAACGTTCACATAGGTTGTTAGGTACTTACCGTATTGCGCAGTAATTTCAATCCGTCTATAGCTTTGTACTAGTTTCCCCAACTGATTTTGTTGTCTGTGAAGTTTCCCCCTTCCTAACAAACAGTGGGGTTCGAATGACGTCAGCCTTTTCGGCCATTTTAAAGACGGAGACGAACTGCGTAGGTATCCACAACGAATTAAATATTGCTTTTACTATTGAAGCTAGCCCCTTCGTACTATTCGGGTTTGGTTGGATAATTTTTTATAATGATAATGAGATGAATACAATGTGGACCAACCTCAATGCATCATCGTCAACCGTTGCACTGCAGTACACTAGTCTATAACAAATTGCTAATCCGGTATTCCTTCAACTCCCCTCAAAGGCTTGACCCTACCCTACCTGCTTTTTTTTTTTGTTTTTTTTTTATTATTGTTAGGGTTACGTTGCGTTTGACCACTATCTCAACTGATGGTAAGCGATGATGTGGCCGACGATGTAGCACGCTTGCCTAGAAGAAACCTATTCACTCTTGACTTTAAGACTCCCAGGCAGGGTTGATAAAAATCACGTTTTTTTTTTTAAAGTCAAAAATGTCGGATTTGTTTGATTTAAATCGGAATTTTTTGTTTTTTTTACTTTCCGATCTTTTGTAATTTGGAAGTCAGTTATTTAAAAAAAAAACACAACATTATATTTGTTTAAAAAAAGTATTGCTTTAAAAAAAATATTATGAAATTATCAAAAAGTTCTTCTCAAACCCAATATTTTTTTTGTCTTATTTATTAAATATGAACAAGGAAAACAAAATAGACTTAAAATTAATAAGGACATACAGCCATTTGGGTTTTGCCGCAGTCGCAGTCACTTATTTTATTTATATTCATAGATGTTTTTATTGGCCTTGTATTTTTTTCGTATTTTTTTTTTTTTAAGAAGACTAATTTGGCTGCTTTCTCGGTGCCTAATCTATTTCTTATTTTGCTGTGCACCAAAATGATAATTTTTGGCTGATTTGGTTGCAGTAAAAAGTATTGATTTAAATAATTGTTTTTTTTAAAATCATTTGATTTTAATCGCGATTTAAATCACTGATTTAAATCATATCAACCCTGCTCCCAGGTAGTAGCTATCAGGAAATAAAGACTCCGGCAGGGAACTATACATTGTGGGACTAGCAGCCGCCCGCAATAAATAGCCAATACATATATGTTTTTTTTCTGATCTATATACATCTATACTAACATCATAAAGAGGTAAAGTTTGTGACGTTGTATCTTTGGATCTACTGAACCGATTTTGAAAATTATTTTACCAGTAGAAAGCTGCATTATTCCTGAGTGACTTAGGCTATAATTTATTAAAAAAGATAGAGATCCTTATGAAATTTGCAGTAATGTAACCCAAAGTAGCAACATTTCAACTCTCTAGCTATCACGGTTCATGAGATACAGCCTGGTGACAGACAGACAGACGGACAGTGAAGTCTTAGTAATAGGGTCCCGTTTTTACCCTTTGGGTACGGAACCCTAAAAAACGTAGGCAAAAATAACTCGCTTGTTATGGTCTGAGTCACAGTATTGCCACTGAAATAGTTGGTATGACCACTAAAAATGTTATGAAAACATAGACGTAATAAGTTTGCCAAGCGCAGTTATTGAGAAATCACCTTACGACCGTTTGATAACCATGTTATGGGTTGGGTGACCCGGTGAGGTATGTTCAGGGCGCATTCAGGATTGTATGAGATTAAGCTGCCGCCCGCAATAAATTATACATTTCTTTCATTTTTGGGGTTCCGTACCCAAAGGGTAAAAACGGGACCTTATTACTAAGACTCCGCGGTCCGTCTGTCTGTCTGTCCGTCTGTCACCAGGTTGTATCTCATGAACCGTTATAGCTAGGCAGTTGAAATTTTCACAGATGATGTATTTCTTTTGCCGCTATAATATCAAATACTAAAAACAGAATAAAATAAATATTTAAATATATTTTTTTTGCCGTTTTTGGCGATAATGGTACGGAACCCTTCGTGCGCGAGTCCGACTCGCACTTGGCCGGTATTTTTTTCCTTATGTTATTGCTTTTTCTTTCTTTCCTTTATTTTTATTTTCTTTCTTTTTTTTTAGTTTTTTTTTGCATTTTTCATGCATTATTTTGTTATTCAGATCTTATAAGTTATATTACTATGTTTTTTACCCGACTGCCGAAGGAGGGTAATGTGTTTATCAATCTATGTATGTATGTTTGTTCCTATGTGGCGTACTAGAGACCAAACGCGTGGGCCGATTTTGATGGTTCTTACGTCAATCGATTCGTCTTAACCCCGCGAGTGTCACTGGCTACATGAAAATTGGAAAATAAGAATTTGGCGGTTTTTTGGCGCCATTTTGTGGGGGCCCAATTTTTTTTTTCTTCCAAACCTTTCGTGTTGGGTATCGAAATAAAGGATTTTATGAGGTGATTTCAAAAATATATAACACTTATATGTTTAAATGTACCTAATTCGAAAAAATAATGAACTAAAAAGTTATAAATAAAAAAAGGATACGTCTGGTTTTGGCCAGCCAGCTCGCGAAGATGTATCCTCCGACTGCACAGCATGATTTTCTCCTTGTTTACGTCTTTTTAGTTCGCTTTTCAAGCAGTCGAGTTTTTTGAGTATTTTTAATTAACTTTATTATTTATCAAAATCCGTTCAGCAGTTTTTGCGCGGCGGAGTAACAAACGTCCGCACAAACTTTTGCATTTCTAATATTTGTAGGAGATAGGATCGGGGCTTCTACCCGAGGCTTCGCACATGTGAAAAGTGTTTTAATCTCCTAAGGGAACATTATACTGGGATGAAAAGTAACGTATGTTCTAATCCAGGTTGTGGTCTATCCACTTGCAAAGTTTCATCCAAATCCATACCGCCGTTAAGGCGTAAAAGCGAAAAAGTTAAATTCGCATTTTGGTAGGCATTAGTAGGATATTCTTCGTTCTATCTTCAAGGTTGTCTATTGCAGTGGAGTGGGGCAGTGTAAATAGAATGCCACTGAACTGTCTGGATGTGAATTTTGTGGCAATTAGGTAGTTGTCGCTTTCCCTGGACTTCTCGTCCTCTCAATGGACACTCCTCACCTCGCCTCACTTTCTATGTTTATGTTTACAATGGTCACGGGGTCTCATTGCTAAGAAAGAAAATTTGGTTCAAATAAATCTCACTAGATGGCGCGACATGTAAAATTTCTATTTTCTGTAATTGAACATAAAAAAATTATGTTCTTGTTTAATCAACTCTCCTATGTACAAAATAATGGAATGTTGGGCTCTTAATTCAGATTTCAAAGATTATTTGAACGGATCATTTAAAATTGATGCCAATAGATGGCGCATTTTTAAATTTCTGAGGCATTCCACTCGATTGTTAAAATTTGCATTGTAACACATTTTGGTGCAAAAATACTGTAAAAACGTGCAAAAAATACTATAAAACGAACCGTCACTGTATTTAAAGAAATAAATATTCACGAACCTAGTAAACCCTTTTACTTGCAAGTCGCTGCTAACACCATCTATTGCCGTAAAACGGGATCGAACGCGATTGATGTACTTACAAAAATAAGAAGATTAAACATATGAAAAACGCTAGTTACGTTGGCACGGTTTCTTTGTATGGGATGAGGCATCTGTATGCTAGTATTATATTATCTGTGCTATGGTTGATGATTAGAGCTCAGTGTTGTCCCCTAGGGACTAAAGGATTTGTGATATAACACTAAATTAATGAAGACCTCAGAGATTCACCGGGTGATTGCAATCTATTCAAGTACTATGTAATAATGTATAATATTATCTCAGCAATCAGATTAGATAAGTTTTCATACCATTTTGTCATACTAGCTCCTGTAATGTCCTCAGAGATGCCAGAATAGATCAACCGAATAACATGTAACTTGAACATAACCTGTGGAATGAGAGTGTACCAGGGTGTAACTCAAACAACTGTACACGTCTGCGTACCCTTTTAGAGCGTACTGGCGTAATTAGAATGTTATGTATCGTAAACAATAAACGGATATGCGATTGCAGCAATCCCGAGAGATTTGCCGTCATGTATTGAACAGTTCTGTTGTATATCACCGAAGTTCTTCATCAGATCTTTACCAAATTTATATGGAACCATTTTGAAATAAATTTCTTTCGGTTTAATTTTCTTGCTGATTGATATATATTTTAGGTAATAGAGGTTATGGTCACAAAGTTTTTTTTGGTAGTCATTTATTCCAGGGGAACATTATACCGAGATGCTATGTAGCCTATGTGCTATCTCTGTTCCAAATTTCATCCCGGTCCATTCAGCCGTTCTGGTGTGATTGAGTAACAAACGTACATCCATCCAAACTTTCACATTTTAGACAGGTGATGTCAATCAGGGTAGGCCGGCTATTTGCCAAGCCAGTGATCACTCAGTGCCTCCAATCCATGTTATTATAAGGATTTTCTTGGTTGTTCAGAGCTACTGTTCTGTAAACGACTGCCTCCCTACGACATCTTAACGCTATCATGACTCCGCTATGAAATTTTGATAGCGCTACTGTGTCATACGTCCTGTATAGCCCCATCTCTCTCACACCAAAAACATGATATCTTTAAGACATCATGGTACCTGAACCTGTACCCTGAACTTCCCCACCGCTTCAATAAAAGCATGGTGCACTGTTCAATATCATAGTGCTTTAAACAGAATTGCTGCACAATTCTTGCATTTAATAGCTATAAGAGCAGTGGTAACGGCCGCGAATTACGTGTCATAGGTCGTGAGTTCGAACCCAGGCAGGCGCTTTACTTTGTGTAAATTATTCCATAACCACTGTTCTAAAAACGGTGAAGGAAAACATCGTAAGGAAACCGGCATGTCTTAGAACCAAAAATTCGAAGACGTGACATCCACCAACACGCATTGGGCCCGCGTGGTGGATTAAGGCCCATTACCTCTCTCACAGAGAGGATGCCTGTGTCCCAGCAGTGGGAACATTAAAAGGCTGATGAAGCTAGCTATAAGATGTTACATGGTAGACAGAACCTTTCACCCTAAGGATCCAGAGAGTGTCTTGTGCCAGTTCTATCTACCTGCTTTTATTAGTCCCACGAGACCTGAGTAGACCCAAAAACTTACTTACAATTAGCCAAATGGCAATTCTGCAACTTCAAGCTTTAAGCGTCATAACCACGTCCGAGCAATCCCATACCGTGTGTACTAAATTGCGCTTAATTTCCATGCATTTTGTATGAAATTTGAATGGAATAGGAAGCCGCCCGAGCCATGTCCGCGCCCGACGCCATTTAGATGGGGCCTGCGCCTTAGACCGCTCTTGTCCGTTCTTCTCCACGTAGGCTTTTTCCGAACGGATGGTAGAATCACTTTATTAAGATCCAGCCCTAGTTGTCCCACCAGCGACGCCCTGAGCCGTGATTCGACTCCACAAGGGGTAGCCCTCAGCGTGGTCGCTTAGGTCACGGGGTCTCATTGCTAAGAAAGAAAATTTGGTTCAAATAAATCTCACTAGATGACGCGATATGCATGCATTGAATGTGCGTAAAATTAACATTTTCTGGAATTGAACACAAAAATTGTATGTTCTTGTTTAATCAACTCTCCTAAGTATAAAATTATGGAATATTGGACTCTTAATTCACATTTCAAAGATTATTAGACGGATCATTTAAAATTGATGCCAATAGATGGCGCATTTTTAAATTTCTGAGGCATTCCACTCGATTGTTAAAGTTTGCATTTTAACACATTTTGGGAAAAAAAAAACTGTAAATACGTGCAAATAAATACTAGAAAACAAACCTTCACTGTATTTAAACAAAAAAACATTCACGAACCTAGTAAACCCTTTCACTTGCAAGTCGCTGCTAACACCATCTATCTATCACCGTGAAACAGAACCGAATGAGTTCGATGTAAAAAAAAATGCCAGAATAATCAGTCGAAAAACGCTAGTTACGTCGGCACGGTTTCTTTGTATGGGATGAGGTATCTGTATGCTAGGATTATATTATCTTTGCTTAGGTTTAGTTTTTGTGCCTGGCTGGAGGCTATATAGCTTAGTCTCCACATGATCGCCCGGTTAAGCAGAAGACAATCACTTTGGTTGACCTGCGAGAAGCCCAATATAAAAAAAAAATAACAGGCACTTCATCCACTTCCCCAAATACCTGGTCGCAAACAAAATAAAGTTTGTAGTAGGTACACCGCATGGCCTAGATTCTGTCTGAAAGACCTATATTTTATAATATACAGCCCAGCCAGCCATATCCATTATTAGTTGACTATAATTGATTCAACAATTTTTGTTATTTTAGCACCGAATTTCATTGGGATTGGCTTCTATACGTTTCAGCAGTAGGCACAGCGGATCTTTGTGTCTCTGAAGTTGGCTCTGCGGACCATTGCGCAAAAATAGTTTGTCATCGAGTATACTGCATAGAGTAAGCGAGATCAAAAATGGCGGCTTTTGGGCGCCATTTTGTGGGGGAAAAAAAAGTATTTTTCTTCTAAACCCATCGTGTGGGGTATCAAAATAAAGGGTTTAAAGAGGCGATTTCAAAAATATATGACACTTATATGTTTAAATGTACCTAATCCAAAAAAAAAAATAACTATAAATATGTAAATAAAAAAAGTTAATTAAAAAAATCAAAAATCCCGACTGCTTAAAAAGCAAACTAAAATGACGTAAATAAGAAGAGCGGCCTTTAACAATTGTTACAGTATTACCGTGAGAAAAAAAGCAAACTAAAAAGACGTAAATAAGAAGAAAATCATGCTGTGCAGTCGGAGGATACATCTGGTTTTGGTCCGCCAGCTCGCGAATATGTATCCTCCGACTGCACAGCATGTCTTCTTGTTTACGTCTTTTTAGTATGCTTTTTAAGCAGTCGGGTTTTTTGATTTTTTTTATTTACTTTTTTTGTTTACGTGGCAAAAGAAAAAATACGTGTCCAATATTTTAGGTCATCTAACTGACGTACTAAATATATATTTTTTGTTAATTACTACTACTACACTATTGCATCGCATTGCGTCCATGTCAACGTATTTGTAATTTCTCTTATTAAAAATTATTGGTTTGATAAATCGAATCGCGTCGAGTCGTGCCATTAGGAAGGTCGCTATGGCTCGTAATATACCTAACTGAATTTATCCTGATTACATTTCCATTCGGAAACAATGTCCATGATTAATCCTACGGGGAAACTGGACAGCCGCAATCCACGTTTCCTACCGTAATGACTTCGTTTATAATTTTATACCCGTGGGGACGTCAGCAGACGACCATTAGTTAACACGCTCACCTTTCTGTCTAATGGCCGACACAAACTCGACAGCAGCAAAATGGTCTGCAAACACGTGGTCAGACGAACACGACACCACTGGTTTGTGTAATTGGATTGCCAAAGTGTCGTCTTGCGGAATGTCAGTGTCGCAGCAATGCATAGCCCTATATTTGTCATTGTGACTCACGTTTTCGCTAAATATTTGTAGAATTGTAGTTTTAAGAGACCTAAAACTGTTTTTTGTTACGGTTATTTTAGTATCTTCTTTTGCAATCGATTGAATGGAAAGAGTATCTTAGTGTAATCTTAAGAAATATTATAACGAGGTAAAATTATATGTTTGATTGTATTGTTATAGGTAATCACTGGTAGTACTGATTTGATGACAAAAATTCATTCTTTTTTTTTTTTTTTTTTTTAAAAACGGTGCCCCCCACTAGGAATTTCTTCCTGTATCGTGGGTGCGTTTACAAACATATAAACTCACATACACAAACACCCAGAGCCCGAACAACTATCTGTAGGTCATACAAATATTTGTTCCGTGCGGGAATCGAACCCGCGACACGCAGCGCAGCAGTCAATCGCTCAACCACTGCGCCAAACGTGCGCCCAAGTTCAAATGGGTCCCTATTACTAAGACTCTGCGGTCCGTCTGTCTGTCTGTCTGCCTGCCTGCCTGTCCGTCTGTCACCAGGCTGTATCTCATTAACCGTGATAGCTAGGCAGTTGAAATTTTCACACATAATTTTTTATATTTGTTAAAAACAGTACTAAATAAATATTTAAGTGGGGCTCCCCATACAACAAACGTGATTTTTTTGCCGTTTTTTGCGATAAAGGTACGGAATCCTTCGTGCGCGTGTCCGTCTCGCACTTGGCCTGTTTTTTCTACTATCATAGGTAATTTTTTACACCGAAAAATTTTGCGGGTCCTGTGGCACCCCACTGGTTACTACATGCGGCAATTTTTTTCCGTGGCTCTCGTCCACCGGCGTCCACAGTAACAAAGTTGAGGGAAAAAGCTATTCGTAAATATTCCGGTTTCCTACATCCTCATGATCATGATTTTGTGTTTCGAAAATATTTGATTCGAAAGCACCTTTGAAGCATACGCCTTCGAAAACACTGATTCGGTTATTGGTCTTGTAGCAAGTAAGAAATAACGCAAAAGTTTAGTTACCAAGGTGATTCAAGACTACAGTTATTTTACCGTTATGTTATAACGTGGTTCTAATACTAAAAATACTCGCGCCAACTGCGTCCTATCTATTCTCTCCCCACCTGCCCACATAGACGGTGTTTTTGCGTCCATCGACACCGCTGGTATTAATACCTTAGATAAGGGGAAAGGTAAAACAAACATTGCAGCTTATATTCTACCTACAATTTACCTTAGAAAAGATTTGTAGGTACCTATCTTAAGATGCACCACACATCTCGAATCCCTTCCGGAGTACGCCCGAAATGGGGATCCTTAAATTCCCAAGCCTTGACTGCACGGCAAAAAAACTGCCAGGTTTTTTAAAGCTTTTTTTAGCACTCGGAAACCTGATTGTTCGAACTTGGAAGCGTCTCGACTTTGACATTCAGGTGTCATCTAAAAATATTAAACCAATTTAGTATGAGTAATCCGAGCGAAAGGCAGAAACATCTTCAATAAGAGCTAGTTTTTAAAGGACGCCTTTAGCGCTACACTTGTCTCTGTAGATCAGTGATGGGCAAAGTACGGCCCGCGGGCCAACACCGGCCCGCGAAAACGTTTAATCCGGCCACCCGACGGTCCTTCGACTTGAATATGGCCCGCGATAATTATATTTTGACGGTCCAGAAGTATAAAGTAGATTATACTTAGTAGAATAATAGACGCATAGGTAAAGGTAGCGCAGAATACAATGCTAAGCCAGTATGTCTTATATGTAATGAAGAAGCAGTGGCGGTATTTAAAGATTTTAACCTCGCTCGCCATTTTAACACCAAGCATGCTAAAAACAAATATGCTTTGAAGAATGACGCAGAAATAAAGGTAAATATGGAAAACCTAAAAAAAAAACAAATATGTTTATAAAGCAAATTCTGGCCCTCCTCTGAAATTTCTTAAACTTTCTGGCCCCCCATTAAGAATCTTTGCCCACCACTGCTGTAGATACTATCGTTAGAAATATCAGTAGTCATGTTGAAAATATTCTGCAAAGAAAAATCTTTTATGGGTATACTTAA
Source organism: Anorthoa munda (assembly GCA_945859665.1). Classification (NCBI taxonomy): domain Eukaryota; kingdom Metazoa; phylum Arthropoda; class Insecta; order Lepidoptera; family Noctuidae; genus Anorthoa; species Anorthoa munda. The sequence continues at coordinate 15,138,604 of OX243904.1, forward strand.
TTGCATCGCAGTTCTTACCTGGAATTCTGATTTCTAGCCTTACTCATGCACCCTGCGCGTCATTTGAGTCCCATTCGTCGTTCTCGTTTATTATTTCTACTTCAGGACTTTGCCATAATATAACCTTACTAAAAGTAACTCCCTCGAGCATTCAAAGACCTTTTATTTTATTTATTCAGGGCATACAAGGCTCTCAGTCACTGTAGACATCTCACTGAAAAGTTCTTGACATGGCATCGCCTCATCAGTCTAGTGATCGATGCTTGGCTGTCAAACTGAACTCTTGAGTTCAATCCCCAGGTGTAATTGATTTAGGAAAGATGTATCGGCCTTTTGGATTATTTGGTATTGTAATAGGAGCAAGGATCACCTCAAGTGTCATAAATAGCAATGAAAAGACCTTGTACTGTTTCTGGGGATGTGTTACTGTCGCCGTGTTTTCTTTTCTGAAATTATGCTTTGCCAGCGTGATTGTCGGAAATTCTCCCAACGGAAAAAAACTGTCGGGATAAAAATTATCCTATGTTCTTATCCAGGGAATAGTCTCCCCGTGTGCAAAGTTTCATCCAAATTCGTTCAGACGGTGAGACGTGAAAATGTAAAAAAACAGACAGACAATGTTACTTTCGCCAGTATAGTATGGATGGAAGAATGGATATTTTGTGTTATTTGGCACTGTTCTGGAGGTCTTTAGGGTACCCCGTATTCATAAACGGCATTCATAACCCAAGTAACATGGGACAAGAGAAAGATGATAATGACTTAGTACTATTTCTTGGTAGGTATGTTATATTTGCTTTATCTCTTCTGACATGTATGTTTTGTCGGCAGGTTATCGGTGCAGTGTCATCGGTCGTGTGCAGTGGTGTGTCGTGTGCATCCGTGTGTGTGTGTGTTGTGCGAGGTAGCGCCGCCATGGCGCGTAGCTAGCGAGCCGCGCCTGCCGCGGCATGCGCGCCGCCTAGCCATGCCTGCTGTGCAACACGAGACATGGCGCAGTACTCGCAACGGACACAGCCAATGCACAGGTACATAGTTGTAGATTGTGACGCCATGGCCCCAAAAGCCTTGTAGTTAAGACTGGGCCCCACAGGCCCATAGACTAAGTTAAACCTATTGACACAAGCTTTGTTGTCAAGGACAGTTTTTATTTTTTCTTCAGGACGTTTTCAGGATTTTGTATAGAGTGACCATTTTCTGGTATAATTGAAACAACTTTAAATGTATTCAGAAACGTATAATATACTTTTTACTTACATGTATGACGTAAAGAACAGCCACGGTCCATGGTCCGATCGAATCGAACGAAAATTGGTTCCGTTCAATTTTGCTTCGGTGAAAATTGTGGCCATTTTCATATTATCTGCACGTGTAAGTACGGTATTCCTTTGAATACGTTCTTTTTAAACGAACCGAAGGGCAGAATATCTGAATTATCCGAGATACGTGACTTTTCATGCGTCTAGAACATTCTCTGTGTTAATCATTACTGTACCGATAGATTAATAACGGTTGACGTGCAGAGTTAACTGGCATGCCATATTGAATTTCAATTAAACACTAATGTTCTCGCTAGTTGGTTCATCTGTTCATCTCGGTTTTACTGCTAGGCAGGTATTGGAAAGAACAGTAAAACCGGTGCGAGCCGGACTGGCATTGTTGCTACTTGCGAAGTTGCGGCACAGGTACCGCACCCATGCCGCGTCAAATCCCTCTTACTATTGGATATTTTATAATTATAACGGGCAAATTATTATTAACCCTTTGCGATCAATCGTTCTATCAATTTACTTAATAGGCAGAGGTATAATTATTATGACCTTGGTACAAAATCGTGGTCCACTGCTGCGGTTTGGCAGACCTTGCTGTAATAACTCATGTGTGCGTTTCGTTATCCTTACACAAACCCTTTTATATTCCAGATCATGAAAACCTGAACATTCTCCATCCCAAGATCCTTAATGATTGTTACGAAGTTTCATAGCAGGAGTAACTAGCCAATTCGTATTATATTTTTTGTAGACCATTCGTGTATTGAGGTTGACCTAATGGAAAACGCAGAAAAATATTCAGCAATTTTAAAAAGTAGCTGAATTATAAAAACACAGCAAAATTCAGAAACATTTTGTTTTCTTTTTTTTGCGTCTGGCTGGAACCGTGGAACGTTGAGCCAGCCAGACCGCCTATATTTTAAAAATAAATAAATTTTCAGGCAAAATATATGTACTTAATCGTGTTCGTTCTTTAACTTTTATAGTACATGTTTACATAACACATGCGTTATGTTTGCGATAAAATATTTATTTATGATTGTTGTTTTTTAATGTAGGTAATTTGCTTGGCCAACTAATTTGACGTGTCCTAGGTATTCGCCGCCATTGTTTGCGAGCAGCTGTCAATTATTATGGTGTACTAATAAAAGTGGCACGCAATATTTTAATGTCTTCATTATTTGAGCTGACGTCGTAAAAGGCAGGTGATGTGACGTCACCACAGTTGTATAGTATTCGCTATTACTACGACACATGCTATTTTATCGATACCATTTATGTTAGAAGCGAAAAAAAAATGTGTAAGTAATGTAAAATGTTTTGGCTTGTCTCCAGTTGTATTAAATACTTCTAGATAAGCGTGTTTCACCAACCACGTCATCGCTTACCATCAGGTGAGATAGTGGTCAAGCATGAGCCTATCTATTAAGACGACGACTGTCGCCAACGACCTTGAGGGAACAAAACGCGCACTCGTTTCAAACACGCGCGACCCAAAATTTAGGAGTTTTTTGTACTTACCTTATTATTCTATGACTTTAAAAAAAAGTCTCACATCGAAATGTAGATAGTTAAATTGTCTTTGAAATGGTCGATTTCATTAAAATACGCACAGCGGTTTTGGTGCGATTTTCGTGTTTTTGTCCGTTTTAGACATAACTTTACAAATGAATTGCACTATGTTATACAAATAAAACTCAAAATTTTCTAAGATCAAATTATTAAGAAAATGCTCTAATGCAACATTATTTTTACCTGACTGCCGAAGGAGAGTAATGTGTTTTAAATATATCTAGCCATAGTAGCTACTCAACTAAAAAAATATATGTATATGTTACATTAGAAAATTTTCTTAATCCGGACGTATTTTAATTAAATCGGCACCATCTCAAAGACAATTTAATTATCTACATTTTGATCTGATGCTTTTTTTTAAAGTCATAGAATAATAAGGAAAGTACAAAAATCTACAAAATTTTGGGTCGCGCGGGTGTGAAACGAGTGCGCGTTTTGTTCCCTCAAGCTCGTTGGCGTTAGTCATCGTCTTAATAAAAATAATTGTATCGACAGATTTCTGTCAAAACTGCTATTCCCGATATATATTTATTACAAAATTGTGACGCATTTTTTTATTGTTTTCCATTGGTTTCTAAAACAATATTAGAATATATGTCTATGATTTACAATCCAGATGCCACGTAATCGATACGAGTATTAAAAAGCATGTTCATTCTATAAATAACTTGCCATTATTCACTATCATAATGATTTGTTTTGATTCACACATTACGCCATATTTCCTACGTTATGTTAACCACGTATCTACTTGTAATTTTCTGCATGGTGATTTAATTTAATTAATACGAGCAGATAAATACTTGCTAATGGATATTAATTAATTTTGTTGTAACAACATTAAATTATATTATTCGGTCCAATTGCTTTAATTGATTGATCATTGAATTTAATGGGATTGTGTATTTATGTTTTTGGCAATTATTGAAGTATGCTATTCAAATTGAAGTGCTGCTACCGTTTACCGGCTTCAGAGACGTCGTTATTATTAACAAGAAGGAAAAAAATTGAAATCTCGAAGCCAGAGAGTACTTCAAACAGAAGATATGAAGACAGCAGAGACGAATATAAAGGCGACTAGTCGGTGGTACGAACTATTTTGTGCACGGTGTTAAAATGCCTGCTATCTCATCTGACAACACGTGCGAAAGAGATAGATGCTGTGATGCAGTAAGAAGCTAGTTCGCGTACGAATTAGCACTTTTGCAAGTTTGTAGCGAAATGGATGATGATTTAGGACGAATACGAGCGCGCGAAATTTTATAAACAGACCTTTGGGAGTCTAGATATCATGAATAATCGACAGAAGGTATATTTTCAAAATTAAATTATCTGCATTGTTGAACTACTAATCTGTCCCTGTATGGTGACCGTTTTGCAATTTTTCTTCTTCTTAAGGTATTTATTTCAGTCCAAAGATGCGTTAATATTAGTGTTGAAATATGGAGCTTTCGACGCTCATAACTTTCAAATATTTTTCTATTTACTTTTTTGTTTCCATACAGGGCTAGATAATGATGAGACAAATTGATATCATTTTCAATTTTGAACGTACATCGTCAAACTGTGGAGTAATCGCCAGACTATGTTTGTATGGAAAAATTATCGACTAGTGTAACCTTAATATTCTAAGTTTGTTTGTTGTTGGTTTTGAAAACCAACCTTTTTAGGGTTCCGTACCCAAAGTGTAAAAATGGAACCCTATTACTGAGACTTCGCGGTCCGTCTGTCTGTCTGTCACCAGGCTGTATCTCATGAACCGTGATAGTTAGACAGTTGAAATTTTCACAGATGATGTATTTCTGTTGCCGCTATAACAACAAATACTAATGCTCCCATACAACAAACGTGATTTTTTTGCCGTTTTTTGCGATAATGGTACGGAACCCTTCGTGCGCGAGTCCGACTCGCACTTGGCCGGTTTTTTTTATTAATCAAACATATCTTATTTATGAGTTTTATGACTGAAAGGATTTTTTCCAAAACTTTCTTCGTTTTAGTTGTAGATGATATTGTCAATCGTCAGTTCTTCAACATTTATTATGCATTTGAAATGACGTAACTACGATCGAAGTGTTTCTTTTTAACCGACTTACTAAAAAGGAGCAGGTTCTATGTTCGACATCACGTTTTTTTTTTTGTGTTTATTTTCACGCATATCGCCGTCAATTTTGGACCGATTTTGAAAATTCTTTTTTTGTTCAAAAAGTATGTTTCGTTATTGGTCCCATTTTGTAGTTTGGTGAAGATCTGATGAAGAACTTCGGATATATACAACAGAACTCTTCAATAAATAACGGCAAATATCTCGGGATTGCTGCAATCGCATGAAAAATAACTTAATTTTAAGAAGTCGGTGTCCATAACGCAAAATATTGGTACCTACCAAAGACACCGCCTTCCAAAAATAAAGTACTTTTCACTTTGTATTTTTCTTATTTGGAAGTCAATAGTATTTTTTTGTAAAAAGTATTTTTTCTTCGTTTTACTTTTAAATTATTGTCATTCGTGAGTTCATCGAAATCATTGTATTTCAAATGCAACTACGACGCAACATTTTTATCTCATAAATTTAGTAAACATTACTATGTCGGTCTAGCTATGTTGTTTAGAGTAAACATACGTTCATTGACCCTAAGTGACATGCCGAGTTGCCGACTATGCGGCACGTGCCATCTCCTTGGATCAGTTTTACCCTACAAAGTATACTTTTTTGTTTATAAGACTGCGGTACGTACTTTTCATGTATTTTGAATGTAAGCCAAATATTAACCAACTAAGTAGGTATTTAATTTCGCAGAAAAAGTATGAAGACATCATGTCATTGCATTTAAATATAAATAAATAACTGACTGACACGGATTATTCGCATCATCATCGGTGACGTATAGTCAAAGAAATACATGGTTTCCCCTTACTATGTCAATTTGCAATCTGCTTTTATTTTACGAAAAATTAAGATTGTGAATTTTGACCTTGTGCTCTCAGTATTTTCTGCCGAAAATTCAACTCAACATAATTTAGGAGTGGTCGATTCGCACACCAATCAAAAATTTTTGTGCGAATCGCCACAGAAAAGATAATGTTTTTTAAAAGGTCGATTCGCACATTTCGGGCGAGTTAAATTCGTGCGAATCGTCTAATAACCCAAAATAGCACATGTGACAGAATTATTTTAAAACGTCTATTAGTTTCCGAGATATGGAGTTTTAAAATGAGCGTGTGACACAAAGCATATCCCTAAGAACCCATTACTTGCAACCGAAATTCTTAGAATGAAGACGTATTCGTTGCTTGACAATTTCCTTATTTTCCTTGATTATACATAATTAGGAAGTATTAATTGCGAGTGCAGTCACCAAAAATAAAACATGCTGTATATTCCTATTTACCATTCTATCGGAATAAAACCGTTCGTCCGTGCAACGGTCTCGTCGAGTGATACCAACAGATCTACCGTTGAATTATTAACAACCATTGATTTTATACGTTTCACGCAGAAATTGGAACGGTGCTCAACCGTTCTTCGTTAGTAGGTATTTATTATCTGTATAAAGTTTAGATCACATTGAACAGTATTTTTTTTGTTTAAAATTTCCGTTGATTACGTCCTGTATCGATTGGTCGTGTCTTGACATTGAAGAAGACATATTACGCCGACCCCAAACAAAATTAGGGAATGGGGCATGAAAATTATCATAACTTTCATTCACACAGTGCAGACACTCACAGTTCATTGACCCTTTGATCCCGTGATATTAAAGTATAGAAAAAACGAAACTGCCATCTGCTCGCCCTTCAAAGCTTCTGATTGGCTGATGTTACCTGAGAATATGACACACCATAGACAATGCTTTTGTCTATGAAAAGATGATATATAGCACATAGCATTAAACGTGGATACCGTCGTCTATGAGTCCTATGACGTAATCCGCATTGGAAAACAAATCCGAAGAGTTTTCGCCAACCTACCGACAAACAGACGAACACGAACACACGCTGGTCCGCTTTTGAAAGGATAAAACTGTTTCTACTGTTGCCAGCATTATGGAAAACTGACGAGATAAGTGTTATGGTGTTGTGTATGAAATAAGACTTCTTGATCTTGACACTCGCTTGGATTTATATACTAGCTGTTGCCCGCGACTTCGTCCGCGTCTAACTCGTAAAAAATATTTTTTTATTTTTTAGTTTCCCGCCGGAACTGTGAATTTTCTCTTGATCAAACGTAGCCTATGTTACTCGTTATAACAAAAGCTATCTACCAATGAAAAGTCAAGTCCCGTCAAAATCGGTCCAGCCGTTTCGGAGATTACCCGGAACAAACGGACAGACAGACAAACATCTTAAAAATTGCTTATTTGTTGTTAGTACCGTATATACTTTCACGTGCATTCAATAAAACGTTGTTATTCTGATATTACATACAGACACTTCAATTTTATTTATTTGTATGTATAGATAAGACACGAGCTATACTAGACTGCTTGAGACATCTTGGAAGACAAAGACCACCGGAAGGAACTCTTGATTCACAGTTGTCTGTGTTTGAAAAGACTTAAGAGATGTCCCGGACCAAATACAGATAATTAATTTAGTAAGTACCTAATTGAGGTTGTACCAACAATAAGAAAATAATAAAATATCCACGTAAGTACCTACCTATAGATTTGTTGTACATACAAGGCAATCCAGAAACCACGTTATCAAAATTGATCTCGCTTAACATCGATCTACACTAAGAAAAATTTGTGCAGTGTTTAAAACTTTAAAATCAGCACTCATACTTAACCAGAGCAGGTTATATCATTCTCTTTTTCACTCACTCAATTATCAATAATAAATACCTACATCGAAGTTTAAAAATAACCTGCCCCCACTAATAAACGACAAGGTTGAATGAAAGTGTACACCTACATTTACTATGACCGTCATACAACTTTCTGCAACAAATATCCACCGTCAAAGAAAATCATCCTTATATGACGATCTGGCAACGTCGCCTTGTGCCGAAGGTAGACGAAGCTACCCGAAGCCTTGAAACGCGACGGGTGGCGGCCGGCTTGGCGGGTGCGGCGTGGCGAGGCAAAGCGGCGAGCGGCAGGACGCGAGCGGAGCGACACAGTTACCTCGTAGAGAGCGGGATACGTGCATCGCTTAGCAGACAGCACATACTACGATTACCCGCCAAAAATGGTCGAAATCGAACAATTAATTGAACTTGTCAAAAAAAACGTTTTCCTATACGACATCAGCCATAAGGATTACAAGAATCCTAGCCTTAAAGCTTCGACATGGGAAATGATTGCAAGAGAGTTGGATGTTACAAGTAAGTGCAGACATACCAAACAGTTATTTTCTACACAAATGCGACTTGCATTAATAAACAATCATTCTGTTTGTGACTTGATTACAACGATCATCATTTGTCATGTTGTTTTCTATATCTTTCCAGGTGATCTTTGTAGACTCAAATGGAAAACTGTAAGAGATAGTTACATCAAGTACAAAAGACAGTTAAAAAATTCAGACGGTACAAAAGATATCGACTACATTTGGAGTGGCAATTTGAGTTTTTTAGATGATTACAATGTTAATCGGAGAAGTTTTTATCCCAAAGCTGTTAAGCGGAAGGCTGAGTCAGAAAGTTTAAAGACACAGGTTCGTGATGAATTAACATATGAATTATCGGCTTCGCCACCGCCCCTGGCGCCATTAGGATCGTTGTCCTTGGCGGAAGTTAGTTCTGCATCATTTCAATCCAATCAAGACTTACGAATCAATTTGGACAACCAAAAAACTACATTGAGGGAAATTGACACGACTGACCTTCTCTTCCTGAGCTACTCGGGAACATTCAAGAAGTTTCCAGCGAGACAGCAGGTCCTTATGAAGGTAGAACTCGCGAAGTTATTTGCGAACGCAGAACTGCAACAATTGGACGATGCTGACCAATCTAGGGCACAAGCTGCAGAAAGTTTACCTGTTGTTATTAAAACGGAATATACAGACGGAGCGGAATCAGAAATGTCGGGAGGATATAGCGATGATGTCATGGAAGCGAACCCGGCTAAACGCAAGCGCAGTAGTACTAAATCATAGAAGTGTCATACTTTCTAGTAAGATTCGGATATACTTTTAGGTTAAATCGGTGAGAAATTGTAACGATACCTGTTATTATGTAGGTAGAATAAGTATGCCATTTCTGGCCTAGAAGGTCGAACTCATGTAAAGAAGAAAGTTGCGAAATTATTTAAATTTTATTACAAGTCACCATTATAGCCAAAAGACGTCCACTGTTCATGGGCGTATTCAGCATATGCTTAGGGAAACTCCAAAAACAGTAGAAAGTTCAAATGCGGACCGAGTCTGTGGGGTGGCAAAAATAAACAGCGCTTCTCGAACCGGTACGCAGAAAAACAAAAATGTCAAATGAAAGGGCGTTTCGCTCACGTGATTGAAAATTTCTGTGTTTTTTTCTCTTGAACAGTAAACCTTTAGATACGAGTCATAGTGAAGGGTGGGGCAGGCTGCTCCATCTGCCCCACCCTGGGTACGCCCACTGGCACCGACCGCTGGACATAAGGCTCCCCCAAAAGTCGCCACACTGATCGGTCCTGTGCGTCTCGCATTTATCGAAATCGGTCCATCTAGAGGGTGGCCTTCCAATATTGCGCCTTCCGGTACGCGGCCACTCCAGAATTCTTCGGCCCCAACGACCATCCGTTCTGCGAGCAATGTGCCCTGCCCACTGGCACTTAAGTTTGGCAATTCTTAGGGCTATGTCGGTAACCTTGGTTCTCTTACGGATGAGACTTCATTTCTGATTAGATCACGCAAGGAAGTCTATTCCGGATATCCATTGCTCTTTCGGTGACTTTGCCTTCTGATGAGGCCCATTGTGGGCAACCCCGTTTTGGTCTCATAAATTATCATTGGCAACACAAACTGCTCATAGACTTTCGTCTTGTAACACTGTCGTAAGTTGGAAGTGAAGATAATGCGCAACTTTCCGAACGCTGCCCAGCCGAGTCGGATTCGCAGGTTGACCTCTTTCTCGAAGTTGGCCCTACCCAATTGGATCGTTTGTCCCAGGTCCCAGGTATACATAGTCGACCACAACTTCAAGGGTAGAGTCTCCGACTTGATAGGAGTGGATGTAACATGGGCATTCAACATCACCTTGGTTTTGCCCATGTACATTTTAAGACCCATTCTTTCGGAAGCTATACTGAGGTCATCGAGCATTGTACTAAGATCCTCCATGGTCTCAGCCATGACCACTATATATAAAACCGAAGGTGAGCTATGTACTCGCCATTGACATTTATTCCTAGCCCTCTCCGGTCCAGAAACTTGAAGACATCCTCCAGTGCAGCGGTGTACAGTTTCGGAGATATGACGTCACCATGTCTCACATTCGCTGCAGAAGGATAGGTTCCGTCTGACCCTGAAGTCGAACTGAAACGGTGGCGTTTTTGTACAAACGCTTGACCAACACTCCAACACCTCGATGAACCGGTATTCGATTTGGCACCGTTAGAGAAACTGCACTTCTAATTACAAGTATGTGCATTTAATTGCTAACGATCGTAAGATCTATAAATGATGATTTGTAACTTAGTTAAACTGATGTTTGCTAAGTCCACTAGGAACTATGTTCACCATATTTTTCATGTATATTTGACTATTTGTTTCTAAGTTCAAAGCAAACCTTAGCTTAGCTTAGTTTTAGAAAGTGCTTAAAAACTAAGTAGGTATATAACTAATAAATAAAATCATTCAAAGTTGTTAAAATGGCGTCTACTTTCAACCTTGTTTTCACTGAGTCCAAAATGGTTTTTCTAAGAACCTTGGCTATGAGAGACTCCAAACTCTTTACAAATATGATCCCTGTGGGAGCCACAGTTCCACGAACTATTAATAATGTTAGTCTCAAAATCTCGCAGTTAGTTATGGCTTTAGCAAGTGGCCAGGTACGCGATAAAATGGTAACTGCCTCAGACATTAGGCCACAGGATTTTATTATAGTCGAAAATATTGCCGACTTTTCTTAAATATTTGTAAGGTGAAAGTCGTTCAAATATTGTAAGTATCGTTATTTTTTTAGTCCAGACATTTTTTTTTTGTTTATATACAAACCACAAAACATAGATTGTAAACCTAATATTTTGACGAGATATCAGAGTACAAGCCAAAAATATAACTAAAAATTCTTGAAAAGTATGTCACGAAAATACTGCAAAAGGAAATTGAAATACCTTGACATCGTTACGACTGACATGACAAAGTTCCCGCAATCGTAGCTAGATATCGGAAATTCGGAGTTCCTAGTTTGAACAACACAGAAATGTTAGAAGTTTCTTAAGAACATATGAAACCGCATCCCAAATATTTATAACTAGCGGCCGCCTCGTGGTTTCACCCGCGTATTTCCCATTCCCGTGGGAATACAGGGATAAAAAATAGCCTATGTCACCCGGGGATAGTGTAGCTTCCCAACAGTGAAAGAATTTTTTAAATCGGTCCAGTAATTTTTAAGTTTATTCGTTACATACAAACATACAAAAATCGTTCCTCTTTATAATATTAGTATAGATATAGATAACACCATCCTGTAACTGTCTCACTGCACGAGAAACAACTCTTTTCACACGGAGAAGGCACGAACATTGATCACCACGTTTGCTCAAGATGAGTTGGCGATTTCAGACTTTATTAACTCAAATCCAGGTTTCTTCACGATGTTCTTCTTCACCGTTATCAGCGATTAAAGATAAACTTAGTCTATAATGTAGTCTAGACTAATTTCAAGAACGAAATAATATATAAATGTTTATCATCCATCAGTTACACAACAGCGATTTCTATTGAGAAGCGGGCCTGGCCATGACTCGGGACGACTGTCAAGGTTTCACTCATTGAAACTTTTGCTAAGATTTCAAGTTTATAACACGTGATTTGTTTAAATGTTCCGCTAGCTAGTTACTTTTCCTAGAAATGCTATTAAAACGCGCTGGAAGTTGATTATGAAGACTGAACTGTTAGCTGTTTTGCAGAAACAAATTGCTAATTAAGGAGCGAGAAACGAGTTTCGAGCAAGATTGGACTACTTATTAAGATCTTTTTATGAAGTTTAACCGTGGAAGACTTAGCAGAGTCGTCTGTTAGCACAAGAACGTCACGGTAGACGGTATCCGAATCAATATGAATTAGAAACTTATAAGGTCTCGAAAAAGATTGGAAGTGTCTTCATAAACATACATAAATACAGTATATTCTTTTCCTCTGCTTTGGCCTCTTGATCCTAAGCAGAAGAAACTGAGTGGATACTAAGAGACCAAAGCAGAAGTAGAGGTCGGCCAAGAAATATGTGGGAAGACACATTTTGGGTGAAAGATTGACCCTGGTTGGTAGATTAAATTTAGTGACAGGAGTCAGTGGAAGGAAATTAGGCTTACGCCAAAAAATCTCGTAAAAAACGTTAAAATGTTTATTTTATTTACATTCGTTTGTATCAAAATCACATCACAGAAACGAGGATGCCATCAAAATTACGCACAATTTCCTGTACCTTCATGAAATCTAGCTTCGTCATCGCCAACTCAATATCTTCAAACCAATGTGCGCAATCTCTTATTTCCTCCTCCAATGAAAAAACTATAGGTACACATAAGAACTCGTGACATTAGCGGAGTGATCACGGAAACATTGTTTTTCTTCGCATTCGCTCGTCGTGCCTGTGGCATGACGCCCGGCTGCCGTGCCAACGCCAGGCGCTACGCTCGCGACGTTCATATCAAATGAATTAGTTAACTACATTTGAGAGACAGATTCCGCCTCGCTATATTTATGTACCCTGATTTCTTTGAAGACTTTTTCAGCGTTGAACATACTTCCTTTTGAATGAGGCGTATTTTTGGCAGCACAGTTTGAATTCGTCTGTCCAACTCTGGTTTGTTTTTGGACACAGCAAAAGGACACTTCGGCAGCTATTCCTTACATAAAACTTAGTTTCCGCGTGTCGATTTACTCGAGATAAGTACAATACAAATAACGTACATAGACGTAACGTACGTAAATTATTTATATTGTTCGTCTTATGTAATTCTGTAATTATTGTCTCTCTGCACGTGTTGGGTCAAACTGTGAGTACAGAGAGTAAATGCCATAAATAAATAGAGTGACGGCTTTGAGAGACAGAAGTTGTGCGCTCAACAAACTTTACTAGCTTTCGTTTTATTGTGTGCTTTCGTCTCTAGACGCTGCCAGTGATTCCGTAGGTAGTCTATGGTTTTCGAATTTTGCCGATGCTTTGATCAATAATAGACTAGATACACAAGCCCATGCAAAAGTTCTCTAAACTGTCGTCAATTGTGTGTTTAGGCAATTCTAGTTGTAATATAGATCTAAGTTATGATGGCTGAATGTTCCATATTTGAAATGTACGTAATCTGATTTTGTGTCTACTTCTACCTTATGTTAATGTATAATCTTGTAAATACCACATTCCTTCAAGGTTACCACTGTAAATAACAACAACAATCTAACGTGGTCGTCCTCGGTCTTAATACCTATCTATTGATTTTTCATTTAGCGAAATGCGGTCACCGGCGTGAAAGAAATACATCCGTCATCAATTAGTAAAGTCTGCAACTAAATATTTATGGAACGTAAGACCGTTGACCTGCCTGGCCTTATTTCTAATTTGTGATGCATACTGCACTATGGTTTTGTCTATGACCCGCTGTTACCTGTCAACTAGGAATAAAGGCTCTTACAGACAGGTGTGTGACACAACAATAAGTGAATGATGCGAGACAACGCTTTTACTTAGACACTGTTCTATGTGTAGACTAATTTTGGAGCAATTTCTACTGAAATGCGTTGTCGCTTCATTGTCGCATCTCGTAGTCTCGTGCCTGTCTACAGGAGCCTTAAAAAGTAAAACTAAGCTTTAATAATAAAGTCAGATAAATAAATACGTATTTAAATAAAAACGTACGACGACACGTAGACGTACGTATTTTAATAAAGTTTATAATAAATAATAAATAAATAAATTACGCAAACATATTGACACACTAGGCACTGCAGAATTTGGCAGTGTCCCTAAATATCACTTCATACAAAAATACGTACCCAATATAGAATTACTATACGGACAATTGAAGTTGTATGCCGTGCAGTGGCTTGTACCTACTACCTTTCAGATACCTTTCTAAACAACTAAAAAGTTATAAAAAAATAACTAAAAAGTTATAAATAAAAAAAGTTAATTAAAAAAATCAAAAAACCCGACTGCTTGATAAGCGAACTAAAAAGACGTAAACAAGGAGAAAATCATGCTGTGCAGTCGGAGGATACGTCTGGTTTTGGTCAGCCAGCTCGCGAAGATGTATCCTCCGACAGCACAGCATGATTTTCTCCTTGTTTACGTCTTTTTAGTTCGCTTATCAAGCAGTCGGGTTTTTTGATTTTTTTAATTAACTTTTTTTTTTCATAAGCACCTTCTCCTAACAATAACAAACACAACAAAAAAATAAAAAGCGAAATCGGTCCAGCCTTTCACGCGTGATGCCGTGACCAAGGGATTCATTTTTATATATAAAATGTATTCATTAATATAATCTAAACTCAGTGAGAACATAAAACTAACTAGATAACGCAAGTCCCTCAATCTGTATGAAAATCAAGCGTGCCACTTTTTCACACAAAATTTAAAAACAAATTTACTTACCAATGAAAGAAAACATTTTCAATGACTCGGCCAACTTTTACTATACAGTTTCTACAGCTCAATATGGCATAATTAGGCTATTTTCTGGATTTCGGTGGCCTTCCTGTGCCGATATTGCTAAACGAAAATATCAAAGTACCGATCATTGATTGTAATTTTACCTATTTTTGACACGCGAAGTACATACAATCGCGTCATCTAGTTAGATTTACATCTGTGGGGAGAACCAATGTAACGCGAAAAGTTCAATAGGTACCAGGCATTCAGAAATAACAGAGAGATTCTGAATAGAAATAAACCAGTCTTGTCTAGCCACCGTGTCAGGTCACCAGTATTTATGGACCAACCACCGACTGAATGGCTATCGATTTTGAATTAAAATAAGCTGGGCTGCTAGGCAGCATTCGTCGCAGTATGCGCTCGTAAAATAGAACGCTCACATTCAACCCAGCTTTGGAAATAAGGGTTTAACGGTTTAACTAAAGATATTTTTGGGATAGTGACGTAGGAATAAAGAAAGAAAAAAAAAGAGTTTATTTGCCACAGGCACTCTGACACCAGAGGTCGCTACATCCTCATAAGAAAAGAAGAAGAAGCCAGTTTAGGAGCTGAATTTGTTTTGATAGAGCAGTCTTATGTAAAAAGGTGTAGGCGAATACAACAGAATAGATACCTATAATTATATATCTATACACCCCCTACCACATATACCGGTTACAATAGTCCAAAACGATGTTAAAACCTCTTTCCAAGAGCTAAACGCGCCCATGTTGATGTTTGTTCTTCGTTTATTTTATAGTTTAGCAGATTCAGAACTTCTTAACCCAAAGGGAAAGATTTGGTTTGATAAAATTCGTCCCAGATTTTCCGTCCGCAAAACTTAAATAAAGGAAGTGTGGAAAATAATTCCCAGTAGTTTCAAATTACTATGGGCCTTCGTTTGTCAAATCTGCCAGAAAAAATGGCACTTTAGAGACTTTATTTGGTGTAATTCGAATTCGAAGTTGGGTAAAAAAAGAGATTCCGTTTATTTTTTTTATCTTAATAATATAACTAAATTTAGGTGGGAAATCATATATTAAATAAATGATACACTTATTCGAAACTCACTCAAAACATAATTTGTTTGTTTCGCGTGTTGTATGAAGATAGTCTTCTGATATATATTTGTGTTGTAACAAGACGCGATAGCACGATCGTGTCGTCGCGCGTCGGCCGTCCATCGGCGACGCGCTTAGAAACCGCTTCACAAACACCGCGTCACCCGGCAGTATCGTATCGACCGCGAGCTCAGTTGGTTGTGTACCTATATTTCTTTCGGCGCCCCAACCATGACTCCGAAATTAAAGAACGCTGCCATAGGATTAGAGGACAGGGTTTTAATTAAAGTGCTAAAAAAGTATAAAAATCATCCTTGTTTGTGGGATACCACACATAAATATTACCATAATAAACCAGTCAAAAATACCGCTTGGGATTCACTATTACAAATATGGCGGCGATGCCAGCCAGACGCGACACTCCACGATGTCAAAATTAAAATATTTCATATGCGGACGAATTACACTCGGCAGAGAAGAAAAGTAAGTATTTTTGTTTCTTATTTTTTCAAATTGTTAAGTGATTTATTGACTACAAAAAAAAACTAAATAACATTATGTAGTACCTTCCTATTTCTTTTTATTTACTTGAAGTTTTCAAAGTTTCTTAAGGTATAAATAAATATACAAGTATAGTACCTAATCCCCAATGTTTTGGCCGGGCTTTCCGATGCGCTTGGCATGGCACGATGCTGTATTAGGGCTCCCACACATAACTGCGATGCGATGCCATATCTATATATTAAGTACGTGCGAGCTCGCATTTATTTGCGATGCGTTGCGAATTCGCAGTTAGGTTTGGGAGCGGGGAGCCCTTAGTATAATATGAGATTTACAACTACGCTGGAGACCGGCTAAAAACATTGGGGATTACTCATAGGTAGTAGGGGTGGGGGAGGCAAGTATAACTATTATGTACCTACAAAATATGTGTAAGGTCAGCTACTGGTGTCTTTTTTTATTAATCAATTATGCCATAACGGGTTAATTAAGGTGACATGATTCTTTTTATTTCAGCAGTACTTTCGTCCTTGGGATAATAGGGTAGTTGACAAAAATATATATTTAGTCCGTCAGTTAGAATACCTAAAAATATTGGACACGTATTTTTGCTTTTGCCACGTAAACAAAAAATTAAGGCGATACAGTGCGTAGAAATATCGTGTGACGTCGCGGTGTGCTACACTTTATATTTATACTGACAAAGTGACGTCACAAGCCCCTACTCCTGAACTTTGATGCGCTTTATCTTTGTCAATTTTTATTTATTTGATAAAGCAAAAAATACGGGTCTAATGTTTTTTGATAATCTCACTGACGGACTAAACAGAATGATGATTTTTCTACCCAGGAAACATCCCTATTAAACAAGATTCACACAGGCCAAACCGCAGACAGAAGTTAGTGTAGGATATAAATAGCGTATAAAATTAAATTATGTATGTCGCTTCTCGTATGTGTAGGAACAGATTATGAGTGTGTTTCCTTAGTTCTACAGATGTTTTGTAGATTACAACGTTATGTTTACATTTTATTCTGGTAGGTTTATGTTTATAAAACAATTACCACATCTTCGATCAGCCGCCATTAAGTTTGAATCGAAATGTAACAATATTATAAATAGGTCCAGTTGTATGTATGTTTGCGGTTATCTCTGAAATTACAGATCTCATAATAAAACTTTTATCACTGATAGCTACACTATTTTCGAGTGACAAAAGCGTTCTAATGTCAAAAAATAATCCATGCGAGTGGAAAAATAGGAAAATATAAATTCATAGCTAGCGGTACGGGTGTGGTGAGGGGAAAAGGGAGGGGGGCAGTGCATCTAGGTCTGCGATTAGCTCAGTCACGGGGTAGGATCAGAATGGAGCACTCGTGTCCAAAATTTATTTAAAAAAAGTTTTTTTTTTTTTGGAAACGTGCATTCGTTTAGATACGAAGTACGATCAATAACTAAGTAATTATTTTGAATCAATAGTCTTCTTAAAAATGGTGATTTGTTTTAAAATGCGCACTACAATAACGACATAATGCCATACAAAAAAAGATCAAGAATTTCTGCTGTTACTAAAGACGCAAAAAGGTCTAGATTACGTCGAATGAGAGACACTTCTTCAGAGAGAGAACGACGACTGGCACGTTCAAGAGAATACTTGAGGGAGATACGTGGTAAAGAAACTAGTGCTGAACGCTTGCTTCGGCTAGCTCGACTAAGAGCATATAACGCTGACCGTAACCGTACTCGCGTTCTTCACGCCAATCGGAAGCAGGAAGGAGAACTAAGAATCACACGGGTGCGGGGTAGAAAACCACGCGCCCTACAAACACAGCTGAATGCTTTAGTAAGTTCCACCCGAATACCTTTGAGCCTAATAAAAAAAGGGCCGTAATCCACCGCAGACCCAGTGCGGGTTGGTGGATATCACATGTCATCATCTGCCTAGCCTTTTTTCCAACTGTGTCGGGGTCGGCTTCCAGTCTTACCGGATTCAGCTGAGTATCAGTGTTTTACATGGAGCGACTGCCTATCTGACCTCCACAACCCAGTAACTGGGTAACACGACACCTCTTGGCTAGACTGGTGTCAGATCTCAGGCTTCTGACTACTCGTAACGACTGTCAAAGATCTTTATATGACAGCCGGGACCAACGGCTTAACGTGGATGATACCGACTTCAGAAACTAAAGTTATTTTTCACTCTGTCTTTGTTTCACTTTTGATACTTAATCCAATAAGAAGAGGATGGTTGCCATCACATATCTATCTTCTGAGAAAAACGTGGGCAAACATATATACATCTACGATATTTTGGCACCTGCACCTGTAGCCAAGTTGACAATCTACAATCGATAACGCTAGTAGAAAACGAATCAATGTATGGGAATGACACATCTGAACGTTAAGTCACGTGGTCGGACCATACACATAGAAGGCGTTAACGATTGTAGAAAGAGATTCGATACGAAACGTTAGTTACTTGGCTAGGGGGGCTGTTATACTCAAATGATTGTGCATTTCTGAATATTACATACATAGATGTGAGTCGAATTAATAACCTATTTGTTTAATAGGTTAAAAACTTATAAAAGCATATCGATCGGCTGTGTAAATGAACGGATTCCGTGGAAATCTCCACGCGGGTGAAACCGATGGGCGCAACTAATTATCCTACCAGATTACTACTATGTGTTATAAATGTAAAAGTCTGTATGTTTGTTAATCGATCACGCCGAAAGTTTCATCTAAATCCGTTAATTTAGATGACATTTTGCAGGCGGGTAAACTATGATCCTGTTTGGCTCTAGTGCGTAAAAATCTTCTCTCTCTTCTTCTCGGATGTAAGTTTCCTTGGCATAATAAAACAGTTCTCATACGGGCGGAGTATCGACATAGTGCTAGTATATAAAAAGTACAAAATTAATTTTGCCTTTCGCCATATCATTAGATTGCTCCGTGCGTCCGTGCACTTAGCCACAGAATAAATATACAAACAGTATGGAAACTACCTACAAACGCTCGAAACGGCACACTCACACAAACATGCGCATCGACGGTGCGTGTTTGTGTGCGTGTGCCGTTTCGTGCATTTGTAGGTAGTTTTCATATTGTTTGTATATTTTTACTGTGACTTAGCTACAATGGTCTTTCCTTATAGGTAAAGTTGTTTAGATGTTCGTGGTTATGTCTGAAAATAAAGATCCGATAATAAATCTTCTTTCACTGATTGATAGCGGCATTGTTCCTCTGAGTGACATAGCGTTCTTTTTAAGTCAAAAAAATCCAATTCGGTGATAAAATTTAAGAAAATACCAACGTTTAAATAAATGCATAGCGTTGCGGGTTTCCTTAACCACCCACACCCGGTGTGGGTATTTAGGGAAAAGCGGGGGACAGGGCATCTAGGTCTGCGATATAGGTAGCCGTAGCCACGCGGCTCAGTCGCGGAATCGCTTTCGAACGCAGCGCTCGTCTCCGAGATTAAAATCTATCAAAAGTAGCTTTTTATCTTGCACTGGGTAGTTACGATGAATAATTCAGTAATTATTTCGAATATGTATAGTCTTCTTAAAAATTGTGTTTTGTTTTTAAATACTCACTACTAAGCGAACTGTGTGATAACGTTGACGTTGACGTTGTTTCCGTTCAAAAAAAGATCAAATCTTTCTACTTCCACAATAAACGCGAAGAGGATAAAATTAAGTCGATTGAGAGAGACTTCCTCCGAAAGGGAACTCCGTCTAGCTAAACAAAGAGAAATAATCGCTTCTTTTCGTGAACGTAACCATTCTCGCATTCTTTATTTCAAACGGAAGCGGCTGGAGCAGGAGGTTTTACTTAGAACCACACAGACGCGCGGTAGAAAACCACGCGCCGTACAAGTTCAGCGGATTGCTTTAGTAAGTTCCACGGTTCCACCCGAACACTTGTACCGGTACGGTCGAAAATAGGTTATAAGCCAAGGAAATTCAAAACAAGTTCGCATTGAAGAATTGTGCCGTTAAACCGATGTGTTTTTCAAGTGATTGGTACGCTTGGAACAGTCGATATCTTGTAAATTACTGAACTGATTTTGATGAAATATACACTGTTACGTAAGTTGAAAGATACTTCACGGGCAGCCATTGGTTACAGAGAACGCTTTGGTCACAGTATAAATATGGACAAACAGTATGGAAACTACCTACATACGCTCGAAACGGAACACTCACTCAAACATGCGCATCGCCGAGATCCCTAAGCAGCGTCCGCAGTGCTGTCAGTAATGCTAGCCGCCATCGACAAACATCCATATTTATACTGTGCTGGCGTTCAGATCGTATCGGTGGCACGGATCGGGCGCGTAAAGTCCTATAATAGAATTATTGCATATTATTATGTATAGGTTCTGAGAGATGGACAAACATACACACCTGTTTGACGGATATTATAACGTCCTTTTTATAATAATACCAGCCTGTTTCAGTCCCTATCCCTATGCAAGGCAAAGGCCTCTTCTCATACTGAGAAGGCACGAGCGTTTTCGCTTGTAAGATCCATAGGATACTTTTTATCCCCGGAATAAAAAGTATCATATGTGCTATTCCTGAATATCCAAATCCTCCAATTATCTAATTACTCTGTGCTAAATTTAATCCAGATCGGTTCAAACAGGTGATTGAGTAACAAACATTCACACAACCATCCAAACTTTCGCATTTATAATATTAGCAAGATTTCAACAAATAATAGATATATAATAATACTGCCGTATTAATGGTTCTTGGTTCATACCTCATACATCGGGCCGTTTATTGAAGGGAGAAGGCATCAAGGCGCGTGCAGGACGATCCAACACTTCCAACTTGAGACGGCTATATCGCCCGACTCGGCAGTTTCGCACCAGCGCTGCCGTTAGCTGGACGTATCGAGCGCCGCGCTTGTTCAGTACAGCGCGTGTTATCCAATCAACATGAATAAATTTAAAAAACGAGAGCTTTTATACAAATTCATTAACCAGTACAAAAGGTCACAATGCCTGTGGAATCGTGGCTATGTACGGTATTATGATAGGCATGCACAGAAAAGAGCTCTCTTAGTATTATTAAAACTTTGGAATGAATATGAGCCCATTACATTGAACGGTATTAGAGTTAAAATTCAGGGATTGCGAACACAATATCATAGATTAACGCGGAAAGTAAGTGACCGATTTAAAAAAAAATTGACATACCTACTTAAAATTTATAATTTTAAATTAATCTCCAAACGAAATAAAATAAATATATTAATCTTATCTATGTACTTTCCTTCACAAAAATTCCTGAATTGATAGAAATAAATCGTAAGGACTCCATTGATGTTATAGAAGGCGGATTCAGGGGGGGCACGTGGACCCGTGACAGACAGCTCAGCCAAGACTCTTGAGAGACCTACTTTATCGCTTTGATAACATTTGTTTATTTTTTTGTATTGGGGTTTTTTTAATTTAATACTTATTTTACAAATACCTAACATACACAACATCACGCCTGTGTTTTCCAAGATGATGACGGTAGAGGTGCACCTATAGTACACCAACATTTCAACATTTATCTTCCTATTATTTGAATAGTTATTGTACGTCATTTATTAGGGCCAAATTAACAACGTAGCTGGTGTAGCAAAACTGCAGCAGGCCCCACGCTTTGGGGGCCCCTAGCTTGGACGAAGAAAAACACTGCCTTAGTAGACTATTATGTACAGTCAAGGGTCAAAAGTGCAGTCATACTCTCCCAAATCTCAAATGGCTAGTTTTTGTAGAAGAAGTTAAATTATCCACAACTGATTTAATATTTTGTATAGAAATTAAAGTATAGATTATACCTACTAACCGTGAAAAGTTGAAATTCTGCTGCCTACAAAAAAATTGCCTTTTCTGTTTTGGTAGAGTGTGACAGCACTTTTGACCCTTATAGTACATATGATTGGTCTTAACATTAACCGAGCTTGCTTCGCTCGCTTATGCACACAGTTACTCTCAATTGAATTTCTGTAAGAATAGTAAAAAGAAAGCTGATGTCCGAGGCTGAGTTCTATAAATTTTTGAGCTCGCTTCGCTCGTTCTTACATCTTAAGTGTCTCTTGTTTGTGCCACTTTTCTGCAAGAAACTCTTATTATGTTCGAAGTGGTGTAAAGAAAGCCGATCCGAAGTGCTAAAATGTTTGAGCTCGCTTCGCTCGCTATTGCATATATAGCCCTATACCAAAGTCGGCACAACCCGCCGAATTAGCACCAGTGGGTTAGCTCGGTGGCTTCGGAAAATTGGAAGTCGGCATGATTGTTCGATATGAGTGCGGCGGCTTTAGTGTGTATTGGACTATTGGCCGTATCCGGTTCTTCTGGATAAATCACTTCCGTACCGGTACCAACGGCCACTAAATCAATCATGTAGGTTTTAAAAAACCTGCCGCGCCCCATACACCGCTGCGCTGGCTTAATCCGGCACTGTCTTTGAATCAAACAAGTCAACTTTTCTTACTCTTTTGCCCCCCAGAAATTAATCCTGGAGCCTCTGGCTGATATGCACAAATATGAAGACATTGTCTGATTTCACAATGCAGATTGTTTCGCGGGTTTTTGTTTTCCCGCCCCGACCGACCACCGAACATGTCTTACGTATTAAAATGTTGGTACAACAGCAACAATAATTTTAGATGTCGATTAGATGATGTTATGAATGTGTGATTGAATCCAGAGTATTTCTGTAATTTACTGAAATACTCTAGATAGATTTACTAAAGTACCACAGTTATGGTGTCCCCTAAACCATAACTGTGGTACTTTTTTCCTTCGGCAGAATTGGCGTGAAGCCATTCCATTTGGTATAGAATACTGATTTTTCTTCTTCTTTTTAGGTTGAAACGATGGCTAATAACTCTGTTGTCTACACACCAACACTATGGTACTATAAGCATTTGAACTTCCTGTCGGGCAATAACGATCCTGTTTCTGATGACTCGGATTCTGATCATAATGATGTAAGTAGCACGGTTTATTTGATATTTACAATAAATACATGTCTTAAAACCCTAACCTACTAACAAGAAAATCTATGGAGTATTGCGAACCATTCAAAATCCCAATACCATTTTGGAAATTCGTTCTCAAGCAGACGAATTTTCAAAACATGAAGCAATTCAGATTACGGTAGAAAGAGTGTTGCGCAATTTGCGCTATTTGGAATTACTGCAGACTATTATTTTAAGAAATAAAATAATCTGCATCTAATAATTGTTTAAACGCGCTGATATCGTAGTCAGTGTTAAAAACTTGGATTAGCCTAACAGTATAATAAGTAAACAGTTAATATCGCATTTTCCTAGATATGATAAGTCAACACATACTTTCCAACTACCAGCACCATTGCCAAGGTATTTTATTTTTCATCACGCTTGAATCTTTGAAATGATAACCTCTTTTCAGGAATACGTGCAACGCGGTCAAAAAAGGCCAGCATCCTCATCAATTGATCAAGACGGGGAAGACATCTCTATAGACCCATCCGCAGCAGCATTTGGAAGATCAGTGGGAGCCCAGCTGCACCAATTGTCCAAAGTGCAGAGATGCATCGCAGAAAAACTCATTTCTGACGTCATCTACCACGCGAAGATGGAACAGCTGTCATTGGAGACATCTATTAATGTACAAGAAACTTTAGATGTTGATGCAATGATCCCTGAAGCTGGATCCTCGTGGTACGACAGAAATACTGTACAAGAATCTCCGCCTAGAGAACTAACCGCCGAAGAACTTGTCAAAAAGGAAATAGCTGAGACTGAAAGTGCAGTTAGTTTTCTCCAAATGGAAAATAACCATACTGAAAGTTATGTTTTTCATGATGTTGAAGATGAACAAAACGATGCGGTAGACATTGTTAAAGAGGAATTAATGTAGCGTTAGCTTTTAATTTATAAGTATTTTTAAGCAAATTCAGAGTTCAGACTACCTATTACAAATAAATATTTAATTTTAGGATATTTTAGTTTTAATCATCCTTAGTATCTAATATGTAAAGTCCCAGGATATGATTTAATTACCTGAAATAGTATGAGCAACATATTTTTTGACACACCTGTTTAACTTTATACTGATTAGAGGCATTATCCCACCTCAACGAAAGGTAGCCCAAATTAAAATGATCCTTAAACCTGGTAAATCACCTGAAGATCCTACAGACCGATCATCATACTACCCATTCTGTCTAAGCTTATGGAAATACTTTTTTAGCGATTAATAGCAGCAAATAAAATTATACCGGACCACCATTTTGGCTTTAGAATAAAACACAGCGCGATAGAACAGTTCCATAGACTAGTAGAGGAAATCCACAAAGCTTTCGAAAATAAGAAATATTGTTGCGCGGCTTTTCTGAATAGTTCCCAGGCCTTTGACAGAGTTTGTCACGTAGGCCTGTTATACAAAATAAAAAACCTACTCCGGACAAATTATTATATTATTTTTAAATCCTACCTTGCCGAATGGTAATTTCTACGTTAAGCAGGGAGAAGATATAACCAAACTTCACAGAGCTCATGCAGGAGTGCCACAAGGAAGCGTCCTTGGCCCGATCCTCTTCCCGATACAGACAGCGTCGTGATAGGCACTTTTGCTGGTCATAGAGCAGCCTTAACTACCCATGATGAACCGGCACAAGCAAGTCACATGCTCCAATACTCCCTAGACAACATGAGGAAATGACTAACTACCTGGCGGATAAAAGATAATGAAACTTAAGTCGGTATAGGCGACCTTTACTACGCCACGTGAAACATGTCCTCCCTTGTCGCTCAACAATGTTTGTATACCTCAAAAAATGAAGCTTTGAACCTTCTTCAAGCTTTGAACCTTGAACTTTATTTGGACCTTCATCTTACCTGAAAACAGCACATGCTTACAACACGAAAAGCACTGGGGCTACAACTAAGGAAAATATACTGGATGCTTGGTAAAAAAATCACAGCTGTCGCTGGGAAACAAACTGCTGTTCTACAAAAGTATCCTGAAGCCAATCTGGACATATGAAGTCGCTTGTTGGTTTTCAAAATCAGGTTGTAACAAAACATTGAGCGTCATGTTCTAAGTGTGGTTCGCGTGAATTTAAAAACAGCGAATTCTCGATGTTCTGTTACAAGTTAATACTCTAGTTCTAGTCTATACTTATCTTTATAGATCGTGCCAGAATCTCAGAATAAAATAACCAGAATAATAGAAATATGTTCCACAAGAATGTTGCTACAACATTACCGTGATGTGGCTGTCTCGCAATTATTTTCTATGAACAATGCTAGTTTTACCTTTAGTTATGCATCATCTGCACTGGTTATCTGTATTAATAGGAATACGCGTTAAGTATTTCTTATTGGAGCATTTTCTGCGTATGTTAAAGCACTTTCGACTGAGTTTTACATTTCATTCCATACGTGCAGAACATTTCGACAATTTCCATCGTCAAATAAATTCCATTTACCAAATATTCGCGTGGAATATTATACCTGGCAATTCGCAGTGTACCATGAAAAAGGTTCTAAATGTCCATCCGAATACTCGAATTGAAATGAAAGCTTATTCGGCAAACCGCAAAACTTTTTAGTGAAAAAATTTGGACTATAGAAGAACAAAATGGCTTTTTCGACGTTGTCTTGTAACAAAATATGTGTAGTGCCGAGTTTAAGGTCACCAATATTATTATAGATAATAATTAGGAAAAACCTATTATGGCTGTTACTCCGCTGAAAGTTTTAGCAGACAAAGCTTTTAGCAACGAAAACATTAATCTCCCACTCACTTATGTACTCCTAGTACCCTGCGCCGAGTCCCCGAGCAGAATTCCACAAAACAGAATCCAGTCCCAACGCACACATGCATAAAAAACTTGTACGCGCGCCGTATAGTAAACACTCACACAGAAGCAAGGTACAGCTGATCTCGCCCGATCACTTCGAGACGGGTAGCGAAATAGCGTTGTGCCGTGTGCGGCGTTGCCACTCCGTGCGCCCGACGACGTTGCCACTCCTCACACGACACAACACAAGTAAATATTCGAAATTCGAACTTGGATGGCATTGCGAATTGGATAACGTGCAAACTGGTGTAAGTATGTATATGTATGTAATAAGTAGGTATTCAATAATAACGGTACCCTGTCAATTAAATGGGCCAAAACTGGTTTTAATTTCGGGCGTTTGTTAATTGGACGCTAAAAAGAAAAAAACATCGGACGTGAGTGCGTTTTAATGAGGTTTTTTATCCTCGGTTGCAGTATCTCTTGTAAGTTTGGTAAAAGATTCGGTTCTTTCTGGGCAGAAAAGGCGAGATCATTAAATTGTGATCAAAAATTGTATGGAAAGCCAGCTCTGCACGATCGGACCACCTCAACGTTGTAAGTTTTTGAATATCTACAATGACGTTCTTTTTGAACCTTTAAACACCATTTTAGAATCGTGCATTCTAGACTTTCGAATTTTCGACAGATCCTGTTATTTGGTTTCTCCTCCCGTTTGTTTGATTTGGAGGCCCTTGAGTATCCCCTGCGTTCATGTTTGAACTATCGGAGTACTTACTTTTCTTTCTACTAACGCTTTTGGCGTGTTCATTTTGTTCGAGGATCACTATATTGATCTAAGTATTGAAAAGGGTATCATGCCATCTAAGTTAAAAACTCTTACTTTAAATCATTTCATTCAATATTAAGGACCTTTTAGAGCTAAGAAGACTGAAGGGATTACTTTAATATTTTGTTGGTCCTCTGAACGACCTTCGCTTGGTGACTAATAAGTTTAGAAAGTGCGCAGAACGTAGTCAAGGTTGTTGTCAATTTATTATTGACAATAACAATATGGTCACGTGGTTATAAGCAGCTGCCGGTAATCGTGACTTTAAGCTTGTTAAGTACCTAACTATATTCCATTTGACATAACATTAGACATGTTTCCAAATCTTTTTACAGTCCGTTCAACCGATTTTGAGTTCTATTCCGTAAACATAAGGAGGACATAAAAAGCGTAAACCTGTTACCAAAACCAACTGTTTACTACAGCTGCCATATGTCGTATAACTAACGTAATAGAAGTCAAAATCGGTTGAACGGGCTGTAAAATGGGCTAATTTAAATTTCTAATGTTATCGCAAATGGAGTTTTGGACAATTATTTGTACCTTACTACAAACCAACCTTCCTCTTTCATTAAAGTAGTAAGTAATAAGACTGTATTGAAACTGTCTTCAGAGCAAAAGCATTTGTCTTTGTGGGTTTCTTCTCAATACCACAGATAATATAATACTAGCATAACTACTTATACGTTAGCTGTCATTAACTCTTTTCTCTTTGATATATTCTACTCACAATATATATGATCTATCTTTGCTTTGGTTTTCCTCTGCATTGGTGCAAGGTATAGTAGCGAATGAGAAACAATACAGTTTACGTAAACTAGATAAACAAATACAGTATCACCTAGATCAATGTTACCATAATACTTGGCATCGTCCTCATTCTTGCGAGCCTACCAGGGAAAACTCAAGAATGACTGGTGAATTCCTCGCAAACGTCCAACTCCAAGGCAAGCCTACGCTTAAGGAAACTAGTCATGCACACATTGACTATCGGAGCCATCGCACGAAGTCCCTTCATCCATGAATCCAGTGATATGGCAAGATTCTGTGTATACTAGTTATGTAGAGTACCTGAGATGTTGAATGTGTGCGAGTCTTGAATCCTCCAGTGACTGGTATTGATTTTGAATGTTTGTTCTTGTTGAGTACGACCGAACTAAAACTTTTGTCTTAAGAGCTACGATTTCAAAATATAACTATACTAGTGCAAACAGAATGAAAGGCAGTAGAATAAAATGTCTATGTCTAAGCTATAAAGAATCTAATTGTGTCTAGAATCTAGATGCATTTAGAAAATAAAAATAGAGCGATTGAAGAAAAGTAGCCTGTGCCAGTCCAAGTCATAAAAGTGGACTGAAATAAAATTGCTCGTTAACAATCGACTTGAGCATTCGAGCAAAAATAGCCTACTTTCTCGAACTATTGTATTTTTTACTTGCTAACCACAAAAATATTTCTTGTAACATGAAATGGACGCTGGAGAGTGTGATAGTATTCGCAGTTCTCAGTCGGGCAAGCCTGAAGCCGGGGCCGGCCGACAAAACAAAGTTGTTGGAGCCAGCCGATAAACGTGGCACGGCGGCATCGATCGGCGACGTTGCCGCTCCGCCACCGCCCGTTGCCGCTCCGCGCGCCTATTGTTATTTATTATGTTACGCGCGGCCGCTGCACGGCTTGCTTGCGTCACTCGTGCATTGCCCGGACTGGAGTAGTGGAGTGTTTTATGCCACAGTGTCTTCAGAAAAGAGGATGATGGAGAACTTTAACATGTAGGCCTTCGAGTGATAGTCTTTACAGCAAATTCTAGACACGACTGAGTACATGGCGAATTGGCGACCCAGATCTGTTAGGATCAAAAGTAATAACTACAAGACAACGTCTAGCCTTCCAAGAAAGCCCAAAACTTTTGTTGTTTCGACATTTAGTATTCGTTCCGCCGCTGAAAGGCTTCATATATACGTTCTCATTTGTAGCTTGAAGTTAAAAAAAGAAAAATTCTAAAATCTAACTTTCACTTTTGTTCCACGAAAATTATTGTACCTAAGCGATTTGAAACTAAGTGTGTTTTCAATCGAGCCCACGCAGATGGTGTATTGCTTGCTCTCAAATTGGAATTATAATAATTATTTATTAAGTATTGTGGTGATTTCGAGACTATCGTAATCGTCCGTCTATTTGTCTCCAAATTGGATCCATCGGTTTGTTATTTGGGAATTCGCACAAAGCAACCTGGAGAACCAATTTGCGAATTTTGTGTTCAAGACTTGTCCTTGGATAAGACACTAGCCTGAACAACTTTCTGATTTGTTAATATTATATTATGGTCTAGTACTGAATGATAACGAACTTACTATATAGCATTAAAAGTGCACTTGAATTCATGAATACATAACTTTAGGCAAGTGTATATTCAACTGAAGAATTCAATGCAAGAGATCACTGCTCTAGAATTTGTAAGAAATTCTTAGCCATCGACTTATGAGCAAGACGCCAAATGAATTGAGATTCCATTTGCGAATCATATTATTATCATCGAGGTAAAATGAGTTTTATAAATCGAACACAAAAAAATAATAATAGCGCCAGTTGGCAACAAAAGGCGCCTCATTCAATACAATATTACCTGCGTTGAAAAAAAAGAACATTTGTGCGTGAGAATACACCCCAATGGATTGTAAAACAGGAACTTGATACATTGTAGGAAAGTCCTGTACCCAGTTTATTAAGGTTTATTTCTAACAAAATCTCAATTTTCGACGTCCACATTTCGTATAACCTGTCACACTTACATCATAGCATTTTTTTTCGGAATTCGACAGTCTGTCTTTGTTAAGAGACAGAGACAAACACGGCAATTTGGCGTGACCTTGCATACCTCCCTCCGCTTAGTCTTCGTTCATTAATCTCCATTCGGTAGCATTCGGCGTAGATAGATTTTACACAGATATAAACTGGTTTCATCTTGTTATTTTAGATCAACAAAATACAAAAATGTTTTCTATTAGGTACCTACTTGGAATTTTTACGCGACTGCCGAAGGAGGGTAATGTGTTTATCAGTATAAGTATGTGTGTAAGTACCTATGTATGTATATATGTATGTTTGTTCCTATGTGGCGTTCTAGTGACTAAACGCGTTGGCCGATTTTGATGGTTGCGAGTGTCACTGGCTACATTAAAATTTCAAAATAGGAAAATGACGGATTTTGGGCGCCATATTGTGGGGGGCCAAATTTTTTTTTCTTACTAATCCATCGTGTGGGTTACAAAATAAAGGGTTTTAAGAGGTGATTTCAAAAATATAAAACAAAAAAAAAACGAAAAAAAAAATTGTTAACTAAAAAGTTATAAATAAAAATATCTAAAAACCCGACTGCTTGAAAAGCGAACTAAAAAGACGTAAACAAGGAGAAAATCAAGCTGTGCAGTCGGAGGATACATCTGGTTTTGGTCAGCCAGCTCGCGAATATGCATCCTCAGACTCCTTTTTAGTTCGCTTTTCAAGCAGTCGAGTTTTTTTATTTTTTTAATTAACTTTTCTCACGAGAGTTTTGTTTGTACAAATCGGTAAAGAACTCTAATGAAATGCAAACATAACTAGAGAATTTGATTAAAGATCTTGCTAGAAGGTTATTGTATTACAAATGATCTCAACGCTTGATTGGTAATTAATAATACATCACAGTTACATCATGGCGGCCGTCTATCAATCAGAAGACGTGAACATAATGGCTAGTGTTGTTCTTGATGTAAATTAATATCACAGAGCTTAGGAACAGTTTTTTTTTTTCGTCTGGTCTCTAATGAGGATCGACATTATGGCCCAGGATAGCAAGAAATTGTCTTAGAGGAAACTTTAGTACAGCTATGCTAGTATTATATTATCTGTGGTACAGCCAAAAGGCAAGCATGTCTAACATACTCAATGACTTCTTCTTAGTTCTAGTACTTGTGTAGTTGATACAAATTACAGCAGAAGAGTTAAAATTGTTATATATAATGCACCTTACAACATTAGCGTCATCAATAAAACTCTAGCGACGCCAACAAAAATCTGCGATGGAAACTATGGAATAAGTTACGGTTGTTCTATTTGAAGCAGACGAAGTAGCTCGAATTTGCTGTGAATTGGATTTTTCTTCACGACAGAGAGTCTTGTTAATTGCGAGCTATCCGAACAACAGCTGTTAGTTAGTGCTGCTATATTCGCACAAAAACCTGAGACTAGAGAAATGAAATCAAAATAACGAAAGCGTCACGATAGCGATTGAAAATGTACGTTTACAACAAAATTTCTAATTCCGATTCATTTTGAAAAATTACATAAATGTAAGGGATTTCCAAGAGCTATTGAAATGCCACGTGATCAATCCTGAAATCACTTTTTGGCATTTCAACCATCACCATCGCTTTTGGTATGACATTTGGTCACCTGACCAATCCTGCACTGCTTGGTGCCTCTGATCACTTTACATGTTCCTACACAACACTACTTCGGGCATTATTAAAACTTCTATTGTTAGATACAAAAACAGACAAAAAAAACGAACATGGAATATACACAGCTCCACTGACAACTGATTCCTTATTACATACTCCATAGACTCCACATATTAAAATTTTAAATTTTGCTCAGAAGTATAACGAATCTGCTGCTTTGAATACTTTTGCAGAAACGACTTGACACGGCAATCAAATACTAAGTAATATGTATATGCAAATTGCATAATTGGTCTTGTTTACAAGTGTTCGTCTGATGTTATGACAATATTTATATTTTGTCGGGATATTATTAACACGATGATTTCTGCGTCTTTAACAGTATGCATATATGTATTATATTGTTTCCAATAATTGCAATAGTGTTAAGAATTTTATTTTTAAGAAACGATAAAGCAATGTTACCTGATTCGGGATACAGAGAATCTTTAGAAATAATCTTTAATATAGGTTCCTACAAAAAAAGGTTTCAAAGAGCCGACTAATAAGCTCTCTTCGAGAGTGTAGTGCATTATTGTTATCCAGAATGCATTATCGCGTTTACCTGCGAAATATAATCTTACTGCCGCCCGTGGCTCCGCCCGCGTAGTATTAGTACTTTGCCCAATGTCTTGTTAAATTATAGCCTGTGAAACAAAATCCGCACTTATACGTTTTTCGTCCTACATTGTAGCTTGTAGCGTGATCGCTAATCCGCCATTAGGAATGCTGGTAACTGAAAAGTCTTCACCTGTTTGCAACGTTTCATTACTAGGCTCTAAACCGGATGTACCGCGCCTGGTGAGCATAAAAAGTCTAGCGATCTCCGAACAAAAAAATACATCCCACTTATTACGCAGCTGTGCTGTGCACCCTGCCTCTCAGGCTGAGGGAAACAATTCCTTAAGTGGCAGGTACTGTTGGGTCCTGGTAGGGTGACGGACGCCGAGCCCAGCGCTATAAACATTATAGATTTTCTGCCTCGCTCGAGATCTAGTCCAGGCACACCCATTTTGTTGTGCCTTTACTTGTAACTAACTCGCTTGCGGCATTTTTTTTTGTAATGGGTTTGCTCTTGACTCTAGTCTAGGTCAGAGGTGACAGAGACAGAGTCAACGATGGAGTGAGCTTACCCAGAAGAAGCCTGTTCACTCTTACTTTGAAGAGATTCGGGTTGAAGGCGTTCGGAAACACAGACGCAGGTAGTGAGTTCCATTCATTCGCTGTGCGCATTATGAAGGATGTTTGGAAGAGCTTGGTGCGAATCGGTGGAATGGCAACAAGGTAAGGAATTAAGGATGGTAACTTGCAGTGCGTCTAGATGTCCGATGTTAGAAGGGGGCTGGTGGGATGAGGTCGTGGAGTTCTTGAGCGGCTGCGTATATATCCGTGAACAAGTTTGCGCAGCTCGATTTTAACTACAATTTCTGTACGAAACATTCTGTAGGTACCTACTTGTTTACACACGTAACATCTAATTATTATAAATGCCAGGTGTTATTTCATTTACCAGAGACTGGAATGTGTTGCCAGTGTTAGCAAAAATAATCCAAGAATTGTTTATTAACTCTTTAAACACCTGCGCAATCTTATAATTGCTGAACCCGTTAAAGCACGTACGGTGTAATCAGCTGTGCGGTGCAATGTTTCACGGGAAAAGGCTTTATTATAAGCGACCTTATTGATTGAGCACTCTCACGCGATTCTGACATCAAGTTTTATGTGACTCATGGACTACATAGGGTTCTTTGCCACTGCAATAGAGGCGAGGCCGTATAATGGTCGCCTGTCTCGTAAAGGCCTTGGCGTCATTTGGGCTAGTAGTAATGTATGTTTATGTCAACCGACCTTTTTATAAACAAACAGCCATAGACACTCGCGTGCGTCTACTGTATCAATGTTCCAGTATTACGCAAATCGGGGTCCTAGCTTTAAGGTTACACAAGTCGATCATTCTTCCATACAAAAACAGTCTGGCGATTACTCCACTGTTTGACAATGTATGTTCCAAATAAAAATTTATATCAATTTGTCTCATCATTATCTAGCCCTGTATGGAAGCAAAAAATTAAAATAAAAAAATATTTGAAAGTTATGAACGTCGAAAGTTTCATATTTCAACACCAATTTTAACGCATCTTTGGGTGGAAATAAATACCATAAGAAGAAGGAAAATTACTAAACGGCCTCCATACAGGGATAGATTAGTAGTTCAATATTGCAACTAAATTTATTTTGAAAATATACATTTAGTCGTTTTTTCATGATATCTAGACTCCCAAAGGTCTGTTTATAAAATTTCGCGCGCTCGTTTTCGCCCTAAATCATCATCCATTTCGCTACAAATTTGCAAAACCTGATTTGTACCTTTAGTGAATGCCACTCTTTATTTTGTATTGTGCGTTTAGTTTGTGCAGAATAAACAATTTTTCTTTCTTTTTCTTTATTTTTTCCAAAATTGCTAATTCGTAAGCGAACTAGCTTCTTACTGCTCATCACAGCATCTATCTCTTTCGCACGTGTTGTCGGATGAGATAGCATGCATTTTAACCGTTCGTGCCGTCGACTAGGGGAACCTTAACTATAATGATTGCTCTGCTAAAACGAATTAGCAGAGCAATTCATTAGCAGCTCTTAAACTGATTAGTTAAGAGTTCAATCTAGCATTTTGTCCTATAGAACATGTTATCTGGTTTGTAAACAAGAAATAATCAATGAGTACTTTGGTAATTATCGTCTGAGCTACTTCGTTATTTGTTTGTAAGAGGGATATTTTCGTATCTCATTCATTAAACGCTAAATGAGCCCTTAATATCCTTGATTCGTGGAAGCATGCGTTACATCAAACAATTTTAATTGCAGAGTTGAAGGGTCGTGTCTACTTAGTATCGGACATTGTTAGGTAATTTTGTCATTTAGCAATGTCTGAAGCGAGAAACTAAGTTATAATTTATAGACCCCAAAAATAACCCAGAAAGCAATATTATTCAAACTATGTAGCGATCTGCTCCGGGACAAATTATATACAAAACCCTACCTCGTTTATCGCTTTTCTATAAGTGTAAATCATATCAAAATCCGTTGCGTAGTTTAGTAGAAGTAAGCGGAGAAACAGACAGTAAGACAGCGACTCAGCTTTATATTATTACAGAATATTATTTATATTGTTGTTTGTTGTTTCTTCTACGCTTTAAATAATATCAGCCGTGCCATCGCCAAGTTTCCTTAGTTAAACATTCTTAAGTATTTGTCTTTTAAATCATCCACCTCTATTTGTTCCAACTTCTGTATATACACAGTAATAACATCAAGTGTTTCTGTTCCATAAAATAGTATGAAAGAAATCTGTCTGCAAATATTATGACAATAGTTACTCGTCTATGTAGATGATTTTATAATCCCTGCAACTCTGCAATCAAAAAAGTGCTATTCAGTGTGATTTGTCGTAAGTTTTTGAGAAGTTATCACATCTAAACAACTTAGCAACAGATAACACAGAATGTTTATTCTAATTTTTGTTTCGAAAATCTTGCACCTATCGATATTCAAATTCTAGAAAATCCCACGTAAATGTACGATAAATGCGCTGGTTTATTTATTTGAGTAGAAAATCTATCAGTTTGAGATGTCGTATTCCGCCTCCATGATATGATAACCCGTTGGTTGCACGTTCGATGTCAACCAAACAGGCAAACACGTGCTTGAGTACGCTCAATGATATACGCAGTAGGTATAATGTATGTGGTTGTCGGAAGGGTCAGCCGCCCCGCGCCGCGTCGCTCCCCCGCGTTCTATCGATCGCGCCGCGTTGCCGCCCCGCTACTTTCCCCGCGACGTTGCCAGCTCGCGGTTACTATTTAGACAGATTATTGTAACAAGACTGACTGGTGTATCATTACTTGTTGCCGGCGCTCCTCGCTGTAATCCTTCGTTAGAATGCCTGGCATCACTCGAATTAGCTATACGTACGGTTTATGCTACCTTCCATCTTGTTCTTTTTTGCTCGGCTGAGTTTAAGTTTAAAATATGTTTCTCCTAGTCCCGGGCAATTGTATTAGTTTGTTGCTCTATTTAGCTTTCCAACGATAGAACGACTAACGGGAAACGTTATTTAACTTAGTCTAAATATTTAGGTACCTATCTATCGTCAGTGCTCTATTTATAGTCTGATGTTTATAAACTCGTTTCATTCATCTTTATACAATTGTATTGGTCTGTACTTACCTAAACCAAACAGATGGTGTGTGTATCTTTTAGCCTTTAGAATTTCAACTTGACTGAGATTGCTCTCTAAGATAATGTTTGCTTTCATATTTGCATTCTTTGAACTGGTATCAAAATAGGAGTTGACTGTATAAAATTGTTCAGACATCTAAATAAGGTTAAGCCGTACCTGCTATTATTTTATTGAAATAAATGCATAGAAGGATGATGTCAAAATGATGATGAATTGATGGCATCAATGATGAAAATTCAAATATGTTTTCTTTTTTCTCTGTCGACGATTTGGGATAAGGGGGCAAAGAAAATGATGATCAATGAGAAAATGTAAATAAACCTGCAGGTATTGTCACACAGCTGGACCATGGACGCTGGCATCCCTTTCAAATCTCTTTCCACTACTAAGGAATGAGGCCATTTTTTTTAAAGGGAACCTATCTCTTGTCGCCGTCTCCGTCAATGAAAACAAAAATATTTACAAAAATACAATTTATTTATGATAAAAAATGGAATGATGAAAAAACTGAACATCAGTTAGGAAAAATCACCCGTAGATGGATCTAACTTTATATAGTTCCGTTTACCATTGGAAGACCTTAAACCTTTAATTAAGCACAACACTTCACTTCTAAATTCTAATTTTTGGTCCATATTAAACTCTCTAACTGCAGGTAATAAAGATTCGAAGAAAGATCTGTCTTCGTCCTCAGTGGGAGTATTAAAACTAACTGTAGCATCCGGGAATGGCGTATCTACATATTCAATGTCAGTTTCCTGCTTCGAGGTTCTTTTTCTTTTTAAATTCTCTATAGTGGACGGAGAATCTTCCGGGTCACTACCCCAGATGCTCGAGTCATTTAACAAATCGAATTTTCTCGTTCTAACACGGTCTACTTTTTTCAGCTTCGGATCTTCTTCCTCGCTCTGGTCGTCGTTATCGCATTCCACGTCGCTTCCCGACTGACTGTTCTTGTTATTGTACAAGTCAGCTAGAAAGGACAAAGCTTTCGCGTAAACGTACCCCTTTTTGCCATATTTCCTTTTTCGATGACGCACGAATGAGTCCCTTATATTTCTCCATTTTCCGTGCAGTTTACGATCTGTAATGTGAATATTTATATTTTATAGTTATTTTAATATTCATGACAATGAAACCACTTTTATACCATTCGTTATGTTAGTAATTAAATCACTTATGGTTTTTAGTTATAATTTTGCACACATAAAACATTATCTGCATTATTGAACACTATGATTTCATTGAAATTAAAAAATAAGTAACAAATTAAGATGGAAAGAAAAATCATTTCCTAAAATAGGATACGCTGTACGACTTTTTTTTTTAATTAAATTTGCTGAATCAAGATAATTATTAACACATTCATTCATCTTCAAACAAACTTCAATTTGCTAGTGCAGAAATCGCAAAATAATCAAATAATAAAGACGAAGAATGATGATAGTGAAATGAACCAATGAAAGAGTTAGAATAAAAGTAAAAAAGGTGCCAATAATATAAAATGTATGATTCCAATAAAGACTACATAAAGGATAGTCAACGCTAGCCGAAAACATATCGTAAAATTATTGGTCTCCAAAACCATTTTGAAATAGTGACACTTTGAAACTAAGTTAGAATAGATTTTCCATCACCGTGTTGTTTATATGTTGGTGGTCACCTTTCGACTATATTCTTGTGTAGACACGAATAACATTCGCTGATAGACGGTGATATAAATCTGATTGTCCTTATATTTGTGAATGATCAGAATAAAACGTCGCCCAGAATAAGCGTTGTTGTGTTTTGCATGTGAGATTTGTATCCCTGAACTCTACGGTTGATGGGACAAGCAAGACATTGAGCTACGCGGAATAGAACAGGATTCAAAAAATCGACGAAACATTTCAATACATAATATATACTGCTTTATGAATTGTCTTTTATGAAGTTAATTATCGACTTGCACGAGTCAAGAGTCTGAGTCATGAACTAGATTGCATTTAAAACTGTAACGCATTTCTGCAACCGTTGAACAAACTGTAGAAGCACATATTCGAAGTATGCATGTCAGTATTTTGCTCGTTGTAAGCGCCGAGAAGGCGAGAAATAACCTGAAGTGAATGGATGGGTTGGAGCTATATTATGTGTATAGCACGGCGAAAGGCAGGCACGATCGCGATTGATCGGCCGACTGGTTGCTCAACCGGGAGTCGCGACCTCTGCTTTCAAGGTGACGCATTTCACAGGTACATGTTGGATCGCGCACGTTGTTTTTATGTGAATAAAATATAAAGATTGCCTATTCATCACTAGACCTTTCTGAATTTTAACGCCACTGAGCTATGCCGATTGTCGATGATTCTTCAAACACGTTTTGCTTTGGTTCGTCAATATGCAGTCGTGGTAAATTTTTAGGTTAGGAATTTGCAAATTTTAACTAACTGTAAGTAATAATTTGTTTAGTTTTGCAAACCGGGCCGTTAGTAAGACCAGACTTGCATAATTTATTTCCAATTATGTTATCAAGCTACCTGTTACACTTTTTGAAGAGCTGATAAATATGTAGTCTATCTGATTTGTATGCGAATTGTATTCGTGGATAGTGTCGTCATACTTACAAACATCGATTCTTTCCTTATCTGGAATTTCTTCGAAATCCGAAATAAACACCCGTGCTATCTCCGCCCACGCGTTCTGCTTCTTGCTCTTGAACCGGTGGTCTTCACTGTTGATGTCCCATATTTCTGGATACTTCTTCACTTCACTTATAAACGATTCGACGTCGAGACAGTATGAGCTCATGATTGTCACTTGAAAAAACGCCGCGATTTTACTGCGACCAACTGCGACAGACAAAATACGGCTACCGCAGCGTACGGACGATCGACGCGGAATGACGCAGCGGGGTCGCAGCGGGCCGCCGCCGCCCCGCCGCTCCTCAGCTGCGTTTCGTGCACGATCTGGCAACGTCGCGCGTCGCACGCTCGCACGCCGCCGCCGATCCGCCGGCCGTCCTCAGTTTTTGTTTAATTTATTGTAATTTATATGTTTACCGTATTGTGTAGTAGTAATCTGAATGACGTAGGGCATTTAAATCATTATTATTACATGATATAATCAAATGAATCAATTAGCTGGCAAAGGTTTATTTTTATCTTTGAGATTGTAATTCCTCGTGTGTCATGTATGATTACCTGCCGCCATATTCCACTGTCAAAGCTGCCGCTGACTTTAATTGAAGATATGTCGTCGTCAGACCATAGAATTAACAACTTCTTGTCCGATTATATCTTGAAATGGTTGTATTTCATGGAATGGCCAGCTTAAACTGACCATATCTTTTAAACGTTTGATGTCAATCCATATTTGGCCATATCATTAATGAAAGGTTTTCATGATATCAAAGGTAACCTATATTTTTTCATTAAATCTGTCGTCAAACTCAGCTAGTTCTGTGTCGTAACGAAATTTTAGTTCCCTTTTATCTCCAATTGGCACCTCATTATTATCTTTTTTACAAGGATAATTATCCGCCGCCATGATGAATCACAAAAACAAAACGATATCAGCGCCTCTAACGGTGGATTATGTAACTATTTTACATTGGTCAATAATGTTTGACCAAATCATGAAGTAGCCGTACGTTTAGCTGTTGATATCGTCAAACGCTGATTATTCATTGATCTGGCCAGACCATTTCATGATGTGGTCAGCAGGTATTTTCTAGTTCATGAAATACAACCATTTATGAAATGGTTGGCCACATCATGAATTGAAAAATTCTAAGATCTGGCCACGAACCCACGACAGATAATATGCTGTATACTTAGGTCTCATAAGGATCGGTCCATGTCAAGTTGCTATTTTTATTTATAATTATTTTATTACATACTGTACCTACCTAAGTACCGTATCTTGTGTCTAGGTCAGTTAATTTTATCATTTTTCAATGTGTTTTTTATTTCTGCAGCAGAATCTTAACATAGATGACTAGGACATCGAAAAACCGGCCAAATGCGAATCGGACTCGCGTACGAAGAGTTCCGTACCATTACCGCAAAACAAGGCAAAAAAAAAAAAAAATGTATGGAAGCCCCATTTAAATATTTATTTTGTTCTATTTTTAGTATTTGTTGTTATGGCGGCAACAGAAATACATCATCTGTGAAAATAGCACTGCCTAGCTATCACGGTCATGAGATACAGCCTGGTGACAGACAGTCAGACAGACGGACAGTGGCGTCTTAGTAATAGGGTTTTTACCCTTTGGTTACGGAACCCTAAAAACCAAGGCACTGA
This sequence comes from Anorthoa munda, assembly GCA_945859665.1. Lineage (NCBI taxonomy): Eukaryota > Metazoa > Arthropoda > Insecta > Lepidoptera > Noctuidae > Anorthoa > Anorthoa munda. The sequence continues at coordinate 15,178,423 of OX243904.1, forward strand.
CAGTAATTTAACAGGCCTTTGACAGGGTGTGGCATGTCAATATGATAATAACCTCTCCTTTAAAAAGAAATATTGTATAACTGATAAAACACTGTATCCTTGATTCTCGAAATCACTATTTTATAAAGTTATTTCAAGCAAAAGAAACAGTTCCGACCTCTACCTTGAGCAGGCATACTTCAGGGATCTATTTTAGGACTAATGTTAACCGCTGGAAAAACAACTGGTTTTACAACTCTTCTTGCCCTAAATGAATGATTTTATAGTAAATTTGCTTGACAAGTATACTTGTTTAGCATAAGTTAGGTTTTAAACTGCAGCTACGCTCAGTGGGTGGTCTGTATTTAATTGAATAACCTCGAGACACATGTAAAATAGTATCTATACAATTAATTTAACACGGCGAATTAGTTTCATGAATTTATAGGTGTCGCATAAGATTTAGAGTTGCAATGGCAATTAATATTCTTGTTTTTTTCCTTAAACTAGTTTGATATGATTTACTCATAAGGTTTGAACAGTTGTGCGCAGTATTTATAACGTTAGTCATGTAAATAAAGGTGTCTAATGAATAACACTTCTAGATTATGTGCCAAAGTTGTAATAAATCTAAATCCGACACCCATTGTTAGCACTTAACACAACAACAGGGAAAAAACGTTTATGTATGTAATATGTTATATTATCAACATTTTATAAGGTAATACCTAATTCTGTATCGTACCTACTGGTTCGTTGTCCAGGAGTCTTCCAATACCGACATAAGGAGATGAGAAGTATTCGTATTTATTAGGAAAACATACTGTTTAACTCGACTTGTTGACATTTATAAGAAGTGACGGGACTTCCAGCCTCTTACTCACTACAAGAAGGGCATATGTTTCTGCAGCGGCGTTAACCGCAGACGTAGTGCTAGGGAAATGAGAATATCTCACTAATGTATAAGCCAAAGCGCACAACTCCAAGAATTATTGCGAAACTTTAGAATAATCACACAACTTTACAATTTAGGGCGCGAACTTCCTACAAACTGTGTTCCAAACTCAAAGTTTTGCATTTCCCCGAAAGATATGGCGGAAGCTAGAAAAACTAGCCGCGTTTTTATAACTTTTTCTCACTTATATTGCCAACTTCGTTTTGTTCGAAGATTTCCTAGGACATGTTTTTGGCTTCGTTTATTTTTGTAGGAAAAACTTCTTAGCCGCGTTGAACGTCAGCGACATGCTTATTTGTTTTAAGTTTTCAATTCTGTCTCTCCCCATAACTGCCTAGGTCTCTTTGATTTGTATCAACATATCTAGGAAATATGTTTTGATAACGTATACCTATTGTATATCTATTGCTTGACCTTCCGGTGCCCATTGTTTTATATAAAAATAAAAGTGCAAAGTAAACTAACGTATGCTATTTTTGTTACAGGTATAAAAATCCATGACATGGTCTTCAATAGAGTATAACATTGAGGTAAAATATGAAATAAAACCAATAACATTTATTAGGTATATTAAGTAAACAGGAAATAAAGACATCATAATGTAACACTATTACAGGCAGTTCCTAATTTAACAGAGGAAAATCGTCGGGTTAATGTTGTCATATAATTTCATCACAGTTGTTTTCATGACTTATACAAGTATTAACACAAGACAAAAATATAAAAATTAAGTACTTACACCTTTAGGAATCAATCTTGGCTAACTTGGAAGTAATAAATTTCATAACTGCCAATCAAAAACCAGATATAACTGGTAATATTTATTAATATACCTATTATAATTAATCTCTAACTATAGGTACTAAACAAGACTAGAAAATACAGTTATCCTTAACTGTTACCAGAAATAACATAAAACAATACAATCGTAATTACTAAAGGATAAGTAACTTATTAATCATCTACTTCTGACTGCAACTTTGGTAACTTAACTTCGTTACAAACGACTAACAATAAGTAACAAAAATATCAACTTTAGAAATTAAAATGGATGAATTAAGCCAACATTTAAGAAGACACTGCAGTCATACCAAAGATAAGAAAAACAGTTTGTACCGCAGTAGTAAACCATAGACAAAACAACATTTTTTGACCCAATGCCAAAAATGGGTCCGTTTATATTAGCGTAACTAATAACAAAACAAAAGCAACACTCGTAAACTCCGTGTTTTTGCCAACAGACTTGGATATTGTCCATATATCAGATATATATTTTTATTTTGAACTTTGCGAACTGTTATGAGAATAAGTTATGTTGTAGTTTGCATAACATACCGTCGTGTAGACATATATCCTCTGGTACATAATGTGAAACAATGAAAACATTATTCATTTAATATATTCTGGCAGAACTACTAAGAACCAACTCAAATATAGGACTATTATTCTGTCTGCTACAAATAATCACTGGAATTTTTATAAGACCCAGACATTTTTCTATGAAATCCGTCTCAAGTCTAATTAAATAAACTGTTTCAAGAGTTTGAAGAAGACTCTCTAAATACTTACATAAATATATATTTAAAACTTAAACGAAAAAAATAACATTTATGAGGAGAGCACCAATAAACCTAATTGGGGGACTCCAAAGCCTATTCTGTACTATCGTGTCTTTGCCGCTTGATGTCGATGAAGTTTTTATCCGATGAAGTGCCTGGATTGGTATTGTTGTAATGGCAGGAGACTGCTTCTTGCATGACGTTAGCTATCTGGGCTCTCACCCACATCTTTATATTTATCGGCAGCTGCCTCATTTCAGGAAGAAAACTCAATAGAAATAACCTATCACTGTCTGTTTCATTCTCAGCCATTTCTACAGGAAACATGGGCATTTCTAGCTCCTCTGTAGGCTGGTGGCTTGCTTCACTGGACTGCCGTTTCCTCTTTCTTCGTTTAATCTTCTTTATTTTAACTTTTTCGATGAATAGTTGTTCTTCTGGGTTAGCCCCCTCCATGATTCCGTCTTCATCCAGCTCCCTGGTGACGAAACAATGAGATATATTTATTTGCTAATAAATTTCAACGTTGTGTTTATCGGGTGAGCTGACCATACAAAGTACTGCATGTAGGGCGCACATTTTAAATTCATTAATTAGGATTTTGAAGACTCGAGACGAGATTGGGCAAAGTTAGTCAGCATGTACATTGGCTTTATGTTTCTGTTTATCATTGTGGACTTCATTTAGGATTACTAACTACCTACTAACTTTTTATCCGGAAGAAAGTCAACATACTCGTCCTCGCTGAGAGTACCGTCGAATCCTCCAAGGAAACTCATCCTCTTGAAGTAGCGATATACCCGTCTGTTGACCCTCACGCCAGAGCGACGAGCTCGCAACTCGCGGTTGTATGCGTCCCTCAACGACCGCCATTTTCTTTGCAACTGTAAGACTGATTGAGAAAATTGTGGGAGTTAGTATAGTACTAGTCGACTTACTGAGAACTTATTTTCACTATAATTATTGCCTAGTCTATAATGCCCTAGACAAATTAGGTATCATTCAATATTCTATCAATAATTATCTATCAATATTCAAAAGTCATATAGTCAAATTAGTCTGAGTGCCAGCACTTTTTGAACGTCAAAGTTCTTCATAAAGATGGTCCACAAAAACGCCCGCCCGTCGCCACTTCCTAGAGTTTTAGCTGGGAAGAAGTGGGACAACAAGCTTACCAGCAACTCCCTGTCATCAGTATAGGATTTTCGAAAAGCCAAAATGAAAGGGGTTTGTCATATCGCATATCGTTAGTACTTGCCAATCCCATTAGATTTTTACTTTTTTACAATCGCTAGCTAAATCCGATAGAACGTCACTTGTCTGAGCCATGGGTCTCTCTTTAGAGGCGAATACGCTCTCAGACTTTGCGACTGAGCGTGTAATCGCAATTATGCATGTCTGCTCGAGCAATATATTTTGTCTTAAATCATACTGCGCGTACAGTAAGTTTTGTCGCAGTGTGCCTACTGCCTTGTTCTCGTTTCACTCAGTATATTTCATAAACCTGTCTTCGTAACTCGTTGCTCTAGTCGTCGACTCGCAAGTGCGACTGCGAAGCGTGGCATGCTTCGTAGGAGTCCGGCCAAAGTTGACTCAGTCTTATAATTGGATATTTCCATTAGAATTTCTGAGTACGATATCAAAACCTAGGATTGGGGCCAATAGGTGCTGTAATCATAGCTAAAGTATGCGGCGACATATACTTCAGCTTCTGCAGTATGCATAAATGACCAAGTATTATGCAAAAAATACCTACATATCATTAAATCAAAGTGGCTATGCTATAACTAGAAGTTTCCGCCAGCATCTGGCAGTAATGAACATTGTGATTCATACTAAATGGCGTAACATACTGCGTTCTTATTAACGAACTTCAACCGTTCAGCACACGCGTCACGGCATGCAAATTACATGTGTTTGTTGTCGGCACCCATTATTATAAAGTACGCCAGACTATTTTAATGCGGTCAAATACCTGAACCATGTAATGTTGAACAATTTCTTTATGACAAACTAATAATGATAGATGAGCGTCATATATGTAGGTATAAAAATAACGAATGTAAAACAGTGTTAGAAAGTTCAGTGTCATGCCCATGATAGAAGCAAGAATAACGTTATTTTATTTTATTTATCCATTGCTATAAATGCTAATAACCGGGCAGGCAACATGATAATTGAGTTGTTATTACGGTGTATATAACATTATTTCCTTATTGGGTTTTGTTATTAAATCGTCGAAACATATAACAAGGGCAAAAGGGCGGGAAACGGATAACGAAATGTGGTTATCATTAATCGCGCTGCTTCGCTGCTTGCGAGACATTGATTGATTCCTGACTGTACCAAATGTCAATACTGTCGCTGCGTATTTCGACTTTCCGACCAAAGATTTCGACATTTGGAAATTCTTGTTAAGAACTGTTATAAATGTTACGCGTGTAGAACGCAATATTTGAACACAAACTAAGTCAGTACTTAAATCGAGTTAAAAAACGATTAGAAAATACGAAAATATTGTGTGACTCATTCCGCGCTCCAAGTTATTCACGTTCTTGACATTGACATAACAGAGGTTAGGTTCGTGTATTTCCAATACTAACCTCTGTCATAAGCAGTCGCCTTGTTGAAGGTTTCCCAACCATTGTAAATGACCGATCCTATTTCCTTCCACAACGCCAATTTCTCCTCACGGTCGGCAGGATGGTCAGCTTTATACAACCCGGGGCGTTTTTTAATTTCATCTATCAATTGAACAGGATTAAAGATTGACATTTTGACAAATCACTTCAATCGTCGATGTAAAGGCGTAGATGCGATTGCGACGAAAAAAACGCGCCACCTCCGCAGCGGGGCGCGATGCGACTGACGCATTATCGCGCGTTTGTGCGCACGCTCGACTCTTGTGATTGGCCGCGTTGCGACTCCGCTGACAGAATGCCCGCCCACTGCGACTGGCATGTCGCCGTGTCGTAAACTTTGTCGAATCGATTCATTTTAACACGATAAGAACGTATGTTATTTCAGTTTATAGTTATTGATAAATTATATTATTGTTTCATACCTCAGGCGACTGATGTCCGTGAAAAATAAATAAATGCTCGCTTGTGTTGGTAAACAATAAACGTCCATGAAGCGTCCATGATTAAATTTCTTTCGAAGACAAAATTATTTGAAAACAAAACAAATACTTATTTATAACTTGTGGGCTTTATTTTATAAGTTAATGTTTTTTAGATGATCAACTCTTGAATTTACTGATTACTTATTCTATACTGGATGATTTGAAAACTAAACAATTTCTGAAAGGTAAAATGCAAATCTAGTTCTACCCACCCACCTGCCTTAATCTTGGTATGTGAGCTATTCATAAGCCCATCCCATGTTGCAGGTATTTATAAAAACATCTTTAAAATAGCCCTTTGTAGCTCGGCACGACTCACGAAGCAACCGCAACGCGTTTGCATTTGTTTGCAGCAGCTTCAGCTAGCCAAGTAGCCAGCGTGCCAGCGTGAGCCGTGCGGCCGAGTCGTGCGACGTTGCCAAATCGTGCACGCACGGTCCACAGACCGCTTTTCTGTTCTTTTTTTTAATTTTATGCACTTTTCATGTTTTCATGCTAAACCTTCGACGCGCTAAATTTTACACAAAGAATGTTGTTTTTTCGGAACTTGATAATTATTTGTTTTGGTAGTATGTTTTTTTCTTAATTAGCGTCTGGATTTTAAGTAGAAAAGGCGTTTAATCTGTAAAGATTTATCGTTTGAGTAAACAGTGAATTATTACGCTCTGTTGTTTTGTAATATTAAGACTGCGTAATTCTGTTCGTAACAGAGATGGTTTTTCCATTAAATATCAAACGAATAGCTATTTGATCAGCAATACTGAGTGTTTAATCATGTCCTAAGTGCAGTGGAGAGATCTAAAGACAGCCTGAATTCTATCATCTAACTAACCACGTTCAGTTTACCTAGCCGTCGAACCGGAACACTTCTCACCTACAAACGAGTATCGATTCGGTCGACTGTTACTGGCCTCGCGAACGGACAAGCTGCAGACATTTCTTGTTTCTATTCTTATTATGTTTCTCTTTTAACACATGAAAGAGTAAGGCAGAAATAGAATGTTTAGTGTTTACGTGTTGTAACGTTAGCTTTATTCTAGGAATTGCCTCGAAATGTGTTGTTCGTTTCCTTTTATATAGCATTCATGGGCGTTGCATAGTGGTTGATGGTTGTGCTTGTAAGTCTTTCAAGAAAGGAGTCAAAACTCAATGATGCTATTGTACATTTGAACTGCCGCATTTTGCATAAAATTCTGGGTTATTGGACGACTCGCCCGAATTTAACTCGCCCGAATCGGGCGAATTGTCCACTATTAAAAATATTCATTTTTCTGTGTCGATTCGCCCGAAGTTTTTTTATCGGTGGGCGAATCGACCACTCCAATATTATTTAGTGGACGACTCGCCCGAATTTTATTTTAGAGCACAAACATTATAAAAGTACAGTCGTGCCCACCCGTCTCGGTAATAATATGCAGAATTAATCGTAGTTAACAGATATTGTACTAGAAACTAGGAAAGCAATTCAAACTACCAGGAGGCCAGAATCATGAAGAAGTATTTGCAGAGCTAGAATCATTAGCGGTAGAGACTAACGGAGTACTAGGGCTTAAGAATCGAAAATCGCCCGGTACACTTTTTACTGCTCATGATTCTAGCCTAGCTTCCTCATGATTATAATCTCCTGGTACTTAAGTTAGTCTTTACCGGTACATAAGGTACCGGTAGGTAAATGACCTGATAGCGTATAGAGCTTTCTCTTTATTTTTTTTGTAGCGAATATTGCTGTCTCCCTCTTAGTGTTTTGTCGCCAATGAATCAAAAGAATCATGAGCGGTAAAAAGAGTACGAGAGTACGTTGAGATTTGAACTTTAGATTTGATAAACAGGTGAAAAAACAATAAGAGGGAGACAGCAATATTCGCTACAAAAAAAATAAAAGAGACAGCTCTATACTCTATCAGGTCATTTCGGTACCGGTAAAGACTAATTTAAGTACCGGGAGATTATAATCATGAGGAAGCTAGGCTGGAATCATGAGCCGTAAAAAGTGTACCGGGCGATTTTTGATTCTGATGCCCTAGTACTCCGTTAGTCTCTATCGCTAATGATTCTAGCTCTGCAAATACTTCTTCATGATTCTGGCCTCTTGGTAGTTTGAATTGCTTTCCTAGTTTCTAGTACAATATCTATTAACTTCGATTAATTCTGCATATTATTACCGAGACGGGTGAGCACGACTGTACTTTTATAATGTTTGTTCTCCAAAATAAAATTCGGGCGAATCGTCCACTAAACAATTTTGGAGTGGTCAATTCGCCCGACGATAAATAAACTTCGGGCGAATCGACACTGAAAAATGAATATTTTTAATAGTGGACAATTCGCCCGATTCGGGCGAGTTAAATTCGGGCGAGTCGTCCAATAACCCAAAATTCTATACCTTTTGTTTACGGGAGGGAAACCTACAAAAAGCCCCTGGGCTTTTGGGGAAAAGACCAAAGAGTGTGGGATTTTTACCTCACTAAAACCACCCCTGTAATTACCATCAGCAATTGGAAGAGGGTTACCTCTTAAAAGACCACTCCGGCATCCCCTCTGTGCATCGCCTAATAGAGCACATCTCTGAGGAGACTGAGACTTGATTACAGTTTTCTCCAATTTCCTCAGACGATCACCTGACTGAATAATTGATTTCGTCAAAGCTTACCAAGTACTGCACCTTGCAGTAGTTGCAGTAGCAACTTTAATTGTATTAGTCAAGTTAGTTTTCTTAAGCTCTGTTCCACTACTGATGTTTCGGGCTGTATAGGTAGTCTCATGTGCAGGCCAGTAAGGACCACAAACTTCTGTAAGTATTATAATTTGAGATTGGGTGCCTTTAAACCTGTACGATTTTGGAAGCATGCGTATTGCGTAGTAACTACCCTGGAGAGCTAGGACTCGGTTTCGCTGGGTGTTAAGAATGACTAATCCTTCCATTACGATAACCATAATACACCCAAAATAATCATCTCAGACCCACAATCACACCAAGGATTCAGGGACATCATCACTGTCACAGTCCACAGAGTAGTTATTACCTACTAGGCTTGTCGAAAAAATATCGATACATCGATATATCGATATTTCTGATTCGATATATCGATATTTTTAGCCGATATATTTTCATCCGATACATCGATATATCGATACAAAATATTCAATATCGAAAAACGTATCAAAAACGATATTTTTTTTCAAATTTAATTTATTAGCAGAATATTTAACAGAATTCAAAGCCGTAAAAGACAGGAACGAACGGCAAATTACTGTATTGTCTATGACTTGAATGTTTTGTTTGTGTTGCGGCTGCCGCAGGCCGCGGTGGCCAAAATCCGTCACTCTTCACTTACTTTCAAATGTGAGTTCTTTTGCGTTGTGTGTGTGATCGTGTCATCATAGAATATTTTTAGAAGATTGCTATCTAGTTTTAGAAATTTTAAAATTTTGCCTGTTATAAAGGATTAACGATTAAAATACCTTCGTTTTTATTAAGACTTAAATAATGTACATTTAGTATAAGAAATAGTACTACTTATTATTGAGCCAAACTGAACTAAATACATTATTATTTTAAAAACGAAAATCTATGAAAATTGGAGCGATATATCGATATTTTTCCCTCGATATATCGAGGTCGATATTGATATTTTTATAAATATCGATACATCGATATATCGATATATTTTTGCACTTCCGACATCCCTATTACCTACTTCTTGTACCAATTCGTTCATCACGACTAGCATTATTTTCTGAAACTCATAGCTATACCACAGATAATATAATAATACAGGCTGTACCTAAGATCGAAGAAGAATTTGCAGATTGTAGAGAATCTCAGTCGGTATAAACAACGCCAACATGTAAAATATTGGAAATACTCGAGACTTCAAGCAATTCAAGGCCTCTAGAAGAGGTGCGTCAAAACATTAAGTACCATTTTAACCTATAACGACTAGCACAAGGATTCCAAATTGCTTTTTAAGTGCAAGTTACCATATTACATCAAATGATCACGATTCTAGACAATTATGTGGTGTTTGGTTCGTATGAATGTTTATTTGATCGTTTTTGTTACTTACAGATGCAGTAATAGGCGTTCATTGCTATGATTTGTGGTGACGTGAATCGCTAAAGTAATTTATAGTCGCAGCCCGTCCTATTTAACTACATATTACTCACACATAAATTAGATAGACATGCATAATAGGTAGGTGTGCAGTATTTGAGCGTAGCACATACATTTGCACGTACTGCTACAGGCAAATGTAAATACATTTTGCACGTACTGCGGCTGTAGGCAAATGTGATTCTAACTTTGTATTGACACTATTTTTATCAGTAGATGACGCAGAATGATTAGCAACATCTCTTCAGTAGAACCAGTAAAAATGTTAATGAATGACTCCCTTTTACTTGAATGTATTATTGAGCCCGAATTTATCGACGATACAAATGTGGCAGTGCTGCACCACGCGATGTTGCCGTTCCGCGGCCGGTACCGCTATGCGACGTTGCCGCCTCGACCCACTTCCAAGGCGGCAACAGGCGCACTTTTTTCACTCGCCAAAATGTCGGCGTTTATATTATATCTTTAATTGCTTGCAATTTTTAGATATCAAAGTTCTTTTTAGTAGCATAGGCATCGATATTCGTGACCTTTACTTTTCCTTTTGTTGTTTACGTCGTGAGCGCAAGTAATTTAGTTTGAAACGCTTTTAGAGTAGTCAGAATTGGGACTAGTTTCGCAGTTTATTACCCTTCTAAACTTGTTTATACCAGTGTATACAGCTGCATTTAATTTATGACTGAGGCTAGAGGGGACTACTTATATCGCCAGTGCGTATCATATTCATAACTTTCCGTATGATAGGACATTTATGCAATTTTTCGTCATTGTCCCAGTAGGTACTACTTCTGGCCTTAATTTCGTTACAGGAATACAGGATCCAAGACACATAAATCCATTCTCCGAGACTTCGTCGAGCTTCATTGCCTCGGCGGCCGGCGCATTTCTTGTGGTCGCCACTGTTCATTTTAGCTTTTAGGAGTTGCAGTAGTTTGGGAATATTGCGGTGGGATTGTAGTTCTGGCAATATGTGTTTATATTTTTGGGAGAAATGACTAATCACTCTGTACAATTTGCAAACAGGACAAAATTCATTAAGGCAGTATTGAATTCCTTTTTGTGCTAGGGTTAGTGCTCGTGGGTGTGGTGTGTCTATTATTTTTGGGAGCTTACCTACCTACACGTGCATGCATAGGTTTCGGAATCAGTATAGTTTCTATGAAAGCTAGGTACTTCAGTTACCTGGAAATGCATATTTAATACGAACTTATCCTCCCAGATATAATTAAAAAGAAAGCTATACCTTCACGTCGCGGTAGGGATCAATATTATTATGTCGTTCGTACGTACGGACCCTTAGTTGTTCTACAAATCTTACTTTCTCGGATAAAAATCAGCCGGATTTGGCCAAAGTTCACAACAATAATAACTTTAAAGGTTTTTTTTTTCATATTATAAAACTTTGCTTTTTGTACGAAATGTAGATGTACGGCAATGCTATGCTGGCTAACAGCGTTGCATAGAGGGGTTTTCGGGTTGGTCTTTCAAGAAGTAACGGGGCGTTGCATGTGATGATGGTGATCACCGGAGTGGTTTTAGTTAGGTAAAAATCCCACAGTCCCTGGTCTTTTCTCCAAAGGTCCAGCCGTCTTTTGAAGGTTTCGCCCCGAAAACAAACTAAAAAACCGGCCAAGTGCGAGTCGGACTCGCACACGAAGGGTTCCGTACCATTATCGTAAAACACTGCAATAAAATCACGTTTGTTGTATGGGAGCCCCCCTTAATTTATTTTATTTTAATTTTATAATTATAATTTTTTGAAGAAAATATACAACTAAATATTCTTTGAATATTTCAAGCGTCTACCTGTTGCCGTTATTAATATCGAGCAAAATACGTCAAAAATATCACGTTTGTTGTATGGGAGCCTCCCTTAAATATTAATTTTATACTGTTTTTAGTATTTTTTGTTATAGCGGCAACAGGAATACATCATCTGTGAAAATTTCAACTGTCTAACTATCACGGTTCATGAGATACAGCCTGGTGACAGACAGACAGACAGACAGACGGACAGCGAAGTCTCAGTAATAGGGTTCCATTTTTACCCTTTGGGTACGGAACCCTAAAAAAGATGTACTTATGGTAATGTTGATCAGCACGGGATCCCCATAAAGAGAAATAGAAAGCGATAATAAAACATCTGCCATCAACTCCGGAGATTGTAAAAAAAAGGTTGTACTGTTTTTATCTTAGGTAAGGTTAAGGTACCTGAGAAAGCTCCCGTTATTGGAGGACAAAAGATTCGTAAGAGTTTCACTTCTGTCAATATATTTGCTTACTTTTGTATAACTAGCGACAACAGTATCGGTGACAGAATTTGTTCTCGAGGTATTTTATTAGGTCCAACTCACTTTAAAACAAGTCTGACGGGATATAGGTGCCACAGCCGTGATATACAAGTACAACCTCCCAGCTTCACCCGTCGTCGCCTCAGGCTCGCACCGCCTCCATCTCACGGAGCAAGATATCTACATTTCAATTCGATCATTTGTGCGCCGACAAAAGTGACAGATTGGATTTAAAACCGGAATTAAAGAGATATTTGTGGTTCCATTTCATTTCCTGGTTCGTATATTTTATTTTATGAATGACGTCTCGCAGTTTCAATCAAAGAGATTGGTTACTGCTTAACCGGACTATCCTGTGGAGACTAAACTAAGCCTCCAGCCAGGCAGAAATTTCTAAACCTAAGCGACTGCGCTGAGGGCTACCCCAAGTGGGTCGAACCTCGGCTCAGGGCGTCGTTGGAAGGGACAGCAAGGGCATAAATTTTTACTATCTGACAGTGTTTTGAAATTTCCTGTAGAAGGTTTATTTAAAAAAATAATTACCGAAAGCAATAACGACACACATAAAATTATGGCAGCAGTGAGTATGAGTACAAAAGTCTTATAGCTACACAGATGTATCATACGACACCGACGGCGACGTAGCGTTTATGTTTAAAACATGCTAGATAGGTAGTTCTACACCATGTTGTCAGCCAGTATCAACGTAGAGAACTGTCCCCGTACCCTGACGTATCATAACTATCATAATTCGACTGGAAAAGAGGGACAAATGTATATAAGTCATATTCATCTGTCCCTTACGCAAACTCACGATCTTTCGATCATCGATCACACTTAGGATCTTAGTGCATGCAGTCCTTTACTCTGATGATTTCCTTATATGAGGAATTTCAAAATTTGGAGCCTATATCTAGACGACTTCTTCGGTAAAATTACCCAGTCAAAATATAAGATGTAAAAGCACCTAACTACGATCTTTTATTGCCTTGTTCTCACCAGTTGACCAACGTATTTACCATCGTCGGCTCCAACAAAAACGAGGAGATATTATCTTAAATTAATGTCTGCGCAAAATCACATAGTAAATTACATCGTGGCGTTAAATAAATTGCTTGGGGCATAAACTGCATGGTCATTAGGAAAAGCTATATCGTTAAAAAGTACAAGGTAAACAGATCATTACTAAAATACTCTTGATAATAGATATAACATTAGGAGTAGTAGAAGAAATAGATGGCATTGAAGCTAAAGGCATTACTCACGACATTTTAGTACACTCATCCTGTGCCCTTTTCTGTTTTTAATGCATAACTCGTATCGGAATCCCGGGAAATATGCTTAGCCGACGCAAATGTGTACTTGTACACAGAGCCCATACAATTGAACAACCGGATACCTACATCGGTTCCCAGAACCCATATGCAGATGTTAACAGCTCAAGGATTTTTTTAACTTCAGTTTGAAGTTTTTGTACTTTGATTCATAGTTTCATGCTCATCGTTTTCATAGCGAGGTGTTAGATGAAGATAAATTACATCTAAATTAACTTTTATTTTAGAAACCAAATCCAATAACTCGTAGCTTTCAATCAAACTATTTATATCTTTAATCGAATCATCGATTACGTTGCTTAAAAAATTTGCATGCACATAAGTTTTAAATGTGTCGTCTATAATTACTTGCTCTGCAGACTTAGCAGAATAGAACACCAGTTTAGCAAAATGCACACGTATACGTATATTGTGTAAATGTGCATGTGTGCGATGTTTTTGTGTTAGCATCAGTTGCTTCCACAATGCACATCCGGTGCATTGTCGGCGCCGCACAGATCTGCATCTTTATGCTCCCTCGCATATGCAAGCGTAGGACGGCCACTTGCCATGAAACGTTTGCAACGTTATTTTTACTACTTAGATTTACATGGACATTTGAAAAGACTCGAGCCTTATTCGTAGCTTTGTCTAGTCGTCTGTTGAAACCATGAAAAACATTTCAACAAAATCCTGCCCGTTCGCAGAAACATTGAATAGCTCTCCAGTTAAAGCTGCTTCCAAAATTGGACCTAGTTATTCCAAACAGAAAAAACCCACACTATGACAGTTTTGAGAAAAAGCGATTTTTGTCAACATATTGGCCAAAGAGGCGCCATTATCGCTGTTGTTATAAAATATTGTCTACCGCGAACATTTTTTTTATATCCACTGCCTTAAAATCTTCAATCAAATTAGACAAAAATCGCTTTTTCTCAAAACTGTCATAGTGTGGGTTGATTCTGTTTTGCATAACTAGGTGCTAAGAAGATTATTGTTCCGACCGGTTACTATCCTAAAACTACGGGTTTGAGAAAGATGGGATGATAAACTTAACTTCTACCTCCATGTTTAAAATCCACAGGTATTTATATTTAGCCAGGTGTAAACGAATTTCTAAAAGATGGGAGCATCATCTAATCTCTGAGCATTTCCCTATAATCTTGGTCGTGTGTCGTCGCCAGCACACAGGTCATCGCGGTCGAGCGCCGGTCTTCTCATCACCGACAGTAATTGGATTCGTGAACGTGGAGTAATTGGATTACGTAAGTCTACAGGCTTTTAAAAAGCATTCAAGGACTTGTGCACCTTCAGCCTTCTATGCTCTCTAATTAGAAAGTTGCTTTCTAACAGCATATTGCAATAAATACGGTTATATAAAATAAAATAAAAATAATGCAGTCTTCTGTGGTTAGGTGAAATTATATTCTACTGATTGCCAACCACTCATCGATATAGCCATTTCTGGTATCAGAATACGTTATTCAATTAGCTTAAGTACTTATTTACTTAATTAACTAAATGCTGACAAACCATCTCTGGTGCAGAGTTCATAATCAAAAATCGCCGAAGTAGGTATTATTTTTTACTAGTATGACAAATGCGTTTCTTTTTTGCTATCAGATTCTATCAGAATTGAAGACGTCATTAATCAATTTTATGACTTATGCTACGCCCAAAAATGTTATCTTTGAACTGGCGAACATGTTTACTCGGCAAACGGCATTGACCTTGACGAGCAAGAATGTATGCTTGCCTACGTAGATGATATTGTAGTGTACTCTTTATTTGAACTAACAGCTAGAATGAAGATACGGTGCTAACGTAATTAGTAAGGGACATGCTAATAGAATAAGCTTCTCGGTTATGGTTGCGAAATTCTGGGCGATGATCAAAGAAATCCAGTTTGAAATAGGGTAATCATTTATATTAATCAGAAGGACGGCTGTTACAAAAAGGATTAAAACGATAAAGATCGAAGGGAGAAATTGAAAAAAAAATTGTGTGAATAATCCGCGTTCGTACCTACTATCTCATCGGTACGAACGACTATTAATTAAATGAATTGAACATCTGATTGAAACGCGTTTGTTTCAACCATTCACCGACTTCCAAGTGCCTAGTGGGCGAAATAGTAATCAAGTTAGATAAAATAATAAAAAATACTGCAATTTTATGTAAACTATTGACCGCCTTGAAGTGCCTGGTAGGTGAAATGGTGATAACGGTAGACAAGAAGAAAAAAAATACGATGGTTTCTTGGATTTTAGTACCTACGTAGTGCAATGGTTGAAGTTATTTATATATATAACGGAAGCACTTGTCAGTCATAAAACTGTAGGTACAGACTCATGCTAGTTTGAAATCGGCTCGGGAAGACCATAACATGCAATAACGCATGTCGAATAGTCGAAGCATCGATCGAGGGAAATACATAATGTTGCAGGTAAGATGTGACTCATGCAAAGAACAATAGGTCTTAAAAACGTATGACGATTTGTAATATCTTAATCAGGCGATACTTAAACAGGTTTTGATAAACCTGTCTATAAAAAAAACGAAAATAACGTTTTCTCAAATAACGAAAAAAATAACACGCTGTATTTAACTTCTAATTATACCTTCCACATTCTTTTTTTAAATATGAATGAAAGTTCAATAATAAAAAATAAAGATTGTTGTTCGGTGATGATAAAATTGTTTACCCAGTGGAAAGAAGATTTTTAAAACTAGACTGAACTGCCATAATCTGAGAAGCCAATGTTAGTGCCTACGTGACTCGGGTACTTTTCCAATCTACGCTTTACAGTAAGAATTCTGATGCTACCCGTGTTGAGTAATGAGTTTAGGCGTTTAGGTCGTGTTACTTTCAAACATTCTAAACAGTTTTAACCTGCCGGGTTACCAAGAGCCCGAAACTGCCTTTCGTACAATAAAACCAGAGAAAACTAAATAAGATGTCTAGGAGCTGGCTCCTAATTTGTGTAGAAATTGCACTCTCACTAAATGATAACATCGATTACTCAACTATCAATAACAACTTATAACCTTCAATTCCCTTGAAATTAAAACAACAACTTCTAAAATCGATGCTATCTCCGTTGAATGTTAACTGCTGAATCAGTGCGAGACGTTGCCGTTCTGCGTCGCGCGTTGCCGCTCTGACGGATACGAGCAAGGCGCCACGTTGCCAGCTCGCACGGTGCGGGCGGGCGCCACGCGCCGTTGCCGTTCAGCGCGGTATAAAACGTAAAATACCATTCATTCAATTAGTGTGTAGCAACATCAAACTTTCATGAATTCACAAAACTTACATGCGAATGTCAGAACGCGTTATGTTATTGCGATCAAGTGCGTTTTATTTGTGCGTGCTATTTCAGAAAAACAATGAAATATAACTTTATCATTCTACGGTTCAAGTGCATCGCCAAGTCTATGACAAATCATCGATAAGAGGGATAAGAGTAAACAAAAATTTAAAATTCAACAACACGCGATTGTGAGGTGCCTCAGAATAAAATTAGGTACTTATAAAACCTGTTGTTGGCTTTCGCGACCGTTAAACTATGCTGGCTGACTGCAGTCAGAATTTTGTATTCGTCTCTGAAATAATAGCATTTTCGCGATCGACCAAAACTCAAGTGATTTTCATCATTTTAAATATTGTCTCGAACTCGTCGTAGGGTTACCCCTTTGACGTCGTCAAGGTCTCATTCTCATCATAACTGATCATTCTGTACAGTGGGCTCAAACTAAAATCAATAGGAGTTTAAAACTTTTTAGTTCAAGAGATTTGCCAGCTCCAGTGTTGCTGTCTGGTGATTTGAGAATCGAGACCAATCGTAGCTTTAATGGCCCGGAATTTCGTTGATTGCGCGATTTCCGTACCCCTTCGTCCCGTTTTATCTCCGCTCTAAATCCTTTCGTCCTTACATTAGGACGCTAGCCGCTCAAAACCCGTTTTTAGCTGGATTATTCCTATTTCTGTCAGCGGAAGGGTTTATGTCCATTCCAAAATCCATTCACCCAACCCTCTCGACCAGACTCGGCGCTCCATATCGTCGCAAAATCATTTCACCCTGTACTACATAAAACTTTATTTTTGCTTTAAGGGTTTTGAGCCAATACGCAATTTTTTGACATAGAACCGTATTATTCGAGTTTCGTAAAAGAATAATCATTCCTTCAGTGTTTTTACGGCGTCATGGCATACGGGCATACATATTTCATAAGGTACTTGTGCTGATACACGACACAACTATGCCAGAGTGAGCATAAAATCTTAATAAAGCTGAAGTACCCACGGTAGCAATTTATGACGCAAATCTAAATATCCCTTGCCACGGTTGCGCTCGAAGTTAATTTTATTCACATATTGCGGTATTTTTGCGTTGATTCCAGGCTATTAGCCAAACTAACGGCTTGCAAAACACGCTAAAGTCTTATTATATAACTTGCAAAGTTTGATGAAAATAATCCTGTTTTAAGGGATTTGACTTGGATTCTTAGCAAACTCAACATCCATGAATTGAAAAGAAATCTTGATTCCTCAGATTTTTCTTTCAATATATACTAACTTAAATGATGATTGATATGATGATGATTTTTCCTACTCCTCCGTTATTCATTTCTGATTAATTTCGTTGCGGGATCCAAGACAGTTAAATTCATTCGCCGGGACTTCATCGAGCTTCATTGCCTCGGCGCTTTTCTGGTGGTTGCCACTGTTGATTCTGGCTTTCAGGAGTTGTATTGGTTTGGGAATACTGCGGTGGGTTTGTCCCAAAAAATAACTAAAATGATAACAATGGTCCCAATCTGGTTGGATTCTTAGAAACAGATAAATTTGTTTAACCTACCGACTGATTAATTTGATTAAGTATGTATTCTTCGTCATCCCACCGTGCAATGACTGCCAGTAATAGTAATACTATATAGGTATGTATATGGCAGTTTTATTTCAGTTACTGCGGCTATGCCAGAATATATAAAAATCAGTTCAGATCGAGTGTTGGCAGAGGCTCCGTGTTTATAACAAATAACTAAAGCACTTATTCCTGGCACATATCCATTATGCGGCTTACTATGCCATGGCCTGTTACAATATTTCCGTTTCATTCATTTTTACAGAGTCTGCCTTTTATAAATTGGCATTCTTTGCCAACGGAAAGAAATGAAAGTATTCGTTCGGAACATAAAGCTTTACTTTTAGCTCTTTTTATTTTCTTTACTGCCTGTTTTCTGTTAGTACTTATATTTTTGCTTCGGGTTTAATGCTTTGAATAAAAAATTCAAGCTCTTTTATCGCTTCTAATAGCGATAATAGGTTACAATATGTTAGTTTTACAATCGTTAAAACTCACTGATATAGGAAATCTTCTTCGCAATTAAATTAAAAGTTATGGCAAGTTAACAATTTGTACATTCATAAAAATATTGCAGGTATGTGTGAATTTCGCATGGCTTCGTGAAAGTCTATACGTCCGTTGGGCCAGCAGAAACCTGATCTGACGGTCGCAACTAGAATGACACGGAGCAACTAAACAAGTACCGTGTAGACATGCAACACCATACACTATGAACGGTATATTATGAGAACCGTCATGTCACGTAAGATTTTAGAGAAGATAAAGATTATTGCTAAGCCCAGTGGGTAAAACTAAAAATCCTTATCCCAGGTTCCAGGAACCAGAGCGATTAGATAAAAATGTAGCTAAGTGCGGTTACTAGTTAAGTATCCCTAAAGTAATTGCGTAGTTTCTTTAGATCAAGAACTTGGCCTTGCACTGCCACGCCCTCAAAGTGATAGTTGGTTATGAAGTTAAGAATTTAGCACATTGTCTGACATTCCAATAATAATAATAAAACTCTTGGTGAGTACAGAAGAATAACCAATTAATTAGTTACTTTGTTATTTTGTAAATATCATAATTCCTGCTAGCTAATCGGCATTGTCTTTCGTGAGAATGTAAGACTTCTTTTGCACATATTAAACAAAAAACCCGACTGCTCAAAAAGCAAACTAAAATGACGTAAACAAGAAGAAATTCATGCTGTGCAGTCGGAGGATACATATTCGCGAGCTGGCTGACCAAAACCAGATGTATCCTCCGACTGAATGAATTTCTTCTTGTTTACGTCTTTTAGTTAGATTTTTGAGCAGTCGGGTTTTTTGATTTTTTTAATAAACTTTTTTTTACAACATTTTCATTATTATTTTTTAGAATTATTTTCATTTAAACATATTAGTGTTATATATTTATGAAATCACCTCTTAAAACCTTTTATTTTGATACCCCAAACGATGAGGTTGGAAGGAAAAAAAAATCCCCCACAAAATGGCGCCCAAAATCCGCCATTTTTTTCTTTTCCAATTTTAATGTAGCCAGTGACACTCGCAGGGTTAAGACGAATCGATTGACGTAAGAATAATCAAAATCGGCCAACGCGTTTGGTCTCTAGAACGCCACATAGGAACAAACATACATACATAAATAGACTGATAAACACATTACTATCCTTCAGCAGTCGGGTAAAAAGAGGTTCTTATTTAAGCATCAAGCAGGTGATTCCTGATTACTTTAAGTTGATATTTATAGCTTTATTTGCCTTAATGGCGGGTGTTTATGTAAATACAAAGTATGATTTAATAATCTACGTCTGTATAGGTAGCTTCTAGTTGCTAATTTTATTTATGTAGGTACCTACTAGAACTTTAATTAGGTAGTTTTCATACAATGTCAACTGAATGTTTTATGAGCAGTACAAACTGTGTGTCGTACGAAAAGATTACGACGTAATTAATTATTTCCTAAGTCACTAGTGCAATGACGCGAAACTGATTATATTAGCAACACACATTAGATCCGCCATAATTTATTACTAAAACATTGTTTTTATTTTGAGAGTGTGTGGCGTAACAAGTTAACAACTGACTAGCTCTCATCTGAATTGCAAATGGCCGCCGGGCGTGGAGACGCGGCAACGTCGCACGGGTGGGTTGATGCGGAGCGGCAACGTTGTCGCGTGCGTATTTTTATCAAAGCAACAATCGCGGAGTTATCTGTTATCAAGAGAGAGGTATTGTGATGTTCGTCTCGGTCGGACGAGTAGTGGCTGGTGGCCGCTCCTACCGTATTTTGTACCTACATCAGTTTATACGACCCCAATTACTCTTGGCACAGTTCAAGCTAAAATATCTTTAGTGGAAAATAACAACAAAGTGGCGGGACTGGGCTGAGTGGCTGACTCAGTTACATAAATGTTAAAACGGATGTTAGATAGATTTATGCGAATTTTACGACTTTGTTTAGAAAGTTCATAAGAATCTGATAGGTAGTAGGTTTTATCTTGGCTTCTTTATAGTGAAGCTAAAAATAAATGCAATAAAATGCTTGAATTTTTCAATAATTCGTCGTAACGCAAATAATTGACATTTCTATCCCGACTTCATGCAAAAAGACCCATTGCACGTTCTTTTTGTGGTTCCGTACCCAAAGGGTAAAAACGGGATCCAATTACTAAGACTTCACGATCCGTCTGTCTCCAGGCTGTATCTCATGGACCGTGATAACTAGACAGTTGAAATTTTCACAGATGATGTATCTCTGTTGCAACTATAACAACAAATACTAAAAACTGAATAAAATAAATATTTAAGTGGGGCTCCAATACAACAAACGTGATTTTTTTGCCCTTATGTCATATTAAAGCGCACTTATGTCTTAGTTTTTATGATAGACCGTGAATGGTTATTACTACTAGGTATTTTAAATTTCAGTTATTGCAAAATTTTATATTTACTCACTTATCAGTTCCAAATAGCTCTCCATCAGCAAATAATACTCACAAACATTGATTTCTATGTTCATACAAGTTTGTCGGCAAACTCGGTCGGTTTAGAGCGAGACAGGCGAGAGAAAGGGCGCGGGGGGTACGGGGGTGTTAAATTAGATTTCTCCCGGGGTGTGCCTTCCCGGGACCTTGAGGCAACTCCGTGCCACAGAATCAGCTGATCTTGTACCCCGCTGAGTTTAACCTTATTGCTGGTTAGTTAAATAGTCCGCACATGTAAGGGATCGTGGGTTGAAAAAAAATTGGGCTTGATTTGCACAGCGTGTTATGTTCGGACCATATAGATATCATAAACAAGGATATTATTTTATACTAGCTGTTGACCGCGACTTAGTCCGCGTCAAACTCGTAAAAATATATTTTTATTTTTTTAGTTTCCCGCCGGAACTATGAATTTTCTCGTGATCAAACGTAGCCTATGTTACTGGTTATTACATCAGCTATCTACCAGTGAAAGTCCCGTCAAAATCGGTCCAGCCGTTTCGGGGATTACCCGGAACAAACAGACAGACAGACAAAAATCTTAAAAATTGCTTATTTGTTGTTAGTACCGTATATACTTTCACGTGCATTCAATAAAACGTTGTTATTTTGATATTACATACAGACACTTCAATTTTATTTATTTGTATAGATTTCTATGGTACTGACACACAATCCTAGAACCTCAACCTACGTGGGTACTAGGCTTGTGTTGTGAACAATATAATATGGAGATTGCTGTTCCTATTATGATTACACCTATTTGTGTTGTTGTCTACATTCTTCTGAATGCTAAACCCCGACTAAGATTGCCTAACTAAAGTTTCGATTCACACCTCAAGTGCCAGGTGTGAATCGAAACTTTAGTTAGGAAATCTTGCCCTAGCCCCTGGTATAAAAAAACTTATTAAAGACTACTTATTATGAAGGGAGCTCGTGGCTAAATAATATCAGCCGTCGATCTTCAAGGTTAAGCAACGCTTGACGAGGTCGGTCCGTGGATGGGTGACCATTTCAACATTCCGAGTTTCCTCCGTGCCTCGGAAAGCACGTTAAGCCGTTGGTCGGCCGGCTGTCATTTGAAGATCTTTGACAGTCGTTAAGGGTAGTCAGAAGCCTGAGATCTGACACCAGTCTTGCCAAGGGGTATCGTGTTACCCAGTTACTGGGTTGTGGAGGTCAGATAGGCAGTCGCTCCATGTAAAACACTGATACTCAGCTGAATCCGGTAAGACTGGTAGCCGACCCCAACAATAATTGGGAAAAAGGCTAGGCAGATGATGATGATATAAGTATAGATATTGATTCGGATACCGTGCAAGTTAGTTAGATAATATCTGCTTACTTGCTTATCTTTGATTCTATACCTACCATTAACATTGTACAGCGGTATTTACGTACGGTAACATTATAGGTATGTTAATTGTAAAAGATAGGTAGGTATGTATACACAGTAGATGCTTTCATAAAACATTAAAAGGAAATAAATAAAAAGTCGCACCCACGTTGAGTCGGCATAAAAGCCCTACTCTAAATAATAGGCTGGCAACACTGGTTGCTAGGCAACGGTCGCCCTCAGAGGACGCGCCCTCCCAACGCAATTAATCGCGAGCCCTCCAGGAATAGGGTCGACCTTGCTTGCCCTGCTGGTTTCATTTCGACCGTTATTTGAGCCGCCAAATGGCTATGATGAAGTATTTTTCTTATGTGAATTAATTAAACATGGTTTAGAGAGTGATTCTGGCTGTAAGTATGGAGATATCTTTGTATTATGGCAGGTATTAAACTGAAGCACAAAATACGTCAACGGCGGCCCGCCGAAAGTCGCTGTGGTTGCATTTTCGCTCACATAAAAAAAAATTCAGCTTGGTTCTCATATCTCATTTTGAATTTCGAACTCTGTCTCTTTTTAGGGTTCCGTACCCAAAGGGTAAAAACGGGACCCTATTACTAAGACTCCGCGGTCTCATGAACCGTGATAGCTAGTCAGTTGAAATTTTCACAGATGATGTATTTCTGTTGCCGCTATAACAACAAATACCAAAAACAGAATAAAATAAATATTTAAGTGGGGCTCCCATACAACAAACGTGATTTTTTTGCCGTTTTTTGCGATAATGGTACGGAACCCTTCGTGCGCTAGTCCGACTCGCACTTGGCCGGTGTCTTTGCACCGATGAAACTTGTAGAGACTAGATACCTACAATATCCTACAAGCGCTATAAATACAGTCTCCAACTAACCATTGAAGTGTATTTAGATCAAAAACAAACCGTAAATGTGAAGTATCGGAATGTGTCTGGTAATTATCAAATTATATTTAAAGGCAGACTAATTCCTTAGTCCAGCACTTATAATCAAACGAATAGAAAATATTACGTCATCGTTATTTGTTACTATATTATTTAACTGTTGATTTTTACTCCTTTAAAACGTCTGTCATATTGACTACAAACCAAGAGGTTTTATTAGAGTCTAAATAGTAATAAAGCCATTAATACAAGACGTAGTCACATAACGGAGTTACAGGAGTCATAGTAAGTTGGACTTTTGCATATTGCAGCCGTACCTTTAATAATAAGTATTTGACGCGCTATATAAACAAGAAACTTTTATTTTTGTTTAAAACCAATCAAAAGTTCTTGGAATGCTAAAAGTTTTCTTAAACCAATCAAAAACTGAAGTTTTGTTTGGTAAGGTTTATTTTCACAAAAGCGGTAGAAACTCAAACCCAAACCTATGCATACCTGCCTACCTGCTGTCTTCTCGACTCGCTCCGTACCGCACGCATATTGCAGCAGTCGATAATATCCCAGATATTGAATAATGCAAATCGCCAGCATAATTGCAGATAGCTAGCAAGGAAAACGTCATTTACTGAGAGCGATGCCTTAAACAGGAAAAGTTTGTTCTGCATCGCATACGGATTCATGCACGAGTGTGTGTTGTGCGCACTTTCGTTTTGCGCGTGTATGCGTCAGTGCGCAACGCCCTCATGCGGCCGCGCTCGCCAGACGCTCACGTTATCTCGCATTCCACAGATACTATACACCTACATTGTAGCCACCTACACATCAATACATAATGTAACCCAAATAGATATAGCGAGTTTAATTCGAAATTTATTCGTATTTATCGTGTGCTTGTCCTCAAGGGCACGCTTCTGAGAATCTCCGTCGCATGGAGCACGTAGAAGATAGAAATGGTCATGCAATGCATGTTTTATCGTCCTCATCTCAACATCTTCTGGCCTATTGCCAGAGTTAGCTTTGTTGAGAGGAACTACGCTTATTAGCAAGCACATGGCTACTTTGTTTTGTGGCCAAGATACTGAAGGATTCTGGTTTTATGAACTCCTATCAGCTATGAGATATTAGATGTTCTTTGAAGTACCAACATAATATATTTGTCATGCTCTGTACATCTACATGATAATACAATATACTTCAGTGTGGCTCTCTAGTCTCCTCGACCTATCGACCTATCAGTAACTATTCTTAGCCGAGGATCACGATTTAAATGTCACATCGTGCATGTTTATTTAGTAATCCTGAAAGGCGAGATCTCTCATTTCCAAATTCCTTTGGTCTGCGTTGAAATGTTACGTTAGCAGTTATAACAGGATGGCGGTTTTTCGTGAATTTATATTCTTGTTTACCGCTGGTTAGGTTTTATCGAAAGCGTAATAGAATGGACTTTGGAGTCGTAAAAGAAGCTCTTATAATTTTGTCACGTCTGATACCAGTCCGTTAGCAGCTTTCCATTTCTTAGTAATGATGTTCAATAAACAGGTTCGACTTTCTGGCGCTATTGCCACATTTTGTGCATGAACTGTTCCCTACGTATATGTATATCCATCCAGCTACAAAACACTCGGTTATCCACGGTCGTATTTGTCTCGTTGCCAGATTGCCAAAAATATTGCTACATGAATAACTGCTATCTGGTCTTAAGGTGCCTGTAACTTTTAATAAATCGGCGGTCTTAAACCAATTTCTGCTTACAGAAGCCTTCTTAAAAGTTTTGGCACTTGTCTGGAGATGGACAATATTCCACTGGTGTAGGCCAAATTTTACCTGCATTGTATCAGAAAAGGCTCTTGCCGTCTATCCGTCGACTGTCGGAGTTTCGAGTTCTGTTAGTACTGTGACTTCGTAAACATAGGACGCCTAGCTGGATTTATAACCAATATCTGTAAGTGCTTTCTTTTATTCTTGCTAGGTTGTCTATCTTCGGTTCTATATCTGAGTCATATTATTGTCACTTCTGTGTCCCAATGAAATCTATATATAAATATATATATCTATATATAAAGTATGTATTGACTCATTTTGCTTCAAAATTCTTTGTATATTTTGGGGTAACTCATGTCAGATTTGTTACGTCGTGTTTTTTTACTTTGCTTATCTACTTTGATAAAAAGGTGTAGGTAATAATAATAGTAATCGAAATGTGGGTCTCTAAAAAGGTACTTAACAGTTTTTGTAATACTTACTTAGAATATCGTTCCAAGGTTCATGCCCGATGCTACAGAGGTAATGAGAAAATACACACCAATAAAAGAAAATTGAAATTCATTTATTTAAGTAAATTCATTAGGTTTATATTTATCTTTCAGGTAATCATTCATTCAGATAAAAAGATATCGACCTCAGATAAGACTCCACAACTCACCATGTTGCTATGCAAAAATAGTGTTCGATTCCCTATCTACCTAGCTAATGATTCTATAAAGCGCGTAAGTACAAGACGTAAAAATCATTGCGTAGGTTAGTTAGCAAACAAGTTTAAACGTAATTAATTATTTAATTAGTTTCTCGATCAACCAATAGGAAATATAGTTATTGATGAAAACACACTTTATACTATTTAATAATTTCATATTTTTTTCCCAAGCACATTTTCACTAAATACATTTCTAGGTTATATTTATCGGTTAGCCAAAAATTTTTAAATTTTAATTGTTGATCTGTTATTGTATGTAAATCAGCATATTTCTGGCTCAAGCTGATGAGATAGCATCGATAGAGAATTAGTATGTCACACGTGTTAGTCAGAAAATGATGGTTGCATTGCATTGTTTGTTTCCAAGACATCACTGTTTTCCACGATTTTACCAATACTCATAAATTATTTTGATTGTTTCAGGTACAGGTTAAATATTGCTGCTTTCACTGATTCCGCGTTGGAAAGGTACCGTTAGTTCACTTAGACTTTGGACTTTGGTCCAACCAGTCTTTTTCTGATTATTTACAAAAAATAATAATATGCAAAGACACGTTGCCAACACATGTAACTCACTAATTATGTTTTCTATTTTCACCTCATAGTTCTCTATTATTTTTGAAGAATTGTAACTTTTTTTAGGTTATTTTTTATTGTTTACCTTAATTTTTTCCCTAAAAACAACACTACTGTGTTCGTAGCGATGCCATCGACTTGATTAAATTATTTAGCTTCAAGAGGTCACTGGACACTCCGAACACTTCCTCGAAAGCTTCAATCATCCTTTTGTCTAAGTTGTTTCGAACACTTTCAACACGTTCGACATCCGCAGCACGACTGCCGCGAAATCCATTCAACAGGCCAACAGGATGTGGGCGGGGCGTGCGGGACGCGGCGTCATTGGGCGAGCGCGCGACTCGCAGTGATGGCCGCCGTCGCATTCAACCAATGAGCGGCGCGCGAGCTGAACGCGCGTCCGTCCGGCGAACGTGCGACGTTGCCAGCTTTTACCAGAAAAAAAAATACCAGATTCGACCTTCTTAGGACCCCCGGTTTTTTTTTTGTTTGGCCGCGTTATCATTCGGGAACGTGTATTGAGGTCCTTATCCGTTTGTGAGATGGTTCTGCGCAGGTGGATGTGTTGTGTTGTGTTATAGTGTATTATGGTGTGGTCCACGCAAACTGGCGAAGTGTTGATTGACATCGTAACGAGGTATAGTACATACATAATTCGTTATATTTTTATTGTGTACATAAAACACGGCTGAGTCATGTGACATTACAATTACCTCATTCACTAAACTGCGTGAGCATTATCACGGCTAGTGACTGTTTATCGCTTAATTCGATGTTATGAATAAATAAAGTTAGTGATACCTATCGTTTATTTGGAGTAACCACGTATCAAAGGTTATTGACGTTTGTGTCACAATCTCAGATGGGAAATAGGAGTGGTATGCTCATGTTGCATTCTTGCATCGTTGAGGTCATTGACACCTTCGGTGCATCTAACACAGTATTGTAACACGAACTTTGTTTGAAACCAACAACAACCGTAATGGGGTCCTACCTAGTTAGTAGAATACTAGTGGCCTGTAAGGAATGTTATCTCTGCATCTTCAATTTATCTTTAGTCAGATAGCTATTGCAGATTAGCTAGTTTGGAGTGCAGTGTCCAATGACACAGAAGTTTCCAGGAACGTAGCAACTTATAAGTAGTTAGGTACCTACAAGGTACTAAGTGTATTGAATTGCAATGCGAGATATCTGCATCAAAGGTATCCTGCCACATGCAATAACGTCCCTTCCTTATCTAATAATATGAAGTTAGGAACGAGATCAAAGGATTCATCTTGTTTGCAATATAACCGAGGAATAGTTTGATCTTCTTGGATTAACTGCATCATAAACGATCACATTGGGAGACCACCTATACAACCCATAGAGGTTACATTGCTCTACTGAGCATATCTTATGTGTATCCTTGATCGAAGCTTACAGCTGTTTTAAGACTACTTAGTCTTAAAAGGGTCATAAAACATCTTTTTTTTTTAAGTTTGCATGGCCTCTTTGACTTTAATACGACATTATAGTATCAATAGGTCGTATGAAGGTTCTTGAAACGTTAATTCTACATTTTTAGAACAAAAGTTGACAGTTCTTCAATATGTTATTAGAGTTTTCTTATCATACAAGACTTATTTCTGACTACCTAAATATACTGGAAGTAAGGATGTTTGTGTATTACCTTTTTATTGTTTATACTCGTATTTGCTTCGTTTTCGTAATTATTTTCAATGTGTGCATAAACAACACCTCTGACTCTTTAGTATACTGGATGCAGTATTTCTGGATAACTGAATACTTGGAACTACAGCTAACTGTATCACGGCATCAGCCACTTTTTTTAGAACAACTAAGTCCTGAAGCCAATTTAGGGTTGTAGGTATTCTAGTAAGGCTCATATTGACTACTATTTCCCTTATGTACTGAACATACCACTTCCACTTTTATCCAACCAGTATGCATGAGCCACAGAGTATTTAAGACAGTGTACCAATCATAACTATTATTATTATTTATGCTGTGGCCCATGTGCCACAGAGATATAGGTTAGTGGATTACGTCATCAGAAATTGTGGTCAATTTATACTAAGAACTTGTTATGAATGTACTTGAAACTACCTAAGTTGAGATGCCTCCTACTGATGAGAGACCTAATGAAGTATTGAAAGGCTTTTTTAAACTTTTAAAAACATAAACGTTCTAATGACTCGATTTGGACACCTCACAGTTCATTAACAGCATTTGTTTTGGCGGTCATATTGACAAGAATTTTGATTCGTAGACTATAATTTGTCTAGAACATTGTTCCTAAGTTCCTATGTTCATATTCCAAGCTAAACTATAATGAAGAGTAAATAGATGTAAGTAGATAACTGGTATTGAAAGGATCAGGTTTTTATACCTGATATTTTCATTGCGTTTTAAAATCACAAACATTCTAAAGACTCCATTGGACACCTTAATATTCATTAACAGCATTTGTTTTGGCAGCCATATTGTCTAGTTTTTCTATTATCTAGAATATTATGGTAATGTACAGATTCAACGCTAAATTAACTTGAGAAGTCTTCTACTGTTGGTTGACTTAAGTAGCGTTGAAAAGCTGGTACCTGATATTTTCATTGCGTTATAAAATCAAAATAGTCAATGTCTATCAACGTCTGACACCTCAACGTTCATTAATATCATTTGTTTTGGGATCCATCTTGTCTAGGATTTCGATTCGAGGACTATTAGTTGTCTATAATATTTTTCAAATGTCCATATTCAATGCTAAGCTAACCTAACTTGAGGCGCTTCCTAAAGACAAGTGACCTTAAGTAGTATAAGAAAGCTGGTGCTTACCACTGTCATTACATTATAAAATCAAAACCTATCAACTTATTTTTGACATCTCAATATTCATTAACAACATATGCTTTGACAGTCGAGAAATTCTCAAAATTATATAGATAGTCTAGAATATTGTTCAGTTGTCCAGATTAAAGTCCCAAACCCCCAAGGTAATTTTAGTGTAAGTACCTAGAGCATTACTCCAAAGGTAATTAGGGTCTACCTAACTTGACAAGGATCAAGTCCAGCTTTAAACTGCTATAGGCTGCGTTGATTAGAAAACTTTGCTAATTGGATGGGACCATCTACGAGAGATATCAGACTGAGATAGCATGTATGATCAAATCGAGATTTGACTGTCTGTTTCTTGTGATAAAATAACTTTCGTTAGCTGTAACAACAATGCTGAGGACTAGAGCATATTAAGATCTCTGTTAGACAATAGGTACAATGCTTCTCTTACTTGCGACATAAATCCTTCGATTTCTGAATTAAGATTTTGAAGTTGAGTATAATACTCACAACGGATCTTTGTGTCTCTGAATTGGCTGCAAGACACTGCGCAGTAGCTATTTTTGTGTCAATGTTGAAGGTGAAGATAGCATTGTATAACTGTCTCTTTCACTCGCTTACGTTTGTCGTATCGTCCTATCTCGCATACTCTGTGCAGTAAACTCGATGACAAACTGTTTCTTGCTGTGGTTGGCAGAGTCAACTTCAGAGACACAAAGATCCGCTGTGACTACTATATTTGTCTAAATGGCTTATTACTCTACACGGTATTCAGGGCCCTAAACCCTAATTTAGGGTGTTGTAATAACTTTCAAGGAATTAGGGTTCCCTAAATATCGACCTTATTGACTCGGAATGATGAAGTGACCCGGTATTCAGGGCCCTGAATACCGTGTAGTGTAATAAACCCTTAAGTCACTTTAGCCTGAGCTTGTAAACCTTGATTTAAAAGTAGGGTCTGACACGTTCTAATCTCCAAATATTCAATTCGAAAACCGGGCCTAAGGCTTCAAACCCAGTCTATACCTCAAACTTAGTTCAAACTATAATTCGTTATGTTTAATTAATCTTGCTCAGTCATTTAAATATGCCAAATAATCACGAATGTAATCACATATTATACAAAGTGTGTTGTAACAATTTCCAATCTTTATCGCATGACTGCTTGAAGTCTCGAACGTGCAAAACATCGGCTGATAACAAAGCGTTTCTACTCACTAACGCGTAATCAACATAACATTTGGTCGCTTAATTAAATATTGTTTCTTGCGATAAAGGAAGGTGACCCTAACTAATTCTACCTGTTTATGAAGTCTAGCCACTAAAGGTTATTTCGGGCTGACCAAGTCGACCGTCACTTTGCAGTCTACCTACACTGACATTATGCCCTTGGTAGATCGCGATAAACTAACCGACACCCATATTTATTATTTTACTCTTTGCTAAACGAATTATTTGCGATTGCACGTCTTCTCTGACGGATTTAGATTTAAATAAAGAACAGGTCTCCGGTCTCCAATTTGAATTTCGAACAGTCTTTGGAAGGAAAACATAAACCTTCGTTGTTAAAGGAAAACAATAAATTATCTAAACCTGCCATTAGTCTATGGAAATGAACAAAGAATATTATTAATGTTGAAAATATTTGTACTTTAGTTTTCCCTATAAGCGTACATGGCGGAATGGGAAACTGGTTCCACTAAACTACTGGAATTAGCATTACTAGCGGTTTGCGATCTAAAATCAGGCAGTGGAAGCGATTTAGGGCATGTATGTTATAAAATATGATTCATTCTGTTGATGTCTAGTCTCTGTTGAAGTCTGTTAGGTCAAAAATTATCTTAATTTTGCAGATAAGAATGTTATTGAAGATTCCTTCAGTCTTTTCGACCAGCTGAGTCATGTTATACATACTGCGTTTAAGTTTTGCAATCATTCAATATATTCAATATACATACTTGTAGGTAAAAATCGCGGCGAAAAACTTAAATAGTATTATGGAAAATTAGGGTTAACTATGAATTGCCAGATCAAAATAACCCATAACTACCAAAAAGTATAAAATGTTTTACGGTTTTTGCAAAATGGACTCTACAATTGAAAAAAAATAGCCGAGTTGGCTATATTTTTAATATGCACTTTGGTTCTACCAGCAGCAGGCAGAAATGGCATGTTACTTTTACAGTCCAACGATCCCTAGGGAAATTCCTGGGAAACAAAATTGAATTGACTGCGCAACATTTTTCCTAGGCTGCATTTTACGGTAATAATATGTACTGATATTGTGACTTCTAGTATTTGAATCTGCTTTTAAAAGGAGGATTGAAAGCAACTTTTATGCGACTTGGTGCAACTTGCAATAGCTTCATACACATAAAAGGTATGAAATTTCTAGTATAAGTGCATTTTCTACAGCATACAGCACTATAGCGGCTAACGTGCTGTGTGTGGAGGTTCTGTGTGTGTGTGCTGTGTGTGTGTTTGTACTTAGCTTCAGCCGATGGCTTAACCTGTGCGAAAGTCGGAAATCATTCCAAAGGAATATCTACTCCCTCCCGGGTTAAAAAATACCCTATATTCTTCTTCAAGGCCCAACCTATATCTGTACCAACATTCATCAAAATTGTTTCTGAAGTTTAGGCGTCAAAACATAACAAAAAGACAGACAGAGTTACTTTCGCATTTATGATATTAAAGTATGGATATGGAAGTATGTATTTAAAAAGCACTAAACACCATGTTGGAATGGTCTTAATCGGTATAAATGGAGCGCAAATCCCGTACTTATTCAGTATCACGTAAAACTGGTTAACTTGCCCTTACACGTACAGATATAGCTCTCAGAATACAGATAACCCCCTTTCTAGTAAACATAGTCTTAAGATATAAAGTACATAAGTTTATGTAATGTGTGTAGTTTGCTGATAAGCTCGTCCTCAAGGCATTAGTATATAGGGATTTAATACTACCCTCGGGGAACAGGCTGTATATATGGATATACATGTAGGTACCTAGGTTAGGTTAGGTTAGGTTAAAACGGGCTGGTTTCCGCAACTCCACGACTAAGCGCGTATTTTGCGTACGGGTGGGACTTCTAGTTGTATTGCAAACGTTGCTCAGTTTTAACGAGCATCCTAGGAAAACTGCTACAAGTTTCGTAATCAAAAGTGTCCTACTCGTATGTTCTAGTCTAGGTTATGGTCTACCTACGTGCCAAATTTCCGTTCAGCCATTAAGGCGAAGATACCCCTCGGTAGCTGATTTTAAAATGAGAACCACGTCTAAACGGCTAGTCGTAATTATTTGAAAAAAATATATGTAACATTAGACAATTTTCTTCATAATTTGGTCTAAGAAAATTTTGAGTTTTATTCGTCGTATAACATAGTGTAATTAATTTGTAAAGTTATGTCTAACACGGACAAAAACACGACAATCGCACCAAAACCGCTGGACGTATTTTTAACCGACTTACCAAAAAAGGAGGAGGTTCTATGTTCGACATTATGTATGTTTTTTTTTTTTTTTTTTTTATTTTTTTTTTTATGTATGTTCACCGATATCTCCGTCAATTGTGGACCGATTTTGAAAATTCTTTTTTTGTTTGAAAGAGTATATTCCGGAATTGGTCCCATTTTAATTTGGTAAAGATCTGATGAAGAACTTCGGAGATATACAACAGAACTCTTCAATAAATAAAGGCAAATCTCTCGGGATTGCTGCAATCGCATGTCTGTTTATTGTTTATACCATTTCGTAACATAACATCACGCCAGTACGCTCGAAAGGGGTATGCAGGTCTCTCATTTAACCGGTTATATTCAAGTTTCATGTTATTCGGGTAATCTATTCTGTCGTTATAGGTACTTACTTAACTACTTCCCTATTAGGTAGGTACAACTAAAAACCGGCCAAGTGCGAGTCGGACTCGCGCACGAAGGGTTCCGTACCATTACCGCAAGAAACGGCAAAAAAATCATGTGTGACGTACGTTTGTTGTATGGGAGCCCCACATAAAAAAATATTTTATTCTGTTTTTAGTATTTGTCACAGCGGCAATTGAAATACACCATCTGTGAAAATTTCAACTGTCTAACTATCACGGTTCATGAGATACAGCCTGGTGACAGACAGACAGACAGACAGACGGACTGCGGAGTTAAAGTAATAGGGTCCCGTTTTTACCCTTTGGGTACGGAACCCTAAAAAGTGAAAAATAAAAACTTTTTTGAAAAAAATACTACCGACTTCCAAGTAAGAAAACTAGAAAGTGAAAAATAACTTTATTTTTGGAAGTCGGTGTCCATAACTTAAAAATTTGGTACCTACCACAGACACCGACTTCCAAAAATAAAGTTATTTTTCACTTTCTAGTTTTCTTACTTGGAAGTCGGTAGTATTTTTTTCAAAAAAGTTTTTATAATAAAATTGACACTATCTCTAAGACAATTTAATTATCTACATTTTAAGCTGAACCTTTTTTTTTCAAAGTCTAAGAATAATAAGGAAAGTACAAAACGTTACTGTATTTTGGTTCGCGCGGGTATGAAACCAGTGCGCGTTTTGTTCCCTCAAGGTCGTTTGCTACTGTTGAGCAATGAACGTAGAAACTTATTATCAGGATAAATAGTATCGGCCTGTCTAGAGGGACAGAAAAGAGCTCTGAAAATACCAGTCCTTACTATTATGATACTTTAATAAATATTCATAAAGCCGTATAATTAAAACACAGTTATTGCTTACTAATTGTCTAATTGCGATATAATAATACTATACAAAGTCCATACACGCGCCGCAATGGCGCAGTGTCGATGACACATCGATCCACTACCGACGAGGCTCTAATCGTGTGACCTCATAATTATTACACCTTCTTTAATCAATAGAGAACAATATCCTGGACGGATGAACTGTGGGCCCAGAGGACCTTGAATAGGCCATTAAGCTTCATGAATCATTAATTAAATACGCCTTCATGGGAAGTAATATTCTTCAAAATGTAAGTATCCTGTATCTTTCTCCATGTGCTAAGCTACCTTTTTGCTAATCTCATGGCATTTAGTTCAGTAGTCTAACAGAAAATACGTAACAAAGTGGCAGACTAACATTCACAATAAAATATGGGAATAAATATAATGACCACCAAAAAAAACTTTGTGACGATAACCCCTAACCACCAAATCTAGTAATATACTGACAAAAATAGTAAATGATCACCAAATTTAGTAAATTGATCACCAAATTTCATAAGTGCTAAAACCGTAAGATATCAAATCTAGTGATTTGGTCAATGAATCAGTCCAAGAGCGAGCGAAGCGAGCTCGGGAGCTAAGGGCACCCCGACACGGACAGGTTAGGTTCGAAGGAGATGACGGGAGCTGAAGTGAGCGAGCAAAGCGAGCGAACTCAGCTCCCGTCATCACCTTCGTGTTAGTTTACTTTAGACCCTGTATTCAGAAATAGGAGCCCCGCCCAGCGGGGCTCCGTCGACTCTGTTGCGATTCTAAATTTAATTTTGGTGATCATTTACTATTTTTGGTGATCATTTACTATTTTTGTCAGTATATTACTAGATTTGGTGGTTTGTTAAACATAAGCCATAAAATATGGGAATAAATATAATGACCACCAAAAAAAACTTTGTGACGATAACCCCTAACCACCAAATCTAGTAATATACTGACAAAAATAGTAAATGATCACCAAATTTAGTAAATTGATCACCAAATTTTAATAGCAAATTATTGCGCTATTTAATGTTGTAAAATAGGTTAGGTTAGGTTAGAACTGTGACCAACCGCGCGCGAGCCGAGCGAGCAAAGCGAGCGGTGCCGCGGCAGCGGCCGGCGAGCGCTATTTCCAAGTTGCTCCCAGAAATTTTATAATCTTTTTGGTCATTGGTTTAATTTTGGTGATCATTTACTACTTTTGGTGATCATTTACTACTTTTGGGTTAACAATGATTTATTTGGAGTCATTTTGCCTAAACAGGATAGCGAGATGTTAAAACTTTGGTTATAATTTTACAATAAGATGCGGGTTTAATTTTGGTGATCATTTACTATTTTTGTCTGTTATATGTTACTATATCTGGTGGTAAGTTAACATAAGCCATAAAATATTAGTAAACAAGAATAGACTTTACATTTATTTTTCTTTTGTTACTAAGAAAAGGCCATCATGAAACCACATTAAAATTGCATGAAAATAACGTATTCCCAACAAATTACGAAACGCTTTCCATCTAATTTTAGAAACCTGATTCTTATAGAACCTTTACTCGTAATTTCTCAGAAAAAGAGTGTACGTAAAACGTGAAGGACAGATTTTAAACGTTATTTTACTGAGTCATCGTCATGGCAGTATTTGCTCACTGTTGGCCATGGTCTTATCCCACAACCCACGTATATGGCCGGTTGAATCATCAAGACACTAAACTACTTACGTATTTAGAGATGAATATCATCTAATCAGTAGTATAAAGTTCTCATAAAGGTTTGATATTCAGCCACACTTGCCGTATTTCAACTCTCGCGACACTTCACATCTCTTGGAGAAAAGTTTTGATGAAGTAATGAAGATGATATATGCATCGATGTGTATTTCAGCCTGCCATAGTTCCGTGGTCAAGTATTTCTGACAGTTTGTAGGCACTGTCTGTAGCTTTCGTTGAGTGTAGCCTATGAGATATACTTGGCATTTATCAAATAAACAGCGTGCTTGCAGAGAGTCCGGCACAATCTGCGGCATTGAGCGGTCTATTCCGAAGTAGCGCTGGTCAATCAAAGTAGAAAGCTGAAAGCAAAATAAAAGAACAGGTATTGATACTATGTATAATATAGTTGTTGAATACGACATCAAATGAAAGTAAAACCAGCAGGACGCGCGTTGTGCAGCATTTCTGAGAACGCCTCGATTATTGACCAGACGCTGCATCCTGTAAACACGACTATTGCGTTGCTATGCAACCACTACGCTGTCTATAGTCTAGCAACTCTACATAGGTACTCTAGATATCAATATCACCCGTAGTACGCCTGTACGAGTATGCGTCGTCGCCGTCGCCGACCTACGGTATATCAACGTAGATTGTATACATTGGATGACTGCATCGTCTGCTTCGCGGTATTCGTCGCGTCCGGGAATCAAAGTATTTATAAATAAACTTATTGTTAAAAAGAATAATCGATTGGAACTCTTTTATGAAACCCCGAGTAATGTAGTATATTCTGTTTTTATACGAGCCACACATTAATGTCAATCTGATAGGAAAAAGAGAAATATTGTGTTTTTCCACGCGCCCGCCATCGCCGCTCACACGAAAGAATGTTTTGATTGCGTTAGGTACCGAGTTACGTGTTGTTTCCTGCGAAAGTTGATTAGTTTGTGAAGTTATCGGCTGCAGATTAGTTGTGCTTGTAGACTGTCCAGTTTTATTGGTGTTGCTATCTTTAGAGACAAGCTTTCAATAGATAAAAGCAAACCAGCGCTATAACGGTAACTAGTTTAACTGTTATTACAACTGGAATAGCTCCCTCTTACCATTATTTTCTTCTTTATCTTCTCAAATAAAAACAAGCACATAAAAAACCTTCTTCGTAACATAAAACCTCATCTGTATAGTGGGAACTGCGGATGTTATTGAGAGTCTGAAACAGCTACGTCGCGTCGCGTTTACATGACCTCAATACGACAGTATACTGTAAGCATTTTCGTATGCATTTGCATGAGACCGTTAACTACACGAAAACGGCACAAAAGCTGAGCTATTGACTTTTAAAACGGTCTCCTAGGGTTGCCAGTGACCGGCCTTCTATTGTTTTTGGCGATTTTATTAGATCGTTCAACTCAATACGTGTCGACGGAGACGGTACAATTTTATAGTTACTCTTTTATTATTTTTTGAGTGGCATCTCGCAGTTCAACCAAATGATGGACTTTCCCTGTGGAGACTAAACTAGAGTCTCCACCCAGGCTCAAGAACTTCCTAAGCGACCATCACGCTGAGGGTTATCCCCTATGGGATACGAACCGCGGCTTAGGGCGTCGCTGGTGGGACAACTAGGGCTGGATCTTGATTAAGACGACGACCTTGAGGGAACAAAACGCTCACTCGTTTCACATCAATCAAATCAAAATTTCTTTATTCAATTATGCCATTAAGCGGCACTTTCGAAAGACAAAAGAAAAAAAAATGTTACAATAATTGATTCTACCGTCCATTCGGAAATGTAGCTTGTTATGGAGAGGAATGGACAAGAAACTCCACAGTTACTCTTTTAAAATAAAAAATGTTTTTCAAGTATTTGGTTACATCAGTTCTTGTTGGAAAAATACATATATGTGAGAACGATGTAAAAAGACGTGCACGTAAAAGCGTCTAGAGTAAAACAAACAATTAAAAAATATCAATACATAGGTAATTAAAAACATGCCGAGGCTGCTAAGTTAGGACTAATCCCAACTGATGGCGCCCGTTCACGAACATGACACATAGATCGGCACAACTCAGATCAACCATCATGAAGGGAACCGAATGATCCAACATATGTGCCACCATCATATAATGTTTGGGCCACGTTTAGAACGGCGTCGAAGGTCTTGTTCAGATTATCATGGGGGCAGGTTTATAAATATTTGGGATACTGCCAGCAGATGGGACATAGTTGTAGATTCATCAGAAGCACTGACTTTACTAAGATTTACGAAGATCTTATCGTCGCATTCACCTCAATAAAACGACATTGCGTAATTGTGTGCAATGTTTTTGCGTCTGATTCTTTCCTTAGTAAATACAAACAGAGATTGTAGAGTCGTAAAATATCGTTTAATGTTTTCTGAGAAAGTCGTATTAATGCTCAAAAAATTCCATGACAAATCTTATTCAAATATTCACTGTTCGCTGACGATTGGTTTTCAAATTAGTGGTTATAGGATACCTGGGGCTCTACACGAGAGAGATCCTATCAACAAAAGAGTCGCGATAGTACTTGGAAAAATGTCAAAAATGTATCGATTGTCAAGTGCCATCGAAATGACACATGATCATGCATTTTGGCATTTCGACCATTAAAGAATAACACTTTGTCTAGCTAGAGCCTCTGGAATGTTCTCACTCAGATGTATTTTGACCTTATCTGGAATCTTCTATCGTACTCTTAAGAGGAAATAGGGGCAGAGAGTGCCGGCTGAATATCCTTAGTAAAAAGTCATAATTCGAGGTTTGGCTCTCGTCTATTTCCTCCTCCAATATTGGACCAATTTAAAAGATATTCCATGAACTGGAAAAGTAATATATATACTATGCCCCTATGTTTTCCTTTTTCCATTTATATTTGTCAAATTTGTACACTACGCCTCTGTTGACAGCGCAGTATTGAGCATTTTTTGAGTGTTCTAGTAGTGCTTCTAAAGATAATGTATCATCAAAATGGAAAACGTAGGGGCATAGTATATATCTTTCATTAAAAAAAAAACTCTCCTCTCCTCCTCTCCTCTTTCTTTTGGCGTGGCGCCTTATGACGCATTTGATTGGCTACAAGACTCATGATATGATGTAGGCTTGAACAGATTAGTTTGGTTGGTGTAACCCGAGCCACGACACGACACAGTAATGTGTAGGTAGCTTTATTTGGTCAACCCTATACAGTTTCGTGTTTTTAGGTAACAAACAAACCAAAATATAAAACCCAGCTAACTGTCCACGCTCACGATGGCTGTACCAATTGCCGATTCCGGCAAGAAATACCAATTAAATCGAAGTTTACAATAAAAGCAAAGGAAACTGGTTTTATGAAAAAGGTGCTGCACTTATTTTTGTTGCCAACCAACGAGGTCAGGATCAGTCGGTTTGGGCATAATTATTGTTACCTTACAGAAAATTATTATGTTCAATGAAAATAATAAATAGGAAGTGGTACCTATAGCATAGTTGCCACGGTCGTTCCTTGACTGGAGTTTACTCTAACCTTAAAATTATTAATGCATCCATTTTTAATCGACTTCAAAAAAAGAATCTTTTTTATTTTTTTATTTATGTTACCCGATTACTCAAAGACACCTGGACCGATTTGGAAAATTCTTCTTTTGTTTGAAAAATATTATAGGCATACGTATAGCGATTTTGGTATTTTCAGCAACAAGAAGACCACAGAGGTCTCCTTAAGTATGTCACGGGTATAAGATATCTGTCTGTTTCAACAGACGAGGTTTTGCAACAGAAATTCGGCTTCTAGCAACAGAAAAGCTTCCTGAACCTTCTAATGACAATATTCTCCATAACCAATACTACTTCTAATGACAATATTCATTGTGCTGACATATTTTTTCAGTTTTATTATTCCTCGGTGTTCACCGGTTGAATCGAGGAACGTTTACAGTTAGGTTCCAATTGTATTTGCGTCACTAGAATGACTAGCATCTGAAAAAATTGCGGATGCTGGCTAAGATGAGTCATTGTAAAATGCTTGATTTGGCACGTGGATTCTTTTCGGATTATTTCGTTTCAAGAATTTATTTGAGACTAGCTTTATCCCGCCTTCTCTACAGCTACCTGCATTTTTACAAGCTTTTATTTAATTTGCAATGTATGTAAGTGTGTTCGGGTCAAACCTTGCAACTGAATTTTAAAACAGTTATCCACCACCCATTAAGATGAAATTTTGCATACATGTTTAGTTTGGATGACAATGCATGTTAAGCTAAGTGACGTCATTCTAAAATCCAATATGGCGGACGGCCCAAGATGGAGGACTGGATATTTTAGTTATGCACTACCATGATATAGGGTTTGCTCAGAGGAATACGAAAAAAACTTGTTTAGAAAAAAGATTTTTTAATGTTTTATATTTTTCAATATAAAAACAGCCTCAGCGATAGTATAATTTTTTTTCAGTGAAAGAATTTAAAGCAGATGTGTAGTTTCAGAGGTTAATTCTTTTATCAAAAGTTACCGTTAACTATAGTGCGCGGCACGTAAGTTTTCGTTCAACTATTATATGTACGTACATAACAATGAACGATTTAAACCGAAATAATGGCTTATAAATGACCCAACCGTTGACAATATACAAATTGTCAACGGTTAGCTCGTATAAAAAGACGAAAAGTCGGTTAAAATAGTACAATTACAATAAAACGTTCGTACACTTTTGTCCAACTTACGTGCCGCGCACTATAGTACCACCTTGTAAAATAAGTGAACCTAGACATCTTTTTATCGAATACTAGCCTCTGCCAGCGACTTCTCCCGCGTGAAAAGTGTTACATAAAAAGAAGCCATTGTGCTATTCCAGATTAAAATTAACTCTGTGCCAAATTCTATCCTGACCCGTTCAGCCGTTCTGACGTTATTGAGTAACAAACATACATCCACACACACATCCATCCAAACTTTCACATATATATTAGTAATATTTACTAAAATACCGTCATTGAAGTGTTTAGGATAAGATCATACGTATATTTGAATCTAACTTGCCGGAATGAGACACAATAGCAAATAAAACCATTTTAAAATGATCTCACGTTCTCAAGGACAGTACAAATTCTCAGTCTATTTCATTAATTATAAACAAGAAAGACTAAAGTTTAATATATTCCTTTATATGCTAATTGGTGTTCCGTAATAATGTCTTTAATGGGCTAGATATTTAAATATAGAGTCGGTAGGTGCTTGTTCTAAATTACTTGACATGACAATTGATCTATGCGTGTTAGTTATCGCCTTTTTCTTTGTGTAAAACGAACTTATGTTTGTAGAAAGATTGATTCGAACATTTAGGGTTCTACAGAAGCAGAATAGATTAATTCTTCTTCTATATGTGAAAAACCGAGACATAGAATACATAATATCACTGTTTTCTGCACCTATATTGTACATACGAAACATGACTTGGATAAATCATGGATAAATCTTTTACTGTCCAGGCTGCTCGTCTGTGGAATGCATTGCCTGACTCAATAAAACGTGCTCAGTCGTTGCCTGTATTTAAATAACTCATCAAAGAACATTACCTATCGCTGTGATTGTGCTCTTGGTTTTTGACATAATGTGCTGATTGTCGTACATCATTTATTTTCATTGCTTATATATTAAGTATGTATGTATGTATATTATTTAGCATATGAGTATGTATTTTTGTTTCTAGTGAGTATCTATTTTATGTTTATTGTTGGTATTGTTGCACCACTGACAACCCCATGTCATGTCCAGGTAATTTCTGTCCATTCCAGGTTGCCTGGAAGAGATCGCGGAATGCAATAAGGCCTCCCATTGTATATTATAGTATTAAGTTTCTTTTTTCTTGTTTATTATGGTGTACAATAAAGTGTATATAAATAAATAAATGACTTGTTCATACCTAAATTCTTAGATAATTCACAAAACAGTTGAAGGAACAAGAATGCGGTAAACAAAGCATAATATTATTTATAAGTACTAACCAAGGCAAACACCTTAGCTGCCTACTGTGCCATTCAGTGCGCAAAATGTCATGTCCACAGACATAAATCTAACTAGATAACGCAAGTCCCTCCATCTATCTGTATGAAAACCAAGCGTGCCACTTTTTCACACACAAGTTAAAAAAAAAAATATTTACCAATAAAAGAAAACATTTCCAATAACTCGGCCAACTTTTTCTACACAGTCTTTACAGCTCAATATGGCATAAAAAGGCATCTAGTTAGATTTATATCTGTGGTCATACCTAAATAAAATAAGAAATTACAGAAACAGTGCAAAAGGCGAGATAATGTAACATCAATTGAAGTTTCAAAGACTTCGACTAGTAATTTTAGTCATGTAAAGTGCTATAATGTACCTAACTACAATTTGCAGATAGGTACATAAATGTACGGTAAGCAAAAAGGTTTCTAGTTTCTAGACTAGAGGAAACCTGCAAAGTGGGCTGGCTGGTTAGAATCACATTCTTACGAGTACTTTACTGTACTTATACGTTCATTCTCGGTGTCTATCTCTCTGGCCCGACAATATAATACATGATAATTACGGCCGACAGACTGCCAGCTGCATTTCGCATCAGTTCTAAACTCGAACCGGGCAGTATCTGTTTTCGTTTACTCGGTACACTGCACTTGTGTTGCGTTGCGCGCAGTACCAAAATAAAAAAAAAGATTGAACGCTTTCCCGCCGCTTTGCACTTCAATTGCATCTTAACCTACAAACGCAGGGCATTAGAATTTGAATCTTATGTCTTTGGGATAAGATTGTAGTTTTATTGTTATGTTTGAGCGATTGTGACCTTTCGTTCGGTGTGAGTGCATGCGTCACACGTAATGGCGGACGCGCGGGCGGGAGGCGCGCAGGTCATCGCGCTTATACATGTGTATAAATACAGTGTATAATATAGCGTTGTTTGATCCGATCTCTATACAGCGTGTATATGTATGTGTACGGACGTCGGTTTTACGTTACGCTGCGTTGCCAGCCGGCTGTTTGTTAGCGAACGAAGGTCACTCGACTCGAGAGGTGATTTCGCTGTCTTGTCGTACATATCTATACATGTTGTACCGACGGGACCTTTTTGTCGCTTACTTCTTCTACGTGCAAGAATGGTGTTTCGATCTTTTTACTAAATTGCTTAGTTACAAGATTTTATTTTATTTAATATATCTTGTATAATGCAAGGTAGCCTAACTGTTGATGTTTGTTGGTGTCTCATTTTATCATGTTTTACAGACAATTCAAAATTATATTCCACATTATTCTATTTACCTTGCAAACCTTTAAATACATTTTAATTAGGTTCCTAGATACTATTTACTTTGTAATAATTATCTGCGAAACACCGACATGTCACCCTTATTTGCATAATTTCAGCATAACAACATCGAAATTTCGAATAAATACGATTACTGTACAAATATGAAATTACATCAGTCACCATGCGAGACGAACGAATAATAATACCACTGACTCAACTATAATTATTTTCTGACTAATTCCACTAACCTACGTGTACGAGGAAATAAACAGACATAGGTGACTCTTGTATACTGTACTTCAATATGTT
Organism: Anorthoa munda; assembly: GCA_945859665.1. NCBI lineage: Eukaryota > Metazoa > Arthropoda > Insecta > Lepidoptera > Noctuidae > Anorthoa > Anorthoa munda. Next base: position 15,221,766 of record OX243904.1, read on the forward strand.
CAAGTCATTATGTAACTAGGATACAAAGAGCAAGCAAAGAGCGTAATGTTTGACACTTGACACTAGGGTCCTCTTAGTGCCAAGAATAGTTAGATGTTAATGTGTGCATAGGTAGGTGCAGTGCAGCCTTTCTACATACGAAACTTCAAACAAGTGAGGCTTAGCACGCACTGCGATATTATTCGCGCGATTTTTTTCCGCCCATTCTGCGACCTATGGAATGGTATGAAGCTGCACGCATTGCGGAAAAATAATCGCGCGGATATAATACCGCAAGAAATCCGTATTTTGACACAGAATCCACCGCACCGTGGCGCGGATTAAATTCGCGCGAATATTTTGAACTCTATGAACAGGTAGAAGGAGACAAAAATCGCGCGAAATTATATCCGCAGTGCGTGTTAGTTAAATTCAGTACGCGGACAAAAATTCGCAATGCGTGCTAAGCCTTAAATAAGAAACAATTTTTAACGGGTGACAGATGTTAGACATGTCATGAAGTCATACTTTGTTCAAAACACTAGTTATGTACGAATAAGCACTGAAAAGGCTTCCTCTACGTTCTATATCAACGACAAAAGACTATAGAACGCATAGACTAGCTTAGCTAGACGATCCATTGTGTTTACGAAAATGACTTGGCAACTAACAAATACAATTTATGTGCATCCCTAACTGGTTTTCCGGTCGTTTTTAAAGGTTGTTTTCCGGCAAAAACATTGCCCAATACTAATTTTTATCATAATTAAACCACGTGGTACGATGTTTATGCGCGTGAGTTGTGTTAATCTACAGTTTATGTGTAGTTAATTAACCTTTACTCTAGTAATTACGGACCATTTTTCCTCATCGAAATAATGTAAGTTGTTTAGTAGAATGGATTTCCTATATCACAATTAAAAATTGTTTACAGAGTAAAAAAACAGTAGGTCAAATATTAAGCAACTTGTTTAAAAAAATTATGTTGTATTTTTATTATCGCAATCGTATTTTTTTACGTCGTGAAAAAATTGAGCATGTCTATTGTCGCAAAATGTTTAAAAAAAAAAATTTTCTTTCATAATGTATGCCAGTAGTGGTTTGAAGTTTAATTTAGTGAGGTGAGTTCGCGTAATAATGTCAAAAGGTGACAGTTGCAGCGTCAAGGTTAGGGCGGCGACACGTGGGTGGAGCGTTTGCGAGCATGTGTGTGCCGCACCAGGATGTCGGTAGTTAGCTCACAAGTTAATTGAGTTTTTGTACTTGAACCAAAATCGGCATTCTATAATATGCAATATGTTGGCCATGACTTCTTTACAACTGTTATATTTTTATGGTATATTATTTAATTAAGAGTTCACACTGTAAAAATGTTGAAAGACTGAATGACTCTTATGGACATAAGCATTATTGAAAGTTTCGAATTTCAGTGAGAATTGCGTCATCAAGGTGTCATTTCATGTCAAATTCGTACATCATCGTGAAATTTCCGTTAGTAGCGAAAAAGCAGATTGCCACATACAAGTTTCAATAGTTGAGTATTACTCGATCGTGCAAACATTTCGTAATCATTGGCAAGTTCCCCAGTCCTCCACATTTGTGTAGAAGTGGCCACGTCGCACAATACGTGGTCACGAGTAGTCTCGACCGACTTACTACTAACAGCGTCACGCGAACTCTACAATGGTATTTCTCTTTCACAACATTGTTGACTGCAACGAAGCCAATGATAGCATAACAGGCATTATCAGGTCAACTGATTTTTAAAATGTTTCTGCGTAATACTGATTATTTCTTATGGTTTGAAAGTACAAGGACTATTTTTTCCTATCCTTATTGTTGTTCCCCTGCTTGGCAAATCCTTCCAAATCTCCCCATCTAGCCCGATATCTCAAGTTTGACCCGCAAACGTGATCAGTTGGACTTATAATTTAGGAAAAAAATACAGGCCTTTTCCATTACATCGTCTGGTTCTACTGCATTTATTTTTAGTCTGTGTCAACAAAAACCACAATGTGTCAGGCTGGCAGGTATCTCGAAGAAGTTAGTGCAACAGCATATTATTGTAATTACTAATTAGTCGGAATTAACAGAATAATAAACATGAAACAACTAGGTCACAGTTTACGAGCCAATGCGATAACCTTATCCGTCTCGCAGCCATCTGACCCATCCTTTACGACTCACGTATACATAAATAACATATTTCTTACGGCTACTTTTTACAACCGCTGAAATCGCGCGTAAAAGGGACACTACCCTAATAATTGGCAATAGATTTCACCGTTTTCTAAGAATAGACGGCGATAAATAACTTTTAATGGCGCGTTTGTTGCTTTAGACTACGCATTATTTTTTAGAAAGCTGTAGGAAAATATTTTACGTTAATTTATAAGGCAATAAATATGAGAACTCTTTGGATTCATACTCTTAGCTGGCAATGAAGATATTATTAAAGGCCATGAACTCACTCTTCTCTTTAATTATCATTAATTAAATTATTTAAACTGTAATGTTTTATACTGTTTGTACACTGTATTTTTGGTTGCTTGTGGTAACTTTAATATGATTTGATACAGAAAAACTCAACTGACGTTTGATGTGTGATCCCATCAAACATCAATTATAGTTAGTTATCTATACTAATATTATAAAGAGGAAAGATTTTTTTGTTTGTTTGTTTGTACCGAATAGGCTCCGAAACTACTGGACCGATTTAAAAAATTCTTTCACCTATAGAAAGCTACGTTATACCTGAGTAACATAGGCTATTTTTTTATCCCGAAAACGGGTCCTGTGGGGTGGCCCACGGGAGCGAAGCCGCGGGCAACTGCTCGTAGTGTATATAATACTTATCTAAAAGGACAAAATATTTTGTAAAAGCCTGAGTTTCATTAGAAGCTCGTACGAAATCCTATATTTATATGGAATCATATTTATACACATAAAAGAGAAGAACTAAACGGAAAATTCGTGGTATTTTTTTTGAAGTGGAACCTTTTATGCCTTTTCAATGACGAGGTCAACGTTTTCTGAAATGCTTTATATTTCGAATTGTGAACAACAATGAGCCTTATTCTTATATTTTTGGCCTGAAGTTTTTATCGACATCTTCAGAGGTTGATTGTGTTGGTAAAACCTTTAGGGGCTTTCTGAGGTATATTGTATTGTGCCTACCTACTATGTTATAAATATGAGACTAAGGATTATATTGAAACACCTTTAAAAATATCACAGAAAATATTACTGGTTTATTCGTAAGCCTAACGTTGCCATGGCGACTTCCCATCTTATCAAGAGCAATTCTATTGTGACCAAGAAAAATCTTCATCTTCCAAATTTAAATGTGCATCTATATTGTCAATTGGTTTCTCATCCGTGCTCTCTATGGCGTGTGTGAGTCATTCACCTGGCGGTACACAGCTCATACAATAGCGTGTGAGTATGACTCACCGCGGACATCTGTCGTCTGACTGGCTTGTTTTTGTTCATCTGCATTCTGTTACTCTGTGACGGAATTATTTATTCAGGCTTGCAATGGCGGCGTAAACAGAGGAACAAGGCTTTAGGGCTTAACTGTACAATTCAATTGTTTTATCAAGAAACATGTGATATCTCGTATTGTTGGTATTCCATATTCAAATGTTTTGTTCTCTCTGTCACTGATATCTCTTTCTTTTTCGTAAAATGGCAAAATTATTTTTAAAATATTAAAAGTCTCAGCTTGAATTCGCTAATTTAGCAAAAGATATTAATAACTGTTCTACTGACAATATTTGGTCAGATCTTGCTATACCGTTTATGCACAAGATTTTCGGCAAATTGCACGGAGTCAACAAACAGAATTACAGACCCACCTTGTTGCTTATTTTTTATATTGAATGAATAGCGACCCGGATCCCCTTGCAATACAATGTATTTATGCAGTGTCTACCTGCACTACGTTGTACCCCTCAAAATATGATGAATCTCTTCAATTGATATTTGGTTAGGTACCTTTTTTGTACGATCCTTTCTGACTTGCAGATTTACCAACAAAGTTTTTGATGTTATCAAAATATGGCTAAGTCTCGATCAAAATCACAATATCCTTCTGAAAACAACTTTTCTATCAAAAAGATATCTGAAATTCCCGTTTAGTTCTCTATACCCGTATGCTAGTATTATATTATCTGTGCCCGTGCTACCACAAAGTTTACCATAAATAACAGCTTTATGGGATATTTAACCGCTGTCCTATATCCCCATCGCATAGAATTTGGTTTGCTAAACACGCTATACAATAGTTATAACTTACAAAAAACCGCGAATAGTGACTTATGATCTTACAAACGAAGTTGCGAAAAAGGAGTATCTAAGAAAAAAATACTACCATAGACAATAAGTTCACAGAACAACGCTTTATGTGTCGGTGTGATGTTATTCTTATGCTAATCAACGCTTGTACTGATAAATTAATTGTGACAGGGCCAGGGCCCATTTGCGACGTATTTCGTACAAACAAACGCTCCTGCTATTTATATTTATTCCGTGAGAACGAATTTACCTAATCAAATTGAAATGGATTTTATGGGCTCAGGTACCTGTAAAAACAAATAGGTTAATTAGTGATTGCTTTATTGGATTAACATAACTTGTATTTATTGACGCCTGTTTCTTGAAAATGTGTTGTTTTATTATTGTTCTAATTGAACTATTTATTACTCGCAATTTTGTTCGCAATTTTAAGAATGAAAAGAACTGCACCCGTTACTTGACATACTGGAGTTTGAAAAAGCCTTTTCAGCTCCTCTAAAGTTCTTAAGACCACGACTGTCGCCAACGACCTTGAGGGAACAAAACGCACACTCAATTCACACCCGCGCGACCCAAAATTTATTAGTTGTTTGTACTTTCCTTATTATTCTATGAATTTATAAAAAATAGCCTCAGATCAAAATGTAGATAATTAAATTGACTTTGAGATGGTGACAACTTTGTTAAAATACGCCCGGCGGTTTGGTGCGATTGTCGTTTTGTTCCGTGTTAGACATAACTTTCCAAATTAATTACACTATGTTATACGAATAAAACTCAAATTTTTCTTAGATCTAATTATTAAGAAAACGGTCTCATATAACATATATTGTATTCAAAGAATTACGACTAGCCGTTTAGACATGATTCTCATTTTAAAATCATCTACTGAGGGGTATCTGCGCCTTAATTGCAACATTATAGATTTTCGATTTTTTTTTTGATAGTTGTAAGGGAGATTTTAATAAATAAATAAATAAATAAATAAATAAATTATTCTTCAATTTTTTTCTACTGAACCTAAACTTAATTTCCAATGTCTGTACTTTGTCTATCACTCACTTTCAGAATATAATGTTCTGCTTTATTTACAGATAGACCGTTTTATCGTACATCAGTATTTACTAACGGCAAATATGTTAATATCCACATAATATCTAACATTCGCAACCCGGCTATCTCAGCCGTAAATTTTGACTGGCAGTGACACATATTTCCATTGTTTCTGAAACAGTACACCTTTGTGTGCATGAGGCAACACAATGTAGCTGACTACTGCAGTATTGTGAAAACTATCAACAATATAGGTGTTAAGTTCTTTGTGTAATTGACGCCTGATATTTTTGTCTCTAATTTTAGCGAAGCGCATTCGCATACCTAATCCAAAAGACCAAAAGAGTTTTTAGTCTGCGCAGCGTGTTTTCTTCTATACATCTTTGTAAGATTGTCTTCTGTATATTTATTGATTTGCACCTCTCAGTCTTGACACAAAATAATGTGAAAATGGCAGGTTAAAGTCTCTATCCCAATTGATTTGTGGTCATCAATGCATGCCTTCTTCTTTCAAACATTCTCTATCTGTCGGCACTCTCATTAAGTCGTCCAAAATGAACGGCGAGTTCTATACCAGTCTTTATCCTAATTGATTTCTGGTCAGCTCAGTGTGTCTTCTTCTTCCGAACATCTCTAGTCTCTTGAAGACATCAACCCAATATATTGCGGGTCGTCGGCTCGTCGCTACATGTCTTCTGCCTCTTTTGGTATCTCAAACTGTTCACTCTCTTTCGAGTCCTTCTTTCTGCCATTCATAATCTTTTTTCTTCTTCTACTCTTAGCCTATCTTCTTTACGGCCATACTTTACTCTTATAGAATCACTATCTGACCTCAATTTTTTCTGTATCTTTTTCATATTTCTGCGGATTACTCCCATTTAGTTCTTTTGAAAACAGTCCTGTTGTTTTGTAACCCTATTTGGAGCCATATCTTCTTTCTGCTATCCATAAGTTTAATATTCTTCTACCTTTTTTCTATTTTCTCTATTTTGTTCTTTAGTATCTTCCTTTATTTACTCTTATAGCCTTACGACACGACACCAATCTTTTTGCATTTTTTTCATATTTCTGCGCTATATTCATCCTTCTTGTACATTTTATACCAAGTATCTTTCAAAGGGACAACCCGACTACCCATCCGTCCCGAGCCGGCTTGTCTCTTCGAATGAAGCTGGACGGCTTCCTCTCACCGAACAAAATAATGTCATCAATTTGTCGTGCATTGCTATAGTCACTATATAAACATTTGTTCAAGTAAGTACCGACTACGCAGCTCGCAGCATTGTCCAATGAACGTGGGTTACGTCTGGGAGTGTCATCATAATATCGGCAGCATTGTAACGATGAACTCCTTTACAATGGATGGGAATGGTGACTGAATACATAGTTCCATGAGTTCCATCATCATCATGGGACGTCTTGATAAGGCTACAGTCCCCTTGGGTTGTCCCCTTTTACAATATATATCTTTGAGCTTAAAAGCATGGGTATCTAGCAAAATGTCTAGTAAAATGTTGAGTTAATGTGTTGCCATTGAAATATGTTGTATGGATCTGTAACTGCGCCATATGCTCGCATTTGGAAATATTTATAAAATTTTGTGCATTATGGGCTATCTTGACAAATGTACCTTGATGATAGTATCAACCTTATTTGACGTATTTAGAACGAGAGATATGTAAAACGATGTAACTATCAAAAAATTATATATAAATTTGAGTTATATATCCTCAATTTTCGTGCTAGGCAGGTGCAGCACATTTCGGGAGTAACCCATTACACAACCGCACATAATCTAAACCTACTTTAAATATAGGAATGTATTAAACTATTAATCGGCCGGTTTTTATGGATATCCGGTGTTACCGACGCCATCCCGTGGAAGGGTGACTGACCCGTGACTCATAGCCATTCGCGAACGGATACCTATCGGTCATATACTTATATTATTTATTATTATTGCGTACATAACGGCACGTTGTTTATGTCTTTGATAATTTGCATACATTTATATAATTAACTCATTTAGTATTTTGTTTGTTTTATGTACTGATTTTTTTTGTTTTTTGAGAGTGAAATGTATGGTGTGGAAAGGGAAAGTTCGGACAGACATGTGGTTTCAATACTTTCAATGTTTTCCATTGTACTTTTTCTGTAGTCAATGGGTGAACAAAAAACGGAACAGTAGACATATGTGCCGTTTTTGATGACAGCCAATTTATTATTTGAGGAGTTCGTTTGTCTTCGTTGTTCTTTATTCGGTTAGTAAGTTGGCAACATGTCTCTGCATTTCCATTTGTCATTTTATCAACCGTCACTTGTTAGTTGAGTAACCTTGTAACTTTGTAAGTCACACGCGATTTCAACAGAGGTCATACTATCACTATATGCTCCACTCCTGGGAGTTTCTGTCTTCTTCTGTTTGGTACTTGACTAGAGTTATGTATGTTTATGTGGATGCGGTTTGCCTGTATCAAAAAGCTGAACTAAAAGTTAGATTCTTTGTTGAAAAGGTTAACTTTAGTGACTTTATACTCTTGTAGCAGTACGCTAATGAATTATGATTCTACTAAGGTAGCAACAGCATCTCTGATTCGACCGATCTGATCGGACACCGTTCCTTTGACTGTGTGTCCCGTATTTACTATTTTTTTAACCTTTACTTATCGTTTATTTCGTGTTGTTCCAGGCCCGGGCAAACGGATCACGGGCACGGCGGCGGCGCGCTGGCATACGGCGGCAAGCCCGCGGCGGGGGGCGTGGTGGCGCCGCCGCAGCCCCGGCCGCCGCCCGCGGCGCCCTACGCCCCACAGCCCTACCCTCCAGCACAGCTGCGGCTGCACCAGCCAGGATATGGATCTGCGGCTTTATCATACAGGTTGGTTGAGCCTTGAAGCTTGCTACTTGAATCAACTCGATGTCAATGATGCTAGTCAGGAACCGACACATCAACCAGTCTTCAGTCGTCTGGTTGTCAAACTTTCAGGCTCCTACATCCCGCGATGAGTTACCAAGTAACGTGGTTGACGAGGTCGGATGGGTATTAGCTTCACGTAAAAAAACTGGTATTCTGCCGCATCCGGTTTATCTTATCTTTTTTTTTTGGGACAGTCCCACCGCACTATTCCCAAACCGAGTAAACCTGCATCCATTGCTGTAATTGGCCCAGGACATGACCAAATCATCAGACACCGCCCTAAATTAATGAACCACCTCTGTCAGAAAGTTTCCCAAATGTCCCAGTACCAGCTTCTTTAATGCCAAGGGCCAAGGCCATTCGGCATGCCCCAAATATAGGACGACCTTAATTACCGTTACTCAGTTGGTAAATTCCAACTTCCAAATCCGGGTGTCAGCCACCTGCTTTCACTAATGACCCAACGGAATATTTGGGACGAACTATCGAAGCTATCAAACGCCTACGACCAATTTAAAGTAGAATTACGATTTTCGGACTTCCAATTTTTGGGTGTCCACTGGCAGTATTGATTTTCGCTCCATCACAAAACAACTGAATTTAGCAAACAATGCATGATTCTCTACTGGACATTGACCTCCCCGACAACGAACTAACGATCCTGGGGAGATATGCCCCTTAACTAAGCTTAGCAGCCTGATTGATGAGCACATTATGAGCAAGGACGCACTTAGGGATTACTCGTGTAAAATTCTGGAAATTGGACGGGCTAATATTGATAATGCAGGCTAGAAGAATAATAGCCGTGATAAATTGATATACAGTATAGAATAATTAAAATATCGTTTAAAAACCTAACATTGCCTTTGAAAATCTTCACAGATCGTAAACCGCAGTAGGTTCAAACAAGTTTCTTGACGCAATCACTTCCAAAAACGACGAAGACGTCTCTAGCACTTTTAACAGTATACGTAAACGAGTTGTTAACTTATGACGCTTCAATTTTCTTCACTATTAACAACTTGCGAGCGCTCTAAATTGGTAGAACGTTCAACTTATTAGCACCATTTGAATTGATAGAACCGTCTCCTGTTTTACCTTCAGATCTATTATTACTTTTAGATACATCTTCATGACGACCTACTTTATAACGTGTCTCAGCTATTAAAGTACAATTTACTGTACTTACGCACTTTATATTCGTGTACACGATTTCACTGAGATATATTCTCAGAAAGTCTGTATAGTTTTTTTTTTACATTCTTTTCCGACGTGACCTACAGTTGAAAAACTTGAATAAAAATGTCTCATTCAACTCGTATCTTTTGAAACGTTGAATAAAGGAGATCGTTATTCTCAGTCTGCTATATTGCAGGATTCTTTGCTCCTTGAATTCAGAGCAGACTTTTATATATAGTGATTTGCAAAATAATAGGGTTTTTTTGAAAGTAACTACGACATCGTAATATATTCAGAAACAACCCCACTAGGTGCGATTCATTAACATAGGAAATTTGGGAAGGGTCTTTACAAAGGACTTGTTTGTCCAGCCCCCAGTCTTCAGAAGAGGTCATAAATGTGAAATTCTTTTGAGAATATCCCAAAGTATGGGACACTTCGAAAGTATTCGTCACATATACCGTTTTTTTGGGAGGAAATAGTCCTTTCTCTTGTGCTCTTAAAAGAGTTATTTGCTTCATCATGTGTACTTTGGTCGCTTGGTGGACGTGACAGGAGGCATGCAGTATATAAACAGTTCTGTTATTTAGCCGCCGGTCATTGGCCACACGGTCTAACGTGGCACGTGCTAAGACTCCTATATTGCCTGTGCTATTTACTACAATTATGTATTAAGTTTTAACTGTCTCTCCATCGTTATATTCAGAGCTAACATTAACCTGATCAATTTTGACATTTTCCTTTTGATCGTAAAATAGACTGCCCCCATTAAGTAAATTTAATTTTAACCTAACCTACAATTATCCGCGTCACCCTGTCAAGCTTTTACGAGCTCCATTCCGCAAAACTGTATCTGGATCCAACTCCCCCATCCCCAGACTTTGCAGGCTTCTTAATAATTGCGATGAATCAATAGATATTTATTCCACAACACTTCAAAAGTTCAAGCACCCAAGTCCATCAAAAGTAATTGCCGTATTAATATTGATTTTTTCTTGTCATCTTTGTATTGTACCTATTGTATTTCTAAAACTACCCACTAGTTGTTGTATGTGTTATTTCTGCACTATTATTGTAATTTTATGGATATTATAATTTTGTTTTTGCATGCTATGTCTATCGCATCATCTTATATATAAAATTCTCGTGTCACAATGTTCGTTCCCGTACTCCTCCGAAACGGCTTGACCGATTCTCATGAAATTTTGTGAGCATATTGAGTAGGTCTGAGAATCGGCTAACATCTATTTTTCATACCCCTAAGTGGGTAGGGTAGGGTAAGTAGGGTAGGGTAGGTAGGGTAGGGTAGGCATGTAGGTAGGGTAGGGTAGGTAGGGTAGGGTATGGTAGGCTAGGTAGGGTAGGTAGGGTAGGTAGGGTAGGGTAGGGTAGGTCGGGTAGGGTAGGGTAGGTAGTGTAGGGTTGTTAGGGTAGGGTAGGTAGGGTTGTTAGGGTAGGGTAGGTAGGGTAGATGAATGTTTGGTGTTTTTATGGCAAAACAAAGTTTGCCGGGTCAGCTAGTATTGTATACGATGTTTGTATCATATTGCTTGTATTATTAGAATGTACAGTATAACAATTGTAGATAGGCCAATAAATAAATAAAATAAAAATATCTAAGTCTTCAATCAGTAATTCTTCTTCTTTCTCTTCAATCTTATCAACTACGGCTGAGAGTGTGGTCTCAAATATTCCTCTTATCTCATTTTTCTATTCCCCATTTCTGTGCTCAAATTTTTGTGCAAACGAAATAAATGCCTGAGCGAAACTATCACCCACTAGTGCTTAGAATCCTCACAATGTTTGCGTATCTACGCTGATATTAATGGTCTGGTCACGTCTCACCAGAGGAGGGTAGGAGAGGGGCATCACGTGCGGTCCTTTGCGAATACCAAGTGTCCTTGTTGTCATTCATAACCATTATTTGCAAGCGGGCATGGGAAACATTGCTAACTCATAGGAGAGGGGTCAGAGGTGCAGGTCATGTTCTGAGAGGTAATTTAAGGGAACGTAGGGATGAGAGAGACAGACAGAAATTAATCCGTCCTAATATTGTAAAAGCGAAGGTAGCTCGTGTTTTTCTGGGTGTTCTGTTCGTGTAGGGTGAACGGATCCGTATAAAGTCTTGACTCGGGTGTGGACCATGACCTGGATTTGGTCAAAGGATTATTTTTATCCTGGTAGTATGTTCCTAGAGATAATATAAATTTGTATTTTTTTATTTCACTTTTTAGTTGTACCTACCTAATAGGGAAGTAGTTAAGTAAGTACCTGTAACGACAGAATAGATTACCCGAATTACATGAAACTGTAATATAACCGATGAAATGAGAGATCTGCATACCCCTTTTGAGCGTACTGGCGTGATGTTATTTTATGAAATGGTATAAACAATAAACAGACAAGCGATTGCAGCAATCCCGAGAGATTTGCCGTTATTTATTGAAGAGTTCTGTTCTCTCCGAAGTTCTTCATCAGATCTTCACCAAATTTAAATGGGACCAATTTCGGAATATACCCTATCAAACAAAAAAAGAATTTTCAAAATCGGTCCACAATTGACGGAGATATCGGTGAACATACATAAAAAAAAAACATACATAATGTCGAACATAGAACCTCTTCTATTTTTGGTAAGTCGGTTAAAAATCCAAGCAAGGCGCGGGCTGATGAGACCACTATTACCGTAGTACTCAACAAAGATTCTCCTATACTCCATGATACGGTTTCAAATCAATACAGTGACTCAAATTTCGATAAACTTATCTGTCGATTTGTATACGAGGAACTCGGAAACTAGGCTTCTGATTAACAACGACCGATAAACAGTAACTGCGTGTCAAATTTAAGCCTTTTATAAAAATTTACTTGTGTACTAACAGCTGCATTAATAACTAACGATCTTTTCTGTCTCTACTACCCAGGGTGGTGCAAGCGGGCCTATAGCATTTTAATACGGGAAGTTCGTAATTATTGCAGCTGCCTCTACTTTCTCATTTACAATATTTGCTAGAAATAAGTGTTATGCGTAACTTTAGTATTTTAATTACATAGAACGCTACATAGGAACAAACATACATACATAGATGGATATACACATTTCCCTCCATGGCCAGTCGGGTAAAAAGCCGTATTCGGGTTACAGATTTTAATTAAACTTTTTGCTTGTTTACTTGAACGTTAGACGCAGTAAAATCTAAACTACTGGACGGACAGGCTTTAAGTAATTGCTTCGTGTTGGCTACAGAAAGAAATGCACTCGCAATAGAGTTACCGACACTTTAGAAATAAGAAAATTCTACGTTGAAATTTCTTTAGACGTTTAATTGCAGTTTTTGTGAAGTTTTCTGTACCTTTGTTGGTGCAAAAGCAGTTAGTTTCGGGAACATGGTGTATTGTATACCGTACAACAATCTATACAAAACGTTGTTTATCTTCGGACCTACGCCTCTATACTGTGATTTTTAATTTCGTAGACTAAACTGACAGCTATCAATGACCTTATTTTTTTTAAATGTTGCAAGCGCGGGGTATAGTTGTAGATAAGGCTCAATCATAAATGATTTATCGAATCGATGTGACATGACTTCTCAATTTATTTTTACTAATTGGTGTAAATAAATGTTTTATTAATTTTATTAATTATTAGTAATATATTTAAATATAACAGTATTCATACACATAGTACATGAACTTTTATTGTGTTAAATATGAAATCAACAATAAAATAAATGCGATCGATAAAATGAAGTCTGACATAAATGAGTAGAAACTAAATATGGGCCGCTAGTTTCTGAACAATTTTTTTTTTTTGCCTTGAAATAGTTTCATTTTTGATCTACTTCGATTTTCGATTAACTTTCGATCACTCAGGATAGTTAGGGTACGACACTATTTCTAAGTAACGATAAACTGACAACCCCCCAGATGTCAGTTTAGTCTACGAAATTAAAAATCACATTATAGACAAAATTACAACCTTTCAGCGCCAGCGGATCTTTGTGTCTCTGAAGTTGGCTCTGCGAAGCATTGTGCAAGAAACAGTTTGTCATCGAGTATACTGCATACAGTAAGCGAGATAGGACGATGCGACAAACGTAAGCGTGTGAAAGAGGCAGTTATACAATGCTATCTTCTACTTCAACATTGACACAAAAATAGCAACAGTACAGGGTCTAGCAGCCAACTTCAGAGACACAAAGATCCATTGTGACTACTATAAAATATCTGGGATTCACCGCGTAACATTTTGCTAGCACATGTCCATGTCTTAAATTTCGAACTTTTTGAGTTTTTGACAATAGTTATTGCTGACAAAATGTTAGATTTTTTCTCGGCCCTTTTGTCAGACGGAAAAAAGAGGTGTGTTATAAGTTTGACGTGTGTTGCTGTGTATCTGTGTATCGGTGTGTCTGTCTGTGGCATCATAGCACCTAAATGGATGAACCGATTTTGATTTAGTTTTTTTTTGTTTGAAAGGTGACTTTGTCGAGCGTGTTCTTAGCTATGTTTGAATAAAATCGGTTTAGCCGTTCAAAAGTAGCATTCGCATTTTACTCTTCGAATTTGGATTTTTTTGCAAAATATCGTGTCATTATTACGTGTTTCGATAGATTGTCGATTGAAACGTGTCTGCTACTAGATATATTATATGTAGTTTAAAAAGCATGAAACAAAAATTAAAATCGGTGGATTATTAAGTTTGTAATTTTATCTTGTTACCACACAAATTATTTTGACTGATTTAATCGTTCAAAAACGTTCTAAATATATTCAAGGTGTTCTTAGACATAGAGCATACCAAACATCTGACAAGAACCCTAGTATTAACCACCTACCTTCCGTAATTATGTCATTACCTGACTAGGTTTTCTTGAGTTTTCAGTCAAATATTTACCGTCATGCTACTTTTACGCAGATTACTGGCAAAACAATGTGAACCGGCATTGCGTCGAGATAAGGAAACAGCATTGTACTGCCTAGGGTTGTCCAATAACAAAATCCTCGGAAAATATTTTGTTAAAATTATGAACACCCCTCGTTCCCGCGAGCGTAACGCGGTAATTTACAAAAACACGCGCCATGTTTTTTCTTCTACATATTTTTTCCTGATGCCGTCTATTTTTTAAATATGACGTAACAGCAAATTTATGTATATTCAGCGTTTCGCAAAATTAAATTTTCATGTACCTAAGTATTAAATACGAATCGTTAAAATTCAACAAACTTTTGAAGATTTGAATTATGTTTTAATTATGTAGCATCTGTGATCTCATTCTACGAGACCTTGAACTAAAGTTGGTGGTTATGTGACTTTGTGTTGTTGCTATATAATTAACTGATGGTTATAATATATTTAAAGATTATTAGGTTCCTTAGATACAGGTTCTACTTAGTTTGGAGAACACCGTATATACAAACCGATTACTAAATTAGTTACAGATAAGATAATTATGTTGTAGCCCTAAGGTCATTTTGTAACAATCAACAAATATACTTATTCTATTCTAATCTTTACGTCGTTATTGATATGTCTTGTATGCACAATAGTAATGTTTTTGTTGATGCTAATGACGTAGCAGCATCATTGTTTACTGGTATCTAGTTGTCAACGCATTCTTTTAACTCCTTATTCCAAATTAAAGACTCACCATCATCATTATCATATCAGCCGAAAAACGTCCACTGCTGGACATAGACCTCCCCAAGCATAGCCACATTGACCCAAGGGCGTCGCCAGCCGATGGCCTAGGGGGGGGCAAGTTGATATGGAGAATGAGACAAGTATGAATTGTAGGCAAAGTCGAGAGCACATGAAGCTTTTCACTTGTACTACGAGCCTTACATCTACAGCGATTGTAATAATATCGGTATAGTTCTCGCCAAACTTCTTGGCCGTCCCGAAGTTGGCTGCAATGTCTGCGCAGTAGTAAATCATACAAAAACAGTACCGATCCGTACCTTGCTTAGATAAAGTAGGTACCTACTTTATCTAAGGTACCTTGCGCATCGGAAAGCCAACTTCAGGGCGGCCCGGAAGTTTGGCGAGCACTATTCAGAGTCCAACGTGTAAAGCTACGCAACTTTACCGTACACGTTGTGCACGGAAGAGCGATCAAAATTTTCAACGCTTTTCCGTGTCGGGAAAGAAGGTTTTTGCCTATTTTAGGATATCAACAACGGTTCGATCTGCTGGGTTTGGTTTATATATATTCATTCGCGACGTACGGGAATGATCAATCAAGCAAGTCAAGTCAAAGACTTAGGACTGTGGTTGCTTTACATTTGGCAACTTTTTTAGAATCTCTAGGGGGGGGCAGCTGCCCCCCCCTGTCCCCCCTTGGCGACGCCCTTGCATTGACCGGTCCCGTGCGTCCCGCAACCTTCACCAGGTCATCGGTCTACCTGGTGGGAGGCCTTCCAGTTCCAACACAACGTCTTCCAGTTCGCGATCGCCACTCCAGAACTTTTCTGCCCCCTCGGCCATCCGTTCTGCGAGCAATGTGCTCTGCCCACTGGCACTTAAATTTGGCAATTCTTCGGGCTATGTCGGTAACCCTGGTTCTCTTCTCTTGCGGGTCTCTACATTTCTGACACGATCACGCACGTATTGAAGACTACTATAATGAAATGTTATTTTATTTTGTCAAACACATCCGTCTGTAAAAGTGGGCACCAAAATTACATACTTCATACCTGTATTTCCCCAGTGTGGGGCAGAGGTGCCATTAACCTGGCACAAATCTAGATTCCGGACTGCTACTTAGAAACTCCAGATGGAAAAACCAAATAACATTTTGCCTCACCCGGGGACCGAATTCAGCACTTCATGCTCAGCAGTAAGCTTGCGACCACAAACAAACAGACTAACGACGCAGTCAGTATAAACAAAAAAATGTTAATTAAAAAAATCAAAAAACCCGACTGTTTAAAAAGCGTTAGCGAACTAAAAAGACGTAAACAAGAAGAAAATCATGCTGTGCAGTCGGAGGATACATAATCGCGAGCTGGCTGACCGAAACCAGATGTCACCACCAACAAAAAAAATATTGCAAGTTTTTACAGTTTCATTTTACCAAAAAGGTGTTACAATATATATTTTTATTAATTCAATTGGCATCCCTGAGAAATTTAAAACCGCGCCACAATCAATTTTAAATGATCCGTTCAAATAACCTTTGAAATGTGAATTAAGAGCCCAATATTTCATAAAATTGTGCTTAGGAGAGTTGATCAAACAACAACATACAATTTGTATGATCAATTAGTGCTTCACCGTCGATCACATCATCGCTTAACATCAGGCGAGATAGTGGTCAAACGCAAACCTATGACAAATAAAAATAAAATAAAAATATCAAAAAACCCGACTGCTTGCAAAGCGAACTAAAAAGACGTAAACAAAGAGAAAATCATGCTGTGCAGTCGGAGGATACATATTCGCGAGCTGGCTGACCAACAACAAACCAATGACAAACCAGATGTATCCTCCGACTGCACGGCATGATTTTCTCTTTGTTTACGTCTTTTTAGTTCGCTTTGCAAGCAGTCGGGTTTTTTGATATTTTAATTAACATTTTTTATTTATTTATTTATTTATTTATTTATTTATTTTAGTACATGGAAGACTTACAGCTATTAAATACAGACAAAAAGGAAACCATAGTCAACAGAAAGCCAATTATAACTTTATAGTTACTTTTTTTCGAATTAGGTACTTTTAAACATATAAGTGTTACACATTTTTGAAATCACCTCTTAAAACCCTTTATTTTAATACCCCACACGATAGGTTTGGAAGAAAAAAAATATTTGGGCCCCCACAATATGGCGCCCAATAACCGCCATTTTCCTATTTTACAATTTTTATGTAGCCAGTGACACTCTCGGGGTTAAGACGAATCGATTGACGTAAGAACCATCAAAATCGGCAAACGCGTTTGGTCTCTAGAACGCCACATAGGAACAAACATACATACATACATACATACATACATAGACTGATAAACACATTACCCTCCTTCGGCAGTCGGGTAAAAACTGGACTTATAGTTAGTATATATAAGTTTTATTTTTTTTGTTTTAAAGACTTTGCCCCACACTAGGAATTTCTTCCTGTATCGTGGGTGAGTTTATGCTCCATTGGTGTTATTGCTGCAAAGTGTTCCAGTGCAAGGATAAACAAATAAATTAATCAGTTCGTGCAACCCTAAGGTTCATTGCAGTCTAGGGAGATGTAATGCTCTACCAACGACAATACCCAGCATGGGAAGCGATTACAATGTTTTTACACAATACATACTCTTAATAATTGAGATTTCTTCACGACTCTACAAGCTAAAATAACCTGAAACACCAAGTAATGAGACACATTATCTCTTGTTCCAAGAAAACGGATTCAGATTTCACCGTGCGAACAAGAATAATTGTTTTATTTGTGATAAAACTTGGTTTTGTAATATACAATTGAATGCTGAGTTTCTGCTTTATCCTCTTCATTTGCATTATATATTTAATTATTTACATATTTGTTTGTAAAATGTAAAAACCCACCTTTTGCCTTTCATCATTTCCTTAAATATACCAATGAATAAGCCTTATATACCTAATGTTAAGGTATTATATACCTAGCAGTCATAAAAATACTTCTTTACTTTTGACACTTACTGCCGCACTCAGAGACATTTAACGGTTACTTAAGGCGCTCCTTAGTGTAGATTTTGTACTAAAAATCTATACTAAGGAGAGCTTTAAGTAACCGTTAACGTCTCTGAGTGCGGCAGTTAATATTATTTTAATCTTTACGACATTACGGAAATAAATTAAGTCTGCGTGGATATATAGCAAAATCAGAAGCTATTAAGAATTAGCGAATAAAATACTCGTGTTAATTTCTAGTTTAATCATCCAAGTATGTAAATCCACGCCGTATACAAAAAAGAAACTCTGTCTGTCTGTACCGCAGATATAAATCTAACTAGATGACGCGATTGTATGTACTTCGCGTGTCAAAATACGGAGTAAAATTACGATTACGATCGTAATTTGAGCTTTTCATTTAGCATTATCGGCACCGGCAATCCACCGAAATCTAGAAAAAAGGCCTTGTTATGCCATATTGAGAAGTAAAGACTGTATAGAAAAAGATAGCCAAAGTATTGGACATTTTTCTTTCATTGGTAATGTTTTTAACTTGTGTGTGAAAAAGTGGCACGCTTGGTTTTCATACAGATGGAGGGACTTGCGTTGTCTAGTTAGATTTATGTCTATGCTCTGTACCTATACAATTTATCCAAAAATACAATAAACCGTCATCATTGAATCAAACAAGTTACATTATAACAGCGTCTAAGTATTTCTATACAATTGTATGTTACATACAATGTTAATGAACGAATCCAAAAATTCCAAAGATTTTCTTTTTTAGTATTCCATAGAAGCATAGACTCCGTTCTTCTACTCCTGTATGTTCTTACAAAAATTGTCACAATAAGTTTCTGGGATTTCTAAAGCAGTCAAAAAGACGATTGTTAAAAAGCAGGCCTCGTGCATTCTTATTGAAAACAAACATCTGGACCCGATCCAAACAGTCTGATATTATGAAAGGTGTTAGAAATAGCCCGACAACCGACAAATATCATTCGCGTGCAATTTACTCGGCTGTATTTTTAGGAACGCCACCTGCATTACTCACTTCTTGAAATAAATGAGAAGATATATCTACAGTTTGGTATATTGATATTGATGATTCTCGCAAATTTTTCGTTTGAACAGATTTGTTTCTCCGATACAAATCCTATTTTGAAGGACGATACTGCAGGTCTATTTGCCCGTTTAGAACTGGACAGTTGTTTGTTTTTGTATAACCTTTAAAAAAAGGAAGTTCTTTTTATCCATCAACATTAAAATGGGATCTCACGTCACGTTCAATGCCCTTGTTATTTAGTTTGAATAAAAATTAAACGATTGTTAACTTAAGAATCCGGGCAATAAAATAATTAAAATTAATCAATGCTACCAAAATGACCTACACAATAAAAAAAACGTGGGCAATCTCGTATTAGTTCTACCTCCTGCGATTTTATTTTTTTTGTTCACAAAACTGTAAAAATAACAGCACGCGATAGTAGAGCTCAATCACCTTCGTCCGTGGTCTTTGTAAAGCACGTGTTTTTATTAAAATTATTGTTTCTGCTTAATTTTATTGCCATTGTACGGTACACGACCATGAGTGGCCACAATAGTATGTATTGCCAGTTGCCATGTAATCTTCTCTGACATTTCAAGTATACTTTACCTGTTATTATTTCTCGGACGAATTGCAAAATTACTGTTGCTGGGATAATTTGACAACAATAATGGCTTATTTCCTACATATTAGTTATGTGGCCAAGAATACCAGTACAAAATTACTTATGTATCAGTAACAGTCAGCACATTATTGAAATATCTGTGGATTTATTTCATCCTTATGATTTACCTGAAGAAGATAATAAGGAAATACCTATTGGATAAGTATATATTGCAAAGTAGGTACGAAATATCTAAACGTATTAGGAAGGTTTTTAATTAAAGCGATAACCTAATATTTGACCTGAGTTTGCCTGTGGGTGGGCTTTTATTTGGTCGCAAAATATGATAAGATTACGTATTTTAAAAATAATGGAAAGGAAATGCCCGAATCAAATAGCATAGAAGGTCTCAACATTAGAACTACCCTGAACTGCATACATACTACGTAGCAAATACGTGACATTCTCGTGAAGTTGGCAGCCCTATTGGCGGGCGCGTTCGGTTCAATGTTTATTTTTTATTATTATTCAGCGCGCGTCGCGGCCCGGCCACCACGTGGTGACTGGTGGGCCAACGTGGCGCGCTAAATACAGACGCGGCCGTGTTGTCGCGTATCGCCATCATGGTTACGTCATGTCTGTCTATACTCTATACCCACTTCTATAGAATTAGTTTTGTGGCACAGGATGAGATTGCATTCCACGGAATTCCGCCAGGATTTCGTGGTCCATGGCTGTCTGTTATAAAAGTCACTCATTGCAAATATCCGATTGTAGGAGAGTTTGGGATTTATTTTTTCTGGTTTCTTTAGTTTGTTCGTATCTATATACTACGGTTTTGTTACTATCCATTCCAGGTTGCCTTTAGATATTAATCAATGGCTCATGGCTACTAGATTAAAGAGAGTATTGTAGCAATCTGGCTCACATGGTATTCGGAATTCTATAAGGAAAATCCTATACTCCTTATCGTGCTTTATTCATTCCGATTGCCGATAAAACTACATAGTTATGTAGTTCAAGTTTATTTTGAATCACTTTTATATCCAGTAGTACTACTTGTTATACCAACTGATGTCTACAACTACGGTACCTATCTCTTTTGTAGTTTTACAGTGAATAAAATTTAAAATCGATTTTTTATTTCGTTTATCCCAATTATTCGGGCGTTTAAACGTGGAAGTACGAACTTACCAACACCAAATATATTTGCCTACGTGTGGTGTTACCAATCTCTGCCTTTCATCAATAAAACTAAAATGCCATAGATTTCACAAACACGAAATTATTTTTAAGGCTGAGACCTAAAAGACACAAATGTTAAATATGAATCTCAAGTGAACTTATTTCTGTAACGACGCGACCCTGCCACGGCTACAGTTAGTCCCCCCCTCCCCGCACACAACCTTGGCCTTCTCGTCGCGGCATGCGATCGCAGATTACCAACAATACGCGTTATTTTCACAACCCGCCATATTTTATTACGTCATCTCTTGTTTAGTTTCGTGAAAGTCAGCATTCATGTTTTATTTTCTATTCACGTTCTTTTTTTAAACTATAACGTGGAATGTAAGTATGTAAATTCTTATATTTTGGAAGTAGTTACTTCCTATTTTTGTCAGTTCTATTTGCATGGGTCTTAAAAATATTTTATGTAAAAATTTTAATCGGTATAAAAACTTAATTAAATCCTTCACATAATTTATTTTTCAGTTTTTAACAAGGCTGTGTAGGGTCTTTGACCTTTGTATTGCTTGTGTTTAAAAATAAAATCATTGTCAAATTGACAAGCAATGTCAAACGGATTGTGGAGATTTCTAAAAATAAAACGAAAAATAATAAAAAATAAATAATATTTTCCGAATTTTTAGGGCATTGAGTATTGATAATATTGAACTATTGTTTAGGTACCTAATTAATTATTGCAATTTGAATGGAGGTACTCGCTTACCTACAAATTACTTACCGAAATGGTGAAATTGTGTTAATTTTCTTGCCATGCGTAATGGCAGGGGACTAACTATGAAACATTTCAGCCTTTTCTTTTGATGTGAGTATATTTGTAACGAATATAAAGAAATGCACTTAATAACTGGTGACTATTCACAATCACATTAATATTCATAATCATAACTGGCTATGAAAGGCACTCTAAAAATGGCGCTTCGCCTGCCATCTGTTGAGCTAAGCGCATAACAGTTTGGTATCGAGGTCGTTGACGGTTGACATTTTAAAGGCATCCAAACAAGGAGGTATTATTACCACACAAAGCAGACATGAAAAACGGGACAATATAAATTGTAAATGCAGCGATCATCCTATCTAAATTCATTTTTAAAAGCTAAATTGTATAGTTGTTTTTATCAGAGTTCATGGCCACTTTTGGCAAAGTCGTCATCGCTAGGAAAGTCTCTAAAAAAATGTCAACGACTGTGACCATAGATAGAGTTCCTAAACCTCATCAATTAAAAAAAAACGCCGAATACTCTACATTTACCATTTCATTTGAAATTGTATTATAAACAAAGAGTTCTAAGAGCCAGTGGGATTCCTATCTTCCCTTCGTCTAGGGCTTTTGCCTTGTCCCTTATCGACATAAATGGACAGCTCCAGTAGTCCAGTTCAATGTTCCATGCACCCCTAGCGCTTACGCCGTCTGCCCTCCGAAGACCCGACAAACACAATACATTCACGCCAGCTGTTACTTCAACCGCTTATTTCTGTCGTTATTATAATGCCAACTGTAAGAAAGTATTCTTATCAGCCACCTAGGACTATTATTTTGGGTGACGGTGTTGGTAGTTGTATGCACGATCTTGATAGTAAAAGGTGTTATCAAATCGTTATAAAGAAGTGTCACTTGACGGAAAGAGAAGGCTAGATTTCTAATTCGTGGCGCTTATTAACATATTAGATACCAAATAGCATGGTATCTTTGGCCTTCTGGGGTCTATGGTACATTTGACGCATTTAAGGCAGGCAGTTCACACTCCCACTTGTGACTATGCCAACATCTGGTTACCTAGTTCATCGGGAACCCAATCACACTTCACTGAGGATACTGCACTTTACTCATTGATCCTTCTAAGATAAATCCTTTCATCAAGCGAGGAACGTGTACTGCCGAATTAATTTTTAACGCCCATTCTTAACTTCTTCATAACCAATCAACTCTTATTGCCTAAAACCTACCAATTTTCGCGAACTCTCCAGCAGTACTAATAAATCCATGTAAATTTCCAGGGACAGCAGCTACGTCCGCGGCGGGGGCGCGGTTGGCTCGGTCGGCGGCGTGGGTGCAGTGGGCGCGGGCGCGGTGGGCGCGGGCGAGTACCGCGGGGGGCGCGTGTCGCTGCTCGGCGGCGCGTACCTCCCTCAGCCCGCGCCCGCCGCGCACCATCCTCCCCCCGCAGATCCGCCACCTTTCAAGAAGATCAGGCTCACAGCTGATCGGACGCCGCTGCCACATCATCAGCCGCTTAGGGTTGATACTAGGGTTAGTATCTTGAGTATTATCTGTTTATTGGTCTGTGGTTTTGTGGACTTGATATAAGCCATCGATGCCGCTATAAACCGTGGCCACCTTACTGAGCCCGAACTGTCTAAAGGTATGAGTACGAACTTCGTACCTTTAGACAGTTTAGCTACGAAGTCTCGAAGCCGATTGCATACAGCAGCAGCAGATGATGTGTCGCTGTACTGTTTTCTATGTATTTCTATGAAATACCTTCCGCAGCTAGCGACACGTCGCCCGATCACAGATCAGTAGTGAGTGAGTGTAGTCAAACATCTGTCTCACGGAACACTCAGAACCAATAGGAATACAGCGCTGCCGTCTGCTGCTGCTGTCTGCAGTCAGATTCGGAATCATGACTGCAGCGACATGACCAGCGACACGTCGTCTGCTGCGTCGTCGTCGGCTACGAACTCGTAGTTTTAGGGGTAAATCACCGTTGACTCGAAACAGAAGAAAATGTTTTATTCCTGCAGAGAAACAATACTTCAAAGTCAAGTCCCTTGGGGGTCCAAGGGGTCTTAGATGACTGCCTCATTAGTATCACTTGAGTGGACGCAACTTGTAACTTGCAAGCATTACTGCTTACCTTGAAGTTCTGGGTTCGATCCCTAAGGTGTGCAAAGTCTGTCGAATGTTCGAAATGCTCGAAAAATTAAAATAATTTATTTACTCGATACAATACAAATACTCTCTATTTATAATGTTCTCACTATGGTTAAAATTACCCTCATTTTTTATGGCTTAATATAAATTTACGAAGGGGGGTACGTACAAACATGTATTATTTACATTGCGTTAGTTGACAGTTCGTGATAATTCGAGTTTGTTATCGTTGTAGTACTTTTAATTTTTCTACCGATATGTGTTCCAAGATTGTAACTATTCTAGATTTTGATGCATTGAGATGATGCTGTGCATTCGTTCAAATGCTTTCGAGATTTTGTTGTTCGAGCAAAAGACGTTCGATTTCAGTACACCCGTGCATTGTTATTGGGTTGTTCCATCAGTAATTTCTCATCACCAGCTCTGATTTGGCAAAATGAAGGTCCATCTCTATTTCACACATGTTTCGTTTGAAATACTAAAGTAATTGATAGTCATAAAGAAGAATATGACCATTATATTAATCAATAGTTGAAATAAATCATTGGATTAACAAAACTTTGTGTCTAATTTTCAGGAGCCGGTGAACCAGTATAGTACAGTTGAAGTACTATCTCCTAATCCACCATCAGAGCCCACGATGGAGGACCAGAGCTTCAGAACCACTAAGGATGACTTATTACAACAAATATCCAAGGTATGGTACAAACCACGTTTATAGGAACACTAGCGGACGCCTCGCCTTTTCACCCACGTAGTTCCCGTTCCCGTGGGAATACAGGGATAAAGAGTAGCCTATGTCACCCGGGGATAGTGTAGCTTCCCAGCGGTGAAAGAATTTTTGAAATCGGTCCAGTAGTTTTTAGGGTTCCGTACCCAAAGGGTAAAAACGGGACCCTATTACTGAGACTTCGCGGTCCGTCTGTCTGTCTGTCTGTCACCAGGCTGTATCTCATGAACCGTGATAGCTAGACAGTTGAAATTTTCACAGATGATTTATTTCTGTTGCCGCTATAACAACAAATACTAAAAACAGAATAAAATAAATATTTAAGTAGGGCTCCCATACAACAAACGTGATTTTTTGCCGTTTTTTGCGATAATGGTACGGAACCCTTCGTGCGCGAGTCCGACTCGCACTTGGCCGGTTTTTAAGTTTATTCGTTACATACAAAAATACAAATCTTTCCTCTTTATAATATTAGTAAAGAAGTATAGATTAGAAAAGAAGTGTAAGCTCATACTGTAATTCTATCAGCTATGGCCACGGTCCAAATGCCAAAATATAAGGGACTAATCACTTGAAATGTCGTTTGGCAATCCCATGCATTTTTGACGTTTATCGAATCGCTATCGGGACTCTTTTGTTGATAAAATGCCACTTGTATAGAGCATCTGTTTACATTGGGCTCTGTCCAGTTTTCTAGTAATGATGGAAGTCTTTTCCAATGTTCCTAGTGTGTATATTGAGGTAAGGGTCTTGAGGCTGTAGCTCCTATCGTTCTGACCTTGAAAAGGCTGATACTGAATCTGTGAAACAATGATGCTAAAATATTAAAATCTGTCACAAAGTGATCGAAACATCCTCCTTGGCTACCCTAAAAACCGGCCAAGTGCGAGTCGGACTCACGCACGAAGAGTTCCGTACCATTATCGCAAAAAAATCACGAATAAGTATAGTATTTGTTGATATAGCGGCAACAGAAATACATCATCTGTGAAAATTTCAACTGGCTAGTTATCACGGTTCATGAGATACAGCCTGGTGGGTGACTGACGGACAGACAGACAGACAGACAGACAGACGGACAGACGGATCGCGGAGTCTTAGTAATAGGGTCCCGTTTTTACCCTTTGGGTACGGAACCCTAAGAAGGAAGTTCTATTCATGTTACTCTGCTTGTCGTCGTCAGTAACCTGACAGACATGACTATTTCATTCTTAAGTTAAAGGAAATTCATAGAAGTACAGACAAAAGTGTTTATAATGGAAGCCCAAACATTAATATCTAAGATAGTGCTTGGTGAATTTTCTAAAAGACCTGCTTTCCTGTTCTATTACAAAAATGTATCCATAGTCTAAATTTCGAGCCCATCATGTCCCTATGGCCTGCTTGATACAGGAATGAATAGACTATATTGATGAAGCCAAACACGTAGCCAGTTTCTCGGCTGACTCCATTTAGATTGCATCCGACAAAAGAATCAAAATCTATAGGACTGCTTTAAACCTTTGATGTTCTTATAACTAACACCATTCCTTCACATCCACAGGTGGACAGAGAAATGGCTTTATCAGAGTCAACACTATCAAAGTTAAAGAAGAAACAAGAAGAGTTAGAACAGACTGCCTCCAAGCCTGCCAGGGCCGAGGAACCAGAAGAAACGGTGCCGAGACACAGGTGTCTAGCACAGTGTGTCTACGCGGAGAACAGGAAAAAGGTTCATATCATACTACTTACATTCACCATTCATCATCTGTATAGAAAATAACTTCATATTTCATGATCTTGATCCCATAATAATCAACTAACAAACTCATGGTAGGAGAGATGTGGTATTGTGATTGTTGTTGCTGTACGTTTTACTGTTTGAAAGGAAAGGGGTAGTATTATTTCTGTATTAAGGGCATAGACAACCCATCGACATTTTGATTATTCTTCAAAGTTTCGGCGCACGATGATGCTGGCATAAATGGGTTGAGGACACTTGATGACAAACGAAATGTGTTCAAAGATCCCCTCAAGACCTCCACCAGGAGGGATGTCCTGCCCAGGATCTATCCTCAAGCGTTGTGTTGCCGAGATATTTGTAGAAAAAATTCTCTTAACAATTTTATCGCCAAATGTTGGCGGCGACTTTAGGGTGCTATCTTAAGACCTGTTTTGTTTTGTCAAGTGTACTCTACCCATATAATCCAATATCTCCCCAGAACCAGAACCCAGAACTAATTAAAACATTATTTCTTATCATTTAAAACAATATTGGTTATTGTTCCTAGTTATTCAGTCTCATGCCAGCTTAGAATAGTTTGAAAAGATACTCAAACCTGTTAAATACTCTGTACAACTAATAATTAACTATAACTCACTAATGAACCTATTGTAAATACTCGTAGCTAGCTATCCTCATGCCATGCTCATGTCGGGATGTAAAAACTACATAGTGTATCAGTTTAGTTTTTTTCCTGTGTACCATGGTCTCCATGGGAACACGATAGTTAGGATTTAGGTCAGGCTAGGATTAGATACTATAGGGTCTTATCTTGGAGCTTAGTTATCTTTTGAAAAATGCCTACCCAAGGCATTTTTAGGTTTATTGGTAACACTCATTTGGTTAATCATATTATGAAAAGCGCCAAATCCAGCTAAGTTGCATCTGTATAAACTGGAACCAGTTACTTACCAGCCCCAGTATACTTAGGAAAATACTGGGCAGACGATTGTTCCTAGTATGAAGGTAATAGAAAGCACTAGATTTCTGGGTATACCAATTTTGGGAGAGCTCCAAAAGGGTAATCAAATAATTTTAATCTATATTCGAATTTAGGCTCAACCAAATAGAACAAGATACTTTCAAATACCAAAATCGATATATAGGAGAAATAAGCAGATATGATGCAGGATTTGTTAATGACCTGGGCAAGTTTTATAGGTTTTAGGAATGCCATTGTTTTTTATTTAGAACACATAAAAACGGTTTTATGAAAACAGGAGTAGGCTTCATGATAGTATAAGGCCTGCTTGCGCCACCCTGAGTTATCATAGTAACTCTGAGTTAGTAGCTAACACAGGCTCAAAATATATGACATATTTGAATTTAAGCTCGAGTTAGCCACTAACTCTGAGTTAAGTTTTTGGGGCAAGTGGGCCTAAAAGTAGTAAAAATAGACAAGATGATAAATATGTATACCTTTTTATTTATTTATAT
The DNA here is from genome assembly GCA_945859665.1 of Anorthoa munda. Classification (NCBI taxonomy): domain Eukaryota; kingdom Metazoa; phylum Arthropoda; class Insecta; order Lepidoptera; family Noctuidae; genus Anorthoa; species Anorthoa munda. Next base: position 15,249,531 of record OX243904.1, read on the forward strand.
TGAGATTATTTTATTCTTTTTCTTATTATTGACTTGCACGGGATCAATAGTCTGATACATTTTATGTTTTTTTTCCTTCCCAGATCATCATGGATAATAAGCGGCAAATGGTATTTATAATTTGTTTAATAAACTATTATAAGTACAAAGATTATTAATTTTTGTAGACTACTATCCTTTTACATTTTGGTAGACAAAATAAAAAATAGTTGTTTTAAATATTCTAAATTGTTGGATATGTAAAATGATTTAAATAAGGCATGCTGGTATTTAGTTTTATGTAGGTATATGTATACATGTTTAGTTGTATAGTTTTCGTTCTCTTTTAACAAAAACTTTCTTAGATACTGTATTTAAGTATAAAAACTACAGAAATATATGTGAACCGTGCAAATAACTTTTTAAGACTTGCTGTGAATATGATCTTGAAAGATATTGGAGCATGCTAAATGTTGAATTAATTAAGTAATGCTTTTTAATTCTAGAAAATCTGTTTCTGTAAAATGTGGTTGCCTTGTCAACCATTTTTATACAGTGATACATAAATGTTTACTTATGGAGGTGGGGTGGGATTGTGGTTTAGTAGTTCACGATTTGTTTTTTAAATGTCGCTATATCATATAATTTTAAATAACTCTCGTTTACAGCAGTTTCAGCACTAATCAATGGTTCACAAATATTTCAGTAGACTATTATATCGTCGTTATTATTCTGAATGTGCCGTAGTACGTATTTTATCAGATTTACGCCCGGTTTCTCATCACTATTATCGGGCTGTTAACTTAATCAGCGAATAATAGCCGGTTATCTGCTGTGATTGGCTGTTGAAAATTCATTCAATCAATCACAGCTTGACAATTGTCACATTAATTCTGCGATAATTTAGCGGTGAGAAACTTGGAATAGGACCCAGTTCTGGAAACGCAGATCAACACAAATAATTATACAACTGTTAAATGCTATCTAATATAACAAAACGAGTTTGACAGCATTTAGATTTCTGTTGATCACCCTTCCAGGGGCTGTACTATGACATGATGAAACTATCGTTATTCCATTGTGAATAACTTCCAGCTATATACAGGACGAAAAACACTACCCATTCTCCACAACGGAGTCGTGATGGTATTGACACGACATAGTACGTTCTGGTACTATGATGTGTCATTGCCATCATGATTGTGTTGTGATAAAGTGATAATTTCTGTAAAACTCCGTCCCTCTCTCACAACGGAATCATGATGATCTTGACTCATCATAGTACAGTAGAACTCGTTGTTTAGATTTGTAGTAAGTGCTTGCTTTACAAAAGTGCTTTCAGGAGGGGGTGTGACCATAAGCTGTGTGTGCGTAAAGGACAGATGTATGTGACTTGTATACATCTGTCCTTTTTTACAGTCGAACTATGATAGTTTTATCACGTCAGGGTACGGGAGCTGACCTTTTCTCCCTACCAAATTTATGGAACTATTTGTGATAAGTGTTTGTATTAGCAGGCGTCATCTGCCCACGCGGTGTTGTCGCACCTGGGGAAGCCTGTGCAGTATCCGCTGTACAACCAGCCCCAGGACACGGAGGTGTACCACGAAAACATCAGGCGACATCGAACGTTTCGGAAGCGGTTAGCGGAACACGTGCGGAAGCTTAAACTTGAGGCGGAAAAGGTATGTTATTTAACATATTAATAACTAACACGTGTATGAAGATATATTGAAGAGGAAATTAGGTATACAACACCAGCACAGATATAAATCTAACTAGATGACGCAATTGTATGTACTTCGCGTGTCAAAAAACGGAGTAAAATTACGAACTGATCGTAATTTGAGCTTTACATTTAGCATTATACATAGCACCGGAAATCTACCGAAATCTAGAAAAATGCTTTTTATGCCATATTCAGCTGTAAAGAATGTATAGAAAAATTTAGAAAGAAAACATTTCTAATGCCTCGGGGCATTAGAAATGTTTTCTTTCATTGGTAAGTAATCTTTTTCTAAGTTGTATGTGAAAAAGTGGCACGCTTGGTTTTCATACAGATGGAGGAACTTGCGTTATCTAGTTAGATTTATGTCTGTGCTTATACCAGTTTGCCACAGTCGCTCTATGTATAGGATTTTTGCCTCTTCGAGAGTTCACTAGTGGTCAGGCAACGCACAGATAATGGCGTGCGGTCAGAGAGTCCTGTGTCCAGACCATTGTCTGTAGTAGGCTGATGACGTTAAAGACTATACGGATATCTGACCTAACCTAAATAAATTGCAGGTCTTAGGTATTGGACTGTCTTATTTATCACTTACTAACGATGAAGATTATAAAAAACTTCTTGTGGAAGCCTAAACCATGTTTTTGCTCATTCCATCTTTATGACATAATGCCTTATCAACTGCATTGATACAATATTATTCTTATCGTATTCTTGAAGATACAAATAGGGACTTTTGTTTAGAGTAAAATCCGACTTCAGTTTAGTAGAGAAAAAGCAAAATAAAATTTAAATAATCATATAAAATGTTTTATTTCCAGCGTGAAGATGCGTTAGCAGAAGCCTACAGTAGAAGAGCCGCCGAGTGGTTAAGAAGAGTAGAACGGATAGAACAGGGACAGAAGAGGAAGGCGAAAGACGCGCGGAATAGAGAGTTCTTTGAAAAAGTAAGTTTTTCTTTTAAATTATGTACCTGTATGGCAAGGATTTGCCTGTTTGAGTTGCTCGTGGCTAAATAATAACAGCCGCACGGGTCGATCATCAAGGCTAAGCATCGCTTGACGAGGTCGGTCCGTGGATGGGTGACCATTTCAACATACCGAGTTTCCTCCGTGTCTCGGAAAGCACGTTAAGCCGTTGTTCCCGGCTGTCATTTAAAGATCTTTGACAGTCGTTACGGGTAGTCAAAAACTTGTGATCTGACACCAGTCTTGCCAAGGGGTATCGTGTTACCCAGTTACTGGGTTGTGGAGGTCAGATAGGCAGTCGCTCCATGTAAAACACTGGTACTCCGCTGAATCCGGTGAGACTGGAAGCCGACCTCGATATAGTTGGGAAAAGGCTATGCAGATTGATTGACCTGTATGGCAAGGTGCGTAGAAATCATAACCGCCGTGCGTGTATGACCAGATGTATGAACGTAAGCGAAGCAAAAGGAGAGTATGTAAGGATTGCAGGTGGCGTTCTGTAGTTTCAGGCAAAAAAAGGCGTAAGTTTATGACATGTGTTTCCTTATGGCATCTTGAAGCAGAGAACAGAGCGATGGGTAAATTATTCCGTTTTTAAAGTCCAATGTTGAGCAATCATTATTCTTAAACCGTATCAATTTGGCCGATAGTTTGTTGTTTGCTGTGTTATTTACTCATTTAAATTTTTATTTCGCTTCTATGATATTCAAAGATTATTAGTTTGTTTTGGCCTTTTCTAGGCTTTATTTAAATCTTCCGAAGATGCTTTGGTTGGTCGACAGAAAGACGTAGAGATAGAAGTAGAATATTTCTTGTATTCCCGTAGCTGGGTACATAATTCCCTGAGGATGAGGAGTTTTTGCTCATGTGGCAACACTGAGACTGTCATTTACATTACAAGTGACATGTTAATATTTCAATTACTGCGGGTATTTAAAAAAAAAAATTGACGCATTTGACAGTTCAATTTAATTTGGCGGATGAGGGTACTAGAATAGTAACACTGACAGTATTTTAAAATATGGTTTAACACCCAAAAAACGTCTGCACAAGTGGATAGCAGTGATTTGAGTCAAGTGCTTGTTATATTCCAAGAGGATGGATTTCAGAACTTGGGTACAATCATTTTGCATTGTTTTTATTAACCATTGCGTTGAGACGCAAATAGAGGGATGTTACGTTCGTGTATCTGTCTGTGTGGATAAACTGATTTTTATTTCGTTCTTTTGTTTGAAAGTATCTTCGTTGAGAGTGTTTTAAAGTATGTTTACCGAATAAGACAGCTTTGTTCACGTCCCGAATACAACACTGATAAAAATTAAAAAGGCCCATGGCCCATGGTAGTTGGCAGTTAGAAGAGGTAACTATATTGCATGCAATATAGTTACCTCTTCTAACTGCCAACTAGCATCAATTTTCAAACCGTCAAAAAATTACTTAAGCATTATTAAAACTACACTGATAAGTAGCCTTCACCTTTAGGTGGTCCTAAAGGTGAAGGCTACTTATCAGTGTAGTTATGAGCAGTAAGAAGCTAGAACGCGTACGAATACATTTTGCAAATTTGTAGCGAAATGGATGATGATTTAGAACGAAAACGAGGGCGCGAAATTTTATAAACAGACCTTTGGGAGTCTGGATATCATGAAAAAACGACTGAATGTATCTGCTCAAAATAAAATTATTTGCATTGTTGAACTACTAATCTATCCCTGTATGGAGGCCGTTTTTCAATTTTCCTTCTTCTTATGGTACTTATTTGCGCCCAAAGATGCGTTAAAGTTAGTGTTAAAATATGGAACTTTCGAATTCGTGCTGTGGGGCATTACAGGCACCAGCCTGCAGCACAGCAAATACCTCTTCTCTGTTCTTTACCTTTGGCAAGAAACAAAAGTAAACCTCTGACCCTCTTTCCAGGTGTTCCCCGAACTGCGAAAGCAACGCGAGGAGCGAGAGCGGTTCAACAGGCTCGGCGCACGAGTGAAGTCTGAGGCCGAGCTCGAGGAGATCGCCGACGGGCTGCACGAGCAGGAGCACGAGGACAAGAAGATGCGCTCCCTCACCGTGGTGCCGCCCCTGCTGAGGGACCCCAGTGACGCCACACCTATTTATATTGACACCAATAGTGAGTATGCCATTGCAGCCTTAGAATGAAAGAGACCTAATTCAAAATTCCTGTAACTTCAGATTTTGCTATAAACTGTTCTTTAAAAGCCTACTCTAAAACCCTGCGGCACGGGCACCCAACGCGATGAAAGAAAATTTGGTTCAAATAAATTGCACTAGATGGCGTGATAAGCTTCGATTTGTTATTGAATTTTATGAAGTATTAAGATTTTCTAGGAACGATCATAAAAAAAATATGTTCTTGTTTAATTAACTCTCGTCGATTGCGTTCGGTTCCGTTCCACGGATATAGATCACGGATATAGATGATGTTAGCAGCAACTTGCAAGTAAAAGGGTTTACTCGGTTCGTCATTTTGTTTTTTAAATATAGCGACATTTGTTTAATAGTATTTTTTGCACGTTTTTACAATTCCATTGGACCAAAATGTTAAAATTAGTTGTCACAAAACAAACAAAAAATTCGAGTGGATCCCTCAGAAATTTAAAACCGTGCCATCTATTGGAATCAATTTTAAATGATCCATTCAAATAAATTTTGAAATGTGAATTAAGAGCCCAATATTCAATAATTTTGTGCTTAGAAGAGTTAATTAAACAAGAACATACAATTTTTATGTTCAATGCCAGAAAATTTAAATTTTACGCAATTCAATAACAAATTGGTGCATATCGCGCCATCTAGTGAGATTTATTTGAAGCAAATTTTCTTTCTTAACGCTGGGACCCAGTGACTGGGGTGCTCCCAGTCTAATCTGATGCAGCTGGCTCAACATTTTTGGGAAAAGACTTGAAGTGAATTAGTTTGTCAATTACTAATTTGAGTAAATAATAACATACATCACCGTATGTAGTACAGGAAATGTGATATTACTCCTTGTAGATCCTACGCCTTCATTTCTCTAGTTAAATCCGATGGAACAACGGTGGCATGCTATTCAACACGAAAACTAAGCGTGATGGATCGAGGCAAGTCTATTAATGGTGATTTAAATTGCAAGTAACCCACACACAGTACAAGGACGTAATGCGATTCAATTTGGCCTTGAAATTTTCATAGACTAAGTGATTCAAAATTTCACAGACCCCCGACACAAATACCTCTTAAACTATGTAAAATAATTTATCTAGTAGAAGACACGCTTCGATCGACAGCCCATCGAAACATGTAATTATAATACAATATCATGAGAAAATACCCCTATTCAAAGAGTTAAATGCGCATAGCTTTTGAACGGCTGAAGCGATTTTCATGAAACAAAGCTTAGAACACCCTCGGACAAAAAAAAAACTAAATCAAAATCGGATCATTCGTTTAGGAGCTATGATGCCACAGACAGATACACGAACAGACAAATATTTAAAAAGTGACAATTATAACACCCTTCTTTATCTGTCGGGGGTTAAAAATAAGTGTACGCGATATCCCACCAACATCGCCTGTCGACGTAATTTAAGTTGAGCGAACGATCCCTACAATAACCTCATTTCCACAGGACGATGTATGGACATGGAATCGGAACACAAAGAGCTGCAACTCCGGAACGTGTGGTCGCAGGCTGAGCGGGAACTCTTCAAGGAGAAGTACCTCCAGCACCCCAAGAACTTCGGTCAGATCGCGTCCTTCCTGCCAAGGAAAAGCGTGAGAGACTGCGTCAGGTATGCGTGCGTTATTCTCTTTATTATAGCTGCGCAGTTTGTTGGCTGCGAAGGTTCTAAGATGGTCAGTAAGAAGTTACGTGGTATATTTAGTTCTTTTAATCCGCTGAATGATTAAGGGATTAATGTTAGAACTTCTTCTTCAATCGGTTCCTCATGACTCAGGCCCTTTGAGCGTATTATCTGCCTCCATCGACTCCGATCCAATGGTAGAAAGGGTTATCCACACATATCAGGGCCGTGCCCCGTTAGGGGCTCAAAAAATATCGTTGGGTACATTTTATATGAACCCATTCACACACGTCCGTGCACGGGCCCGGGCACGTCCCGTGCACGGACGTGAGTGAACGAGTTCATATAAAATGTACGTACCGATATTTTTTTGAGCTCCTGACGGGGCACGGTCTGTCCACGTCCCTGGCACGTCCCGGGCACGGCCCTGATATGTGTGGATAGACCTTTAATAAACAAAAAATAAACTATTTGTCAAAATGACAGTATTGAAGTTCTTTTTTCCAAAGAGATCTACCTATGCTTTGGTATTTGCAACTAGGTTCATCTTTTTGACCGACCAACATTGACAATTTAAAAGTGCCTTTAATTGTGTAATAGTACATAAGGAATTGTGTGTTAGTATGTAAGTAATTATGTTATTTCATTTTAAATGTGTGTCTGTTGCTTCGACACTACTAACTTTATTTTTATTTGTATGCGTTCGAGTAAAATATAGCCAACTGACTACCTTATTATAGCATCCTGTTGTATTGAAACCTACATTTACGGATAAATGTCATTTGATTTGATGGTTTAATTGAAATATATACTTTCCCTCTTACAAATAAACGCGGAATAAAGTTATACCAGGTATAACAAAGGAATAACCATACACTTTCATAGGTTTATACTTGGTATAACTTTATTCCGCGTTTATTTGTAAGAGGGTTTGTGTTTGAGAATAGAAGACAAATCCTATTTGAACCTAGTACATGGTGACGTTAATCGCGGTAATAATTACATTTTTGAGATTCTTTAAAGTGCAGATGTACTGGCACTTAGAAGTTATTAGATAGTAGTCCCAACCTAGATTTTAAAGTAATATCCATCATATTACTACAATTAATTATTTTATATTTGCAGTTTTAAATTGATAAAAAGTATAGAGGAAATAAATAACAAATTGCAGACATGACTGTTTTTAATATGATATTAATTTCAACTTGACACCTCCAAGCTTTCCTGAGAAAAAGGGTCTTGACAGACAGACAGATGGACAACAAATTGATCCTATATGGGTCCCTTTTTTGCTTTTGGGATACAACAAAGATCATCACAGAACCTTCGCCCCCAACAAACGGGACACCATCACAATCATTGCCAACATAACCTCACTATACTCCCCTTACAGATTCTACTACCTATCGAAGAAGGCGGAGAACTACAAGCAGTTGCTGAGGAAGCCGCGGCAAAGGCGCTCGGCGAGGAACCCGCCCAGGGCGCAGCCCGAGCCTGAGCTGCCGGCCGGAGTCACTACGAGGCTACAGCGAAGCCAGGGTTAGTGAGACAGGTCCTAGGGTATTGGGATGAATATATTCATTGGGTGCTTGTATTAGTTAAAATCAGTTATTATTATTACGAGCCTGTGGTGTACCACTTCAGGGTCTTTCCATTTGTCTGTGACTTTGTTATATCTTTTATTTTAAAAAATTGGCAGGTTCGGACTGAGTGAGCTCAGTCTAATATAACTACTCCACCAAGATAACTAAAGTTCACTTAGATAAATAAACAGCTGTAAGTCGTGAAAAAAAATAGCCTAAGGGTCTTTAAGCCTGACAAGTCAACTGAAATATAAAACTAAATTCTACCTAAAACTGACAACAGCCATAAAACCTATTTGCATTTTTTACTATTTCGTTGACGGTGGTCTATACTTCATAAAAGATAGCTTGATCTCTGCGACAGCTGTCAGTATCAATATAGTAACAATAGCATTTGACAGGCTAACAATAACGTATACGTAAGTTTGACATATGTCGCAGAGATAGAAGCTATCTTTTATGAATTATAGTGTTCTTGTTGGAGTAATACTCAAAAAATCTCCAAAAATAAACCTGATTGGTACAATTACAAACTGTAAGTGTCAATGCAACCATCTACATGATCTATCTAGACTGTGATCACTGTGAATTCTAATTCAGTACAACTGCTAAGCTTTATGTCTAGTTCGGATGCCCTTTCCCACCATACAAAATTATATGCATCATGTAATTATCATATTATTATTCCCTCAGGAACGACGGCGCGAGGCACGGAGAACAAGGAACCGACCATGGAGGAGAGCATGCAGCAGGTCACTGACTCCGTCACCTGTATACCTATCCCGACTGCTGCACCTGTCCAGCCGCCTAGGTGAGTCATACATTTGAATTTTTGAAGAACCGTTGACCACATCATCGCTAACCAGCAGGTGAAATAGTGGTTAAGGTTACACTAGTCAACGGCACGAACTATTTGGCGGCGGAGTTAAAATATTTGCTATCTCATCCGACATCGCGCAGGAAAGAGATAGACGCTGTGATGAGCAGTAAGAAGCTAGATCGTGTTCGTATACACACTCATAACGCTGTGTGATGCACACATGCGCAATTTCATTGTAGAGCGCCGACAGCGCGGCGGTGTGTGTGCAAAGATTACTATAATATACTTGTGTGTGGTTGCGGTGGCGCGTATGCAATTCATTGACAACATAAACATAAAAAAATAGATGTTAGAACTTTGGATTATTACTGTGTGTAACGTAATTACAAGGCACTCAATTTACTTGTTGTTATGCACCTAAATTTACCCGCGACTTTGCCAACTTGACAATAAGATCTTTTGCGAAAATGTGAATTTACATAGATATTGTTATTATCGACAAGTAATGTTAGATTTGACTTTTTAATTATTTTTGGCGGCGGCGACGACAGAGCAGCGCGAGCGAACCTTATGCCCTTAGTTATAAGAATGAAAAGTGTTAGAGCGTCAAGTCCGTAGATTTTACGTTGGCAGAGTGGGCGCCAGGGCTTCGCTGACTGTAGGTATCGTACCAGCGCGTGCGGAAAGCTAGGCTCTATGCGCACGGGTGTAGGTCATGTCTTTATGTTTTTGTATTTTATTGCAGGTTGTGCAAATATTACAATGTGTGTAAAATAGGTATTTACTTACCTTAGCTAGTTAGCTATAACCTACAGGCGCCTCCCCGTAAGTAGGTATTTCATACCAGCCAGAGTCAGGATAACTGCTTTTTCGATAGCGCCACTTTGATGTAAGACTTGTTTTCTAGGTAATTAGGTTCATCAAATAAAAAATAATGTTATTTTGTAAATTGTTTATTGATTTTTTGTTTACAATAGCAGTTTGAAATATTCTCTTTGTTATCACAATACAATATAATAGCTTCGGGTGGCTGAGCCGAGCTTGTGAGTGTCGGCGCGCATAGTAGGTATACAAATAAAAAACCGGCCAAGAAGGGTTCCGTACCATTATCGCAAAAAAACATCACGTTTGTTGTATGGGAGCCCCACTTATATATTAATTTTGTTCTGTTTTTAATATTTGTTGTTATAAAGAAATACATCATTTGTGAAAATTTCACCGGTTTAGCTATCACGGTTTATGAGATACAGCCTGGTGACAGACAGACGGACCGCGAAGTCTCAGTAATAGGGTCCCGTTTTTACCCTTCGGGTACGGAACCCTAAAAAGAATCATCAAAATCGGTTCACATTAAAAAAGTATTGAGGTAAGTAACAAAAAAAATACAGTCAAATTGAGAACCTCCTCCTTTTTGAAGTCGGTTAAAAAATAGCTTCCTTTTGTGTTTGTCCGCCGCTGAAGCCGAGTCGATATCGATATAACAGATAGGTACCTACATAATAATGAACTTTCGATATAAGTAGGCACGACTATCGAAAATCTTAAAATACCTAATCTAATTGGAATCTAATATCCTAATATATACAACAGAACTCTTCAATATACAACGGCAAATCTCTCGGGATTGCTGCGATCGCAAAACAGTTTATTGGTTAGGCCTTTTGATAACATAATGTCAAGCCGGTACGCTCTAAAGGGGTACGCAGATTTGTACAGTTCATCCTGAAAGATACACTCTCATTGCACCGGTTATGTTAGTTTTATGTTAGGTATTCAGGTAATCTATTCAGGCATAAATTTGGGCATTTTAGGCTCAGATTTTCTCTAATCTGAGATTATAGGTATTATTGAACTTGATCTTTATGTACCACAACTAAAAAAAAAAAAATAACGAAGACACAAAAACAAGAACACCGACTTCCGAAATTAGTTATTTTTCACTTTGTAGTGTTTTTATTTGGAAGTCGGTAGTATTTTTAAAAAAGATTTTCTAATTATAGATAAAGATCGGCAGTTTGTAATTTTAAAATTTTATAAATGCGAGTGAAACATTAGAATTACAAGTCTGTGTTTATTTAGGTATAAAAGTCATGTCAAGCGCCCTCATGAAATGTACAAACTAAATTCGATAAAAGATTCAACTTACCCATTGTTACTTGAATTGCTGAAGAAGAAGATCACTTCACTGACGCAACAAGTTCAAATTCAAACGCCATGTAAATCAGTATGAAATCCCACGAACGCCAGGGTCAGTAAAATTTCGGACCAATTCAAAATAATCAACACAACACATAAAGGAATATCGGAATCCAAAGTTCAAGCCAGGGGTCAATGTTATAAAATATTATACGAATACGTTATCGTCGATATCACAATATCAATAACATACACCGCACGCGCGTAATTACGGTGACGTATATATTATGCAGCAGACGATTGAGGCCCCTCTGGGGCAGCGGGGCGCGGGCGCCGGGCGGTAGCTAAACTAGTGAGCGTGTGTGTGTGTAGGTGTAAATGCGCCCCACGCGCACCCCTCCGCCCCACTGACCGGGGAGGAAATTTGTAGCGAGATGGATGATGATTTAGAACGAAAACGAGCGCGCGAAATTTTATAAACAGACCTTTGGGAGTCTGGATATCATGAAAAAACCACTGAATGTATCTGTTCAAAATAAAATTATTTGCATTGTTGAACAAATAATCTATCCCTGTATGGAGGCCGTTTTTCAATTTTCTTTCTTCTTATGGTACTTATTTGCGCCCAAAGATGCGTTAAAATTGGTGTTGAAATATGGAACTTTCGAAGCTCATAACTTTCATGCTAATTTTTTTTTGTACTTTTTGCTTCCATACAGGACTAGATAATGATGAGACAAATTGATATAATTTTTTATTTTGAACGTACATCGTCAAACAGTGGAGTAAAACCCAAACTACGTTTGTATGGAAGAATTTTGGACTAGTGCAACCTTAAGCGCCTATAGAGCCTATCTACAATAATAAAAGGATGTTTTAATGTGATGTATTATGAAATAGAAATTACATGTAGTTTCTCGAAAGGATGTAGTTTCTATTTAGTAAAGGTGCTGTGAAATCTCTTGATACGTTCATCTTGAACTGCTGACTAAAATAATTTAACGCCAACGAAACAAAGAATACTGCTCAGTGGTTCCCTACTATTTCTAATTGCTACGACTATTAGCTTTTTGCTAATCTACGGTGCTGGGATAGGTGCCTAATCACATAAAAAAAAGAGCAAATTAATTTAATAAAATTTATTCATTAGAATTACTTAAACCTATATCTTATAAACTATTATTACATTTCATGATCTCAGTCAGTACGAATAGTTCTCTCCAAACTTCTTGGCTGCCCTGAAGTTGGCTTTCCGATGTGCAAAGCACGGGCTGTTTATGTATGAGATTTACTACTGGGCGGCCAAGAAGTTTGACAAGTACTGTATACAAAATAATAGATTTCTATAAGTTTTCATTGTATTGCAGTAACAAAACCAATATGGTAGCCGGTACATTTTACTTAGTCCAAGACACTTTGGGTATATCAAAGTGCTCCGTGAGGCTGTCCAGGTGCTGGTTGAACTTTTCCACTCGTTGTTTGTGAGTCATCTCGGCTTTCAGCTGTATCCTCTGTTTTTGCTGCAATGATAAAAAAATTCTGATTAGTAAAGTGTGGTACAGAATATGTATTGAACTACATCTGTGGATTATTCAACAAGTGATATGGTTAAAACATTGAGAAATGCTTCAAGTCTAAGTTTTCCAATTATCCTTTTATGGTGTACCAATAGCTCAGCAAGGACCATGGTACAGTACTTGGTGAACTTCTTGGGTGCACAGTAAAAAATCTCATACACAACAGCACCGCGGCTTGCCTTGAGTATGGGTAAGCCAGCTTCAGGGCCAACAAGAAGTTTGGCGAATACCTACTGTAGGTATAGATATGTAATTTTACAAAACATAGTTTTGGTCACAAAATGTTATTTAGGTAGATTTAACTTAAAATAACTGATGCCATTGGGTTAGATGAATACTCATTTAGCATAAATACAATGTTTGGGTAGGAAGTAAGAAAATTTATCATTGTCTTTAGCACAAAATGAAACTTTGTTTACAGTGAAGCTAGCTTGCTTCTTAAATGTATGTAAGTTAGACTATCAGTCATTCTCATTTAAAATAGGTTTATAGAAAACTAAAATAAATATGAACTAGGTGAGTGCAATTACCATTTTGTCCTGCATCTTCAGGAAGGCCATCTCAGCATTTGTCTTAGTGTTTATTACAACTGTGACGGTTTTTTGCTGTTGTCGTTGTTGCTGAACCTGTTGTTTAATTTCATTCTCCATGAGCTTCTCAGTCTCCTTCTTGGCTTTCTTCGTCTTTTTCTTCTTGATTCCAGATGTGTTCTTCATTTTTAGATGTGCTTTGATGACGCAAGCGTATTCGTCTTCTTCACCCATTGTAAGAGAGTTGGTTTATAATGGTATTTTATTCAGAGTATTCACTATTGTTCCGGATAACAAATAGGTCCACTAATGACTTTCTTTGGCAACTGACTGAGCGCCACTGTGCCGCGGTGCCGCTGCATGTCTACTATTCTGACCGATTGACAGTGACAGAATTGGCACTTGTCAGTGTCACTGTCAAAATAATGTTTGAGTACCTCATCTAATTTGGAACTAAATAAATTAATAGAGTGCTGCACAAGTAACCATTTTGCGTTGTACTTGTAAGGTTTTATTATAAAAATTAGTCGGATTATAACCATAATTTTTGCTCCAGCGAATAGGGTATAGTTTTTTGTAAGACTCGTTCCATTGTACGAAGCAAGTGATAAATTTTATTGCACTAGTAACCCCAAGCTTTTTTTAATTTAATTCATCACAAAAAAAAAGTGAGAATGAACAGTTTCTAATTTCTACACGAATGATGAATGATGATAATGGATCACTATTTAATGTTTACTATATTTTTCAAGCTTGCCCCATTTAAGAAACACAAGACGACCACTTTTCACTAAAACCACAAGATATTCTTCAAAACTTTAATTTCAATTGCTTTGTTGTTGCGTACTTAAAAGTGAATTCGAATACCTGACATAATTCAACAAACTACAACCTAATTCCAAGTTTATTTCGTTAGTCACAAGAACCGTTACTGATTCTGCTATAAAATGTTTTAATTTCTCTAATGTCACGACTGAAGTAACTACCTGTTAACAAAAAAAAAATAAGAATAATTTGTTAAATATTACCAAACATTTTCATCGTTTCTCAGATTAAAGTATTAAAGTTACATAGTCTAATCTTGAAGTCGCCTAAAATCACCCAATTGTTTTTTCTCGCCGATCGTAAAACATAGTCGCCACTCTTCCGAGTAGCCTAAATGGCGAAAAGTCGCCTAATCTGGTAACACTGCTCGAAAAGTCAAACGTCCTCACTCCCTCCTAGCCGCGCGGCGCCCCGCTTTCGCCTTGGCCTTCGGGTGCTCAGTTAATTTGTGTATTATCTGAAACTCAAAGCATATAATTTTTTTAACTGCGAAGAAATTAAGAAGCATCATAATTTCGCGAAAGAATTATACGGAATTGTAATTGTATACGGATTATACCGCACTAGTACACTTTGCATTTATTTACGAGTACCTATTTTGTCACAAGAACAGTATTATAACGCGGTACTGGCCGTGCGTCCGCTCGATGCCAAAATATCAATATTGAACAATTTTGTTTGCAAAATATTATTTGATTTACATATGCTATGTTAGTTATGAAGAAATTCCAGCCATCAATAGTTCTGTGTAAAAATATTTTTAAACATCCAAGTCGTTTTGGAGGGATTTCCAAAATTTGCGAAAAAATATCGTGTTGAAAACCTTGTGTTCGAAATTATTTACATGAATCATAAAACAATTTTTTTTTTCAAGCTTTGTAACTTAGTCGTTAATAAGGAGTATGCTTTAGAAAGTTACCGTTTTACGGCACTAAAGCGTATGTAGGCCCTTAACTAATACAAGTACAACACAATCAAAATAAACCGCTAGGATTCGCTGTAAATCGCAATATTTGGCAATAATCACAATATATACTAGGAACATAGATAATTATAACCCCATGCTATTATCATAGATAAATAATAAACGACCTATTTCTAATCGCGTTATGATGTTAACGCCGCTTCCAAGAACGCATTAGCGCCAAAATCTACAGCAAATATAACGGACCATAGACCAGCAAGTGCTATTTGATCTATTTCGCTTTGAAACACAAAATTTCCACGAATTAATCGGATTATTCATACCAAATTAGCATTTATTTACTTTGCTTTTAATTGAAATACTGATATAATTTAATGATAAAATTGATTAACTCAGTTTTATAAACATTTGAGAGTCTTTATGTAATAAAGGTCGGGGGTCTATTTTCAAGGAGAATGGGTTACTTCTAGGCAAGCGTGCTTCACCATCGACCACATCATCGCTAACCATCAGCAGCCTAATTAGCCAATCACATGCGAGGTGAAAGACGCGATGTGGGTTTCCGTCTATGCGATTGGTCGATTGATGGCGGTCAAACCCTTAGCCTTGCCGAATTCACTTACGCAATTAGGCTGCAGTTCTACCAAGTGGTATAGTTCTCGCCAAACTTCTTGGCCGCCCTCAAGTTGGCTACAATGGCTGCGCAGTAATAAATCTCATACAAAAACAGCACCGTTTCGTGCCTTGCGCATCGGAAAGTCAACTTCAGGGCGGCCAAGAAGTTTGGCGAGTACTATATTTATTATGTTTCCCAGTTACTGGGTTGTGTAGGTCAGGTACGTCGTTCCATGTAAAATACTGGTATTTACGTCGACTCCAACATAATTGGAGAAAGGCTAGACAGACACACATTTTAAAGCATTTACTTAAATAAAACTGTTCTACAACTATTTCGAAAGAACATTCCATTTACAAAAGTCAATCAATCTGCCTAGCCTTTTCCCAACTATATTGGGGTTGGCTTCCAGTCTAACCTGATTCAGCTGAGTACCAGTGTTTTACATGGAGCGACTGCCTGTCTGACCTCCACAACCCAGTAACTGGGTAACACGGTACCCCTTGGCAAGAATGGTGTCAGATCTCAAGCTTCTGACTACCCGTAACGACTGTCAAAGATCTTCAAATGACAGCCGGGACCAACGGCTTAACGTGCTTTCCGAGGCACGGAGGAAACTCGGTATGTTGAAATGGTCACCCATCCACGGAGCGACCTCGTCAAGCGTTGCTTAACCTTGAAGATCGACCCGTGCTGCTGTTATTATTTAGCCACGAGCTCCTCCGTATTCGACGTATTCCATTTACAAAAGTACCTTGCTATAATACACTGGCTGAAACAAAAAAAGTATCCACCGACGAACGAACCTTCATAATTTTTCCTTCAATATCTATACAGAGATTTTATACGATTCCGTCGAGTCGGGTCGGGCTTTTTAATTACACCGTGTCAACAGAGAGCGCTGCCGACCAATGAATTATTCACCAATAGCTGTGGAGATGGCGCGGCTGAGATTTTTTGCCGCGCTCCTTCGCTGGGGCTTTTTTCCGTTCCTTGTTTGTATTTCGCGGATGTAATGTGCTCTTGAGTGGATGAGTTCAACTGCGGTCCATTGTCTTGAGGAGTGTTTGATTAGCTGAATACCGTTATGGTTGAGCTGCATTTAGAAGATGTAATCTTGGAGGAGATGAGCTTCTTTTTATTTCGACGGTACATTTATTTAAATTATAAGGCCCTAGTAGGTGGTGACGTTTATAGCAGCGTCAGAACTCAGAAGCGCTGGTCAGGTCATCTAGTGTGCACGTGAACGGACAGTTGGGCCACTCCAGCAATGTGGTACATGAAAGTATTCTCCCCGAGCGGCGTTTATCTAAATCGTACTGCCATTCTAAGGCCGAGTTTCTCACCTCTAAATTATCTTATATGGTTGAATGAATTTTCAACAGCCAATCACAGAAGATAACGCGTGCTTGACAATTTGTCACATTCATTCTGCGATAATTTAGAGATGAGAAACTCGGCCTAATCACCAGCCGCGGCGCCCGGCGCACTTTGGACAGCTGGCACTCGGTAGCGCAGAGCCTAGCTGACTTATCCTTTCACCACGATGGTACATCAAATAAACTACTGAAGACTAGGTAACATTGTAATAGCCTTTTATAGCAACTTCTTGGAACCACTTAAGATTGTTTAGATAAGAATACCTGTACAAGGATGACGTGCGATCAGAGATACTTTAGTTAAGTATGTTTGATCTAAAACGGCACTACTGTAGTCTAATGATGAAGAAGGGATGACAATCGTGCGAAAGTAGTAGATTTATATCCAACTAGCTGTTGCCCGCGACTTCGTCTTCATTTTTGTACTTTGAATAGCCTATTTTTATCATCATCATATCAGCCGAAAGACGTCTACTGCTAGACATAGGCCTCCCCCAAGCGTCGCCATATTGACCGGTCCCGTGCGTCTCGCAAGCAGCGGATCCCCGCAATCTTCACCAGGTCATCGGTCCACCTGGTGGGAGGCCTTCCAACGCAACGTCTTCCGGTTCGCGGTCGCCACTCCAGAACTTTCTGCTCCATCGGCCACTTAAGTTTGGCAATTTTTTTATCGTGCAATAATATTGTAGGTGTGTGGACCGCCTTACTTTGGTTCACCATACAAACTTCTACCCCCCTTTCTATCCCCTTAAAGATATCCTATTTGCTTCCTAGGGTTTCAAACTATCTCAATACTAAATATCGTTCAAATCGGTTCAGCGGTTTAAGCGTGAAAAGGTAACAGACAGTTACAATGGGTAATGATTTTTTTATTTTCCAATAAGTTTATACAGAATTACTATCACGGGAAATAGGGCAAACACTAAAGCTTAATGTATTTGCAAATTCTCTTAGAATTTATAGAACCATGTTGTGTTTCCTAAGCACTCAATTTTATTGATGTTATTCTAGATTCTAAGTAAGTCTTATTCTGTTTGACTACCTTCTGTCTTCCAAGAAATAATATTATCGTAATAGTAAACAACTTTCTGGAATAGAATTTTTGATAGTAACATCAAAAATTCAATTAAGTTGAGTTACTTAATTCCCAAATTTAATTTTCATAAAACAGTTAAAAAACTCGTTCCAAAAAGACGTATTGTTTAAGCAAAGGTTCGCTTACTACCCTCCTCTCTACCCCAGAATACAGGGCCGGAATAAAGACTGTTTAAAAAAAAAACATTACCAAATCTTGTCTTTGATTTCTGACCATGGTTTGCTTGCCTTTATATGTCCATTTATTTGAGGCCGGCGCAACATGTATTCTCCCTTACTTTTGTATTAGTCGTCAATCTCAGTAGTCGTGTGACAACTAAAGAGTGTTCTTTCTAGACATATCACCTTTCATACAGTTCATCCATCGTTTCTTGGTCTAGTTTTCCTATTCTGGTGCAATCGGAAAATACTCAGAAACTGTGAACGTTTTAATCAATTTGATAAACAGTTTAATTCAAAACAGTTTTTGACGCACTGTTTTCCGAAATATTCCCTATAGCAGTCTTAAGGATTAGACTTGAAGCTCTTAATCCGCTTAACAAGGATTCAAACTTCGAACCTCCTTCATTAATAAGTCATACTTTCTCAATAAACGGGGCCCCTGCCAAGTTCGTCCCTGTGGACCTGCGTTTGCACGGCCACTCACTTTTATGAGGTTCAGACAATGAGAATAAGTCAATTTTTCATCGACCAGATTAATCGTTTAAAATTCATGTATTTTTATTTCAAACGGTAGCGAGGAACTTGTGGGCTTTATTTTATTGGATCTCGGCTACTTCTGACTTAGAGTTGGTAGTTTTAAAGTGACTCCATTAGTAGTTTGCTAGGTATTATGGCACTTTGCTTGGAAGTTTTTAGATATGAGAGTTAACTACGAGAGTTACTAGACTAGTTAAAGGGGGAAGTTGAGAGAAATGGGCTGTTAATATTAATTTAGGACTATTTCAGGCTATTGAAAAATCCTTGGACAATTGGAAGCTCAGAAAATTCGAAGACTGAATGTTTGAAAAGAATTTAGAGAAGACCTTTGCAATCTATACAAATAAATAAAATTGAAGTGTCTGTATGTAATATCAAAATAACAACATTTTATTGAATGCACGTGAAAGTATATACAGTACTAACAACAAATAAGCAATTTTTAAGATTTTTGTCTGTCTATCTGTCTGTCTGTTTGTTCCGGGTAATCTCCGAAACGGCTAGACCGATTTTGACGGGTAGATAGCCGATGTAATAACGAGTAACATAGGCTACGTTTGATCACGAGAAAATTCATAGTTCCGGCGGGAAAATAAAAATAAAAAAAAAATATTTTTTTACGAGTTTGACGCGGACGAAGTCGCGGGCAACAGCAAAAAAAAATGTTTGTAGAAGATATGTGTAAAATTTACGTTGCTTTACGACATAATTTTCCACAATATCGGGTGATCTGTCTCGCTCAATTTAGCCGATATCTGCGAAAAAAAACACGGAATTAAGATATCTTTTAACATTTCAAACAAAAATAATTTGATTTATTGACATTCCTCCTCTGAATCTCAAACGTTTGATCCCCCAAAGTGAAGGGTGGGCTGGTTTTCCCAGAAGCAATAAAAGAGAAATATGTAATATTAATGGGCGTGTGTTGTGCGTGTGTTGACAATCACTCCGATGATTATTTGCACAAGACTCCCGCGGGAAGCATGCTGGGCTCAATCAGCATACGTGACGCGACTCGATTATCGATAAAACTTTTAAGTAGGTGATTGGCTGATTAAAACTGCTTTTTTAGGGTTCCGTACCCAAAGGGTAAAAACGGGACCCGCTAACGGGACAACCAACGTGATTTTTTTGGCGTTTTTTTGCGATAATGGTACGGAATCCTTCGTGCGCGTGTCCGACTTGCACTTGGCCGGTTTTTTTCTCATGTTATTATTTTGATCGCGACGTCGATTGTGTGAACTCTAATAAAAACGTAGAGTTATGCATAATTTAAAAGATAACGCTTTGCGTTGGTGTATTCTGAAAAAATCGTAATGGAAATTGCAACAAGATATTTACATTTCAAAATTGATTTTATGATTGTATACCCTTTTAATTTTATTAGATGTAAAACATTTACATACATAGGAAACTTCTTTTAACGAGCATTCTGATATTTAGAATTTACAATTCTATCGATAGGTCTGCCAAAAAGCTTTTCTAAACCGCCGTTATCGACAAAAAACAGTACATTCTGTACATCACTACCGCCACCGTTTCTCCCGACACGGTTTGTTTAGATTTTTACGCAAACACAGGGCCGACCCATCTTTCTAATTGCCTTAATTAAAAGCATCTACCAATCGAGAAAGCTAAATATGAGGGAAGAGCGCGGAGGAAAAAGTCGGCACTGTTTTGGCGATCGTTTGATTTGCCATATTTGCTTATTGATATGATGGATGCTACTATGATAAGTAAACATATCTGGGTTTCTTTCCGTGAGAAAATTTTAGTTTAGAATTTCAAACAGAATTGGTGTATAAAAAATACCGGCCAAGTGCGAGTCGGACTCGCGCACTGAGGGTTCCGTACAAACCTCAGCTTAAAGATATTATAGACCAGAGTATTTGATATGAATTTCAATTTAATACCTCTACGCGTTCATGAGGAAAGGGGTTGAAAGTTTAAAGTTATTAAAAATATTTTTATTATATGATGTAACAAAAAATTTAGGGTTTTCGCAATTTTTCCTTTATCTGTGCTATAAGACGTTGCTTCGTACCAAATTTTAAGATTCTGAGTTCACGGAAAGTACAGGATACTTTCCGTGAACTAGGTTTTGATTACCTTGCGAGTGTCAAAATTTGCGGAAATTTGCGGCATAAACGGCTGTATCTTTTGATTGCGTTG
Source organism: Anorthoa munda (assembly GCA_945859665.1). Classification (NCBI taxonomy): domain Eukaryota; kingdom Metazoa; phylum Arthropoda; class Insecta; order Lepidoptera; family Noctuidae; genus Anorthoa; species Anorthoa munda. Next base: position 15,270,358 of record OX243904.1, read on the forward strand.
ACTTAGAAGTTATATTTTTTCACAGCTTTAAGGGTCGGTAGACCTGAGTATTTGATATAAATACAATTATCAGCTTGATACCTCCACGCGTTCCTGAGAAAAAGGGTCTCGACAAACAGACGGAAGGACAACAAAGTGATCCTATAAGGGTACCGTTTTTTCCTTTCGAGGTACGGAACCCTAAAAAAATTGTTTGACATATTTCCGCGGCAAAAAACTGTAGACACGTTACCGGACATGGTAAATGAAATAAATCATTCATCTGTTGACGATTGAATATGTTTTATCTATGCATATGCCGAATACATCGCTTTGAGTCCACTCTAGCGCAAAGCATGCATCATAAAATCTTCGACAAATACAATAACAAAATAAAAAAAGAAATAGTTGCCTACATGATAAATGGTCGCTTATTTGAATCCGCGGTACTATCATCCGCATATCACTATTATTGAGAGTACGAAAACAGTCGTTACGGCTATAAAATTAACGCGTTGTCTATGTGAAATTGTGACCATGTATGCACGGCTGACTGTACAGTGCTATTCTGTAAAGGGATGAGATTAATTTGATTGTCAGGTTTACCCTCGTTCAGTCGTTGTTTGTCGAAGGGGGTACGCCGTTCGCCCGCGGATAATTACCACCCCTAGCCAGTATTAATTGGGCAAATTTTAATGATGTTCAAATACCGACGAACCGTGTTAGTTAGTGTCGGAACGCGCTTGTTTTTCGCGGCTACGGAATTATTGTGTAGTTTTCAATTTTTTTGCTGGAAAGCTATGAAACGTTGCCGATTTGGGAGACGAATATACATTTTTTTAACGGGTAGTTTGAGCTTTTATCCGCGTCAATGTTAAACTTTGAGTTAGGTATTTGGATACCTGTAGGCATTATCAGTCCAGTCTACTAGGTAGTTAGAGGTACTTTATACTTATTCGAATTTTACACTCGAGTGCCGCAAATTTTTTATGTTTTGGACAGCAAGACAAAGCCATCTCGTACCAGTATTTCCAAACGTTGATTTTCTTTTGCACAAATATTTTTTATACCTAGGTATATCATCTATCGTGAATTCGTTTCGTATAGTCCAGGAAGCAATTGCTCTTCTTAAGATGCTAGTTGCAATGTCCAGAAAAATGGCGTCGATAATAAATTTTTATTAATTTTGAATTCTTGATCCAGATACTCTAAAAAACGTTTACATCCAAGACATCATGACATCTGCAGGCTTATTACGTATCTTTAGCAAGAGCAAAACGATAGCGATTTTTGCTCAATAATTGTTCTTCAATACAAAAGTTTTAGAGTTGTTGGCGGTTTCTTTTTTAAATAAATGCATTTGACAAACAGCGAGCGATTAGCAAACGATTGTGTAGGACCTACCATACCTACACTGCAGGTAATGCCGACTTTTATGACATAAAGCGTTTGATCGCTATCGTTTTGCTCTTGCAAAAGATACGTAATATGCCTACCGATCATCCCTTCAATTTCGCAATAAGTCCACAATCACAATAATCCTCCCCGAATCGAATGAAACCGATTAATTGAATTCTTCACCACCGGTGTATGGTCGCAAGCTCCCCGGCCACCCCTCGCCGCGGGGTTACCGCTGGTAATTAAAAGAGAGGCGAATTGAGCTAATTATGTTTGCCATAACTCCCCGATGCACCCGCCCAGCCCGGCCTACGCCGCGCTGATTGTGTTTTGGTTATGTAATTAGCTCGTAGTTTGTTTCGATTTATAATGGTAATTAATACTGGTTAAATTTTCTGGACTTAAGATTGATTGGCTATAATGTGGTTTTTCAATACAATTTGCAAAAACCCACTGTACCTACCTGGCGGTTAAAAGTATATGAAGTTACCTATACTCCATTTGAGATAACATTAGACATTTAAATAATCCCATTTTACAGCCTTTCAACCGATTTTGACTTCTATTGCGTTGGTGATACGACAAATGCTTATGCTTTTTATGTCATCCTTAAATTTACGGGATAGAACTCAAAATCGGTTGAACGGACTGTATAAAGGGTTTGTAAAAATTTCTAATATTATTTCAAATGGAGTAAAGTTAGCTGGCTTTCATGACACTATTAAAATAATCATCAGCATACATTTATTATATGCTTAATATTCCATTAACCCTTCGATTTCTTAAGAACTTTTAAACCAAAACTTCTTCGAATCTTCAGTCTGTCTTGTTTGGTAATGCCAATATTACAATATGACTACATTTACGCATCTTGTGATACTTTGACTGACTTCATAGGTGGCGCTCTATGAAAAAGTAAGGTGTGGAAGAGATGAGTAGGAGGTCCCTAACGACTTTTGTAATTTGTTCGTATCTTGTAAATGATTAACAGTCTCTCTATTGTCCCCAGATCGGAACTCACCCGAACACCTCCGCTTCCGCCGTCGCCGCCACCGGCTTCGTCTGCACCCTCAGCGCCGGCTACATCTACCCCCACGCCGCTGTCTGTGGCCAGCAGCCCAGCGGCGGCGCCCACGCCCCCCGCCGTCGACGTGCCTCTGCCACCTGCCACGACCGCTGATGTTACGCTTACTATTACGCCGGTGACGATGGTGAGTACCTTAAACCTGTCGGATGTGGCCCAAGTCCCTACTTTGGTACTGCTGATGTCTGCTGCACAACTCCCTGCTTTTTTGTTGCTGACTTCATATGAATCAGGAGCAGGAACTGAAGAAGACCAACAAGTGACTGCTCAAAGCAATGCTTTCAATACTTCTGAAACTTGTTTACTACTTTTAAAAGGGCACTAGCGTACAAGTCGTTCACGCTAACATGCATGCACGTCGTAGGAAATGCGACTCTTTAGTCGCATTTCCTACGACGTGCAAGATGCCTCTAAGTGATTAATCCAAAATCGAAATATTGAGACGATCTCAAAAGTTCGAAATTTCGCGTTTCTCTAAGCCACCACCACCAACTAAAATAAACTAACCACTAAAATAAAAGCCTCATTAAGACATACCTAGTTCTTCCCAAAGCAAGGTTTCTTCATGAAACTAACCCCAAACATTTCCACAGATATCAATAAGCGCGCCAACAAGCGTGGCACCCACATCATCCCCCGTCACCTGCATAACATCAACGGCAGCGGTGGCAGCCGCTACTCTCACAGCGCCTGCCATGTCGACTGGCATCAACAGTCTAAGCGGCAACAGCAGCGGCAGCAGCAGTAACAGCGCCAGTGGAAGCGGCAGCGGCAGTGCGCCGCCTACGCCGCAGCCCGCGCAACCACCAACGCCTACACAGCCGCCGCCTACGCCGGAGACTGGTAAGTGACTTGGGTGAAGAAGTTTTTATGTACAGGACCTGTGTTGATTCTATCTTAATGGTGGCTCGGAACAGTCCGCGAATCTCAACGCAGTGGCAGTTTCATGTGATTGCGGGCGTGAGAGGAAGGGATCTTTACAGCCGCTTTTAAGTTTGAATCGAGCTGTAACTCTGTAGAAAGCTCAAATAGATTCCTGGTATTTTTTTTTTACTTAAGGTCATCTTCAGATATCTTCAAAGGTGGACTTAAGGTGTCAAGAAGATTCTTGGCTATGTGTGTTTTAATAATGCTACGATCACCGATCCGTTTGCTAAGTTTGACTTTAACAAAATTTCTACGATTTATTGAAAATTAAGTCTTTGAACAGCCATGAAGATGAAAGTTTATTAAGTAATTAGGTGGAATAAAAGTCTAAAAGTGTGGGTTTGGACTCAAAAAACTTAGTTGATTTGGTTTCTGATGTTCATGCAATTATTTCAGTGTCATCAAATACGTTGTAAGCGTATCTAAAACAGACATAAATCTAACGAGATAATGCAAGTCCCTCAATCTGTATGAAAACCAAGCATGCCACTTTTTCACACACAATTTAAAAACAATTTTACTTACCAATGAAAGAAAACATTTGCAATGCAAACTTTTTTCTACATTTTGGGTGGCTTTCCGGTGCCGATAATGCTAAATGAAAGCTCAAAGTATGATCATTGATCGTAATTATACTCCGTTTTTTGACACGCGAAGTACATACAGTCGCGTCATCTAGTTAGATTTTTATCTGTGGTATCTAAGAACGAAACTATCACTATAACACATGTAGCACACATCCATCTTAGCTTTCCCATAGGACAAACGTAAACTGCAAGATCTGTCTCCTAACATTCACTGCACCGATGTATTCATATAAAATGCAGTAGGAAAAGTTGCAGATGCTTATTTGAACTAAATCTATTTATTCTGAAGCTCTGTAGTAATGTTTCTTATTTAATTCGATTTTAATTAATTACTTAGACACACATTTTTTATAATTCTATTTGCGCTATTGCTACAGCGTTATTTATAAATCTCTTTCTAAAAACTTTTATTAAACTTAAAACGTGTTGAAGTAAAACTTCAAGGAATCATAGAAAAATATTTTCATATGTCTCAGACTCGCGTTCAAACTTTATCTTTTGAGAAACTTCAGTCCATTCGGGCGAATCAAATGAAACACGACGTACCTTTAAACATTTATTATAACAATAGTACATTTAAACCGAAACACGTTGTAACATCGTAAGCTCGCTGAGATCACTCAATAATACTGATATGTACGGAATCACTACGACACGGCTGTTTCACTTGGCGGTGGACGTGGATGGCTCAGGTTCTGGTTCTGGTTCGCCGCTGGTTTCTTCCGCGTGGCAGCGTTTGCGGTGCTTGTGAACGAAGTAATATGAAGGGAATTTGGAGCCGCAGGTTTTGCACGGGTAGTAGTGTACGGTCGTCCGGGTTTGAGACTTGCGGTGTCGGCAAGGCCAGGAGCGTTCCGGGGAATTCGCCCGCCAGGCTACGTTGAGAACCCGGCTGAACTGTACCGGTCCATCGCACGAAGCTATGTCGAGGACTGTGTTGCTGGTACGTTTTGGCGGTTCGGGAGCTTCGATGCGCTCGACATCCAACTCGCTTGAAGTAGTTGATGATGGTGATGGCGGCGGTGGTGATGCGGGTGGTGAAGGCACCCTGGCTCGGCGGGGTACCGGGCGGTGGGCCCCCGGTGGCGGCGCCGGGCGCGCTACGCAGGGGCTGGGGCCCAGCCACGCGCGGTACAGAGACAACATGCTCGCTCGCGGTCGCTCGACGACTGCGAGCCGCCGGATAGAGTCCCTCTTTATATATACGCCGCGGTAGTGTTCAACTGAAGTTTACAAGTTAGATTTTCAGTAGGGAAGATTTGGGAACTTATTTACACATCACGACGTTGTGATTTGACTTGTTATTAGTGGTTTTAGGGGGATCAACATTACCCATCTGGCACAAAACTACTACAAGGCTAGGATTGTTTCAAATATATCGGAATAATTTTCATTCTGCTTTTTAACAGGGCCATTTTTAAAATGACGTGAAAATGTGTCGTCTGTAATCCTAATGCGATTAGTAAATTAAAAGTGAAAGAGCAAATAGTTTTAGCTAATTATTTCTCAAAATAATTTTTCAATTAATAAAACAGATTTTACAGAAAAACTCGAAAATTCGTAAATTTTCTTAGCCTCACCACATTCCAATCCCTTTTCCATCTTTGGAAGTACTATTTACACAAAGTGAAATATGAAGCGTATTCTGCGACGTCCCCGGGCAATAACGACTATTCAGTCGAGTGTCTGTGACTGTCTGTGACTTTACAAACAGTTAATCCACTTACAAGTCCCTCGATACCGCCATTGACTTTGTAAAACGTCATCTTTTCAAAAATATTAACTGACAAATATTCTTAACTTTTTAAAATCTGTTTTTTTTTTGTATTTGCATGTTTAAAGAGACAAAATGACATCTTTGAAATGTGGGAGCTGTTTCTCCAAAATCTTCAGTGGACTAGTATTTTTCCGTTTTCTGATAGATTTTATTGATATAATAATAACTGGTTTGTTTATGAGACGTTTTCCGAGATGACAACTTAAGTCCATAATTTATTTACCGTTTGCTGTTTGATGTTGTCTCTTCTAACATTATTAGATGAACTACTTAACGATTATACTACTTAAATGCAACGATACCTATTTTGAAAATAGTTCCTTAACAGCATGAATGGGGCATGAAATTTAGAAAATGTGTCTCATAAAACATGCCATACGAATGGATTTTTAAAGCCCTCTAAACGACTCTAAGAAATTGTGAAGTAAAAGCTAGTTTTGCCCAATTTCTAAAAGTGTTGTTCCATACACTGTCATCCCTTGTCTTACCTGAGGGGGTGACCGTCTAAAAATGCGCGATTCCCCAGTGACCGCCGTTGGCTTTAATTTCAATGATGCTTTGTGGACTACGACAAAAACCTTTTTATTCTGAACGTTTGTATTTGTCTAAGTCTACCATAGACCTTTTAATTAAAAAAATATTCCCGAAATATTTTTAACACCACTATTGGAAAAAGACCAAAAAAATATTTAGAGATTTTTTTTTTGACCTATTCCTATGGTGGTGTTTAACATTATCCATTGTTATTGAACCAATTCCTAGAACCGGTACGCTCAAAGGGAAACCAATTCGTCGAAAATTTAATATTCAATTACCGTAGCACCCGAATATCTCATTACATTATTCTTAATCTCGCAATAACTATCGAAACATAAGTTAATCCGCACAGCATTAGTGGATGACAGCCATAATCCTCTGCCTGGTTGACAGAGTAAACCCGACGAACTCACCACACACAGAATTGTAAATCGAGCATCGGGCATGCTGGCCCGACGTGCCTTTTGTAAGATTAACAGATTAAACGGTCCATCCCAACCCGCTTTGTCTTCACACCAATCATTCTCCATAATTACTTGGATTATAGAACAAGTAATCAAGTGAAAACTGATATAATCAGGAAACAATATTGAATTCGCTGTTAATTGGCCTAAAATTATTTGCTGTACAAAATCAAATATTATTATTAGGTAGTGAATATAACTATTAATATCAAACGAATGTAAATATATTTTTTTGTAATATTAACGGGAAACACGACAAATTGTATAATAAAATCAACACACATTCAGCACACAGGAGGCATTTAATCTACAAAATGTCTGCGGTTGTTTGCGCGGTAAATAAACACAGATAGCCGATCTCGTTAAATTCTCGCGCTTGGCGGAACATCGGTGCGCAAATAGAGGTGACATCCCGCTCCACGCGTAGCCCACCCGTGGGATCTGAAGTGTAGGGAAATTGTGTGTTCACGAGTGTAGTCTTTGTTTGATTATGTAATACTGAATAGAAAATAGATTTATGTTTTTTGTTTTGAGTCCCAGTTGGGTGCCAATTTTGCCATTACAGAAACATTGCGATAATTTATCGACTATCCGTTTCATGTTTTAACAAATGATAGGTAATTAATAAAAACTAAATGATCTTTATAAATTCATTACAGTAGCTGATAAATGTTAGATGAAACAGTTCATTCGGTTAGTACCACGTTGGGCGCCATTTCATCAAAACGCTGTGTAAGCTTCGAAATTGAATAAAACGTTGAATCGTGATCCAATTAGCGCTTGTACAAATATCAGTAATTGGTGGGATTAATCGACAGTGCTCGGCAAGGATAATAAAACTGTGGAAAGACTTTTAAGCTACAAAGTAAGACGTTTTTCAAAAATGAGGGTATTTTTGTACAATAGTCAAGCAATAAAGACTTTTTTCAAAAATGAGGGTATTTTTGTACAACACTCATTTAGGTACTTACAAATCCTTGTTAAGAGACATCGTAAAAAATAAATTATTTATACAAATTGCTTTTTTACATAACCCAAAACCTAGAGCAATATAAAAATAGTACTAGTTTCCCTGAAAAAATCTTACTACACTCATCAAATTGCTCTAGACGTTTCCATAACACAGTAATCTGTGGTATGTTCTCTCGGTAATAGTCTGGTATCTGTAAGACAAACGTCGTTGGTTTGCTCAGGGATTGCAAACGCTAATTAGCACTCGAGAGGCACTGCGCTACAGACAGACGAAATGCTGACTATGTATACGGAGTTGGTTGATAGATATTTTGTGATTTTGTGGAGGTTTTTGGGACGTTCTTTTGATAGGGTGTAAAATTAATACTACCAGTACTGAAAAAGAAGACACAAATTAAAGTGCATGTAAACTAAAATCGGACTGGATTTCGTTGAAACACATTTTCACATAGTATTTGGATCTTATATCTTATTAAGGGTGCAAATGAATGCTAAAAAAGAAGTCAGAATTATCGATGCATCTTCTACTTATTCTTTTTATTTGATTATGGCTTTAGTTTGGAGCTCGTTTAATTATTCTTCTCACACTTTACAATACGGTCAAGATCACTGAGCACCCGAAATGACAAACGACCGCACTCCTGCCAACCCGCGCTTCACCCCGCGTTCGCCTCATGAGCCAATAGGAAGATCCGAACGTCGAGAGTGACAATGACATTTCGGGTGCTCAGTTATCTTGACCGTGCTCCCATCTTACACTACCCCCATATTTTTATTAAATACACTAAATATACGAATTCTGACCACCCAAATATCCAAAATTTACTTTATTGAAACATTATCGACAATTTAAAAGCGCATATCCACGAATATCCTGTTCTATGATCTTAACTGAAGTGCATAAATGCAATTACACAGCAGTTAGAGAGTTATTAACTGCGAGCACAAATCTGTTCGTATAATAGTTAATTATTTAACTTGCACCGATGCAGTTTAGCGCGCCTTTGCCTAACTACCCGCAAAACTGTTTGTTTGATGTCTGGCCAATGTTGGATTTACGAGTATGCTGGTAACACACACAAAAGTATTATACTATGTAAAAGGTTTGGAATTTAAACACGGATTAAACGAATTTAATAAATTGGTTTGTGCAATAGCGAACGAAACGCGAAACTAAATAATAAATGTACATATTAATCCAAACAAACAACACGTATGTATGACGCGCAGTAATTCAATTTGTATAACAAACAGCGATAAATTATTAAACAAACAGTGAACGGTATCGGAACTAAATTGGCGCTAATCTGCTTTCGCTTCAAATTGGCGCCCAACGCGGGCCCGTTGAATATTGCACGAGTCGCCCGACTACCCGGCTGGCCGCTCACCCGCGACGTGATTTACGGATCATCTCTCACTGTTCTGAATAAACTTGTTAATATGCAACTAACGCTTGAATAATAAACTATATGGAAACTAGATTTACATTTTATTGTTTAGCTGTTTTGATTTTGGAGTTATTTGATTTAGTAGATTAGTTTTTATTTGTGATGCAAGTATCTGGATGACAGATGAAATGGAAGGAACGAATTTCAAATCATACTTGTCTTTAAATATTGACTCATTTTGGCATACACGCAGTGTAATATATAGGCAGAAGCTTATAATATTCTCTTAACTTTATATTTTACCTAGATGACTTAGGTATGGTATCGAAGTCATCAAACAACATTTACACTGCAATCACTAATCAACCTTTTTATTTAACAGCGGTAACAGAACGCATCGGCACGCCCTCATCAACGGCCACTTTAACAACAACAACAACGATCACAACAACATCGTCGAACTGTGCTGTGTGCAACATGTCCGGAGCCACGCGGACAGTGTCCAGGTCTCGCGCCATCCACTACGGACTCAAAGAAGAGGCTGTAGGTGCGTGTGGTATCTATTTATTATCTATTACTAAACAAAATCAACAATCACAACACATCGACTACGTGTTGTGTGCTAGATTTCCAGAGTTTATTGAAAGAGATACTACTATACTTTCTAAAGTGATGCTATTTGTCACTTTGTAGCTTAGATAAAGTACATATAGATTAAGCCTTAAAATGAGCTTGATTGATAGAGCGAGATGGCTAATTGGCAGCTCCATGTAAATAATAAGGACAAAAGATTATTTTTTGTCTTTGTCACCATGGCCGGTTTCTATTGTTTGTCAAACTCTAATACAATGGCAGGTTTGACAAACAAACTCGGTTTTGTTTGATTTTCTGTAATTTCGTGGTATTATGTGTTTATTGAGACAAGGAATTGGATTATTTATAGATAATAAGTGTCAGTGCGATGGTGGGTTGTAGTGTTCTTATTCTTGTTGTAACACCAGAACTAACTATTGCTGTCTCATGTGCGGCCACGCCATGTCGAAATCTATAGGTACTTTATCTAAGCTTTGTAGTATTTTAATTTGGAAGCCAGTAGTTTTGTCTTTTGTAAAAAGTTTTTATTTAAGAATAAAATCGTTAGCCGTTTATTCTGTCGCCAATAAACTCATTATCTTTCTTTTCAGGTGCGAGGGTATGCGAACCGTGTCACTGTCGATGTGTCCGGTCGCGTTACACGCGGTGTCCGGTTCCCACGTGTCCGGGTCCGAGAGTGAGGGCGAAGCGGTTAAGGCACTTGCCGCCGCGGTGGCATGACCTGTCGCTGGAACTGAAGAGGCCGCTTATGGAAGAGTTTGGTGAGTTATGATGATGATACTTTACTGTTTTATATTGACGTGTTTCACTATAGCTTCACGTGATATTAAGCGATGATGTGGTCGACGGTGAAACACACTTGCTTAGAAGTAACCTAACTCATGAAGTAAAGACATAGTGAAGACCCAGGTTGTAGTTAACAGGAAACACAGACTCCAGCATAAAATTCAACTCCTGAGCTGTGCGCACAATGAAAGTTTTATCAAAACGCTTTGTGCGTTGGGTGGGGTGGGTATCCAACATGTACTGAAGGCGCATTGCCGTACGTCTTCTGGTGTTTAGTTTACTCTGTGGCCTAATCTTTGTTAACATTTTGCGTAACCTGAGGTATACACACAACGATACACTGTAACTTAATCGAATTAAGATATTCTACATCCTAACGTAGTACTTATTCGCGATCATAAAGTTATATGTATTAAGTTTAAACAATAAACATTCATACATACGTTTCGGCAATTGGAGTTTACTCTGTGGACTAATCTTTGTTAACATTTTGCGTAACCTGAGGTATACACACAACGATACACTGTAACTTAATCGAATTAAGATATTCTACATCCTAACGTAGTACTTATTCGCGATCATAAAGTTATATGTATTAAGTTTAAACAATAAACATTCATACATACATTTCGGCAATTGGACTAATTCTAAAACACTGAATTTTCAGTTCACGTACTGAATTTTGAGTGCGTAGTTTCGACTCATGAGAATATTTTCATAGGTTTAATTAAAATGCTGTTGTGTTTGTGATATTGCATCAAGAGTTTTATTAATCGATTGATTTGTTTAACAATATATTCTCTCCTTCCACAGAAATCCCCAGTGAGTTAAGCAAGTGCTGTTTAGCTTGCTTCAAGAGAATAACCAGGAGGTTAGAAACCGTGGTGGAAGGAGGCCTAGCACCAGAACCCACGGAGGAGGAGGCAGCCAGGTTCAGATCCCTGCTGCGAGAGCATGGCACGGCGTGGGACAGGATCGCTGCCGTCAGTGGACGCACTCCTGCCAGCTTGAAGGCGTTCTACTTCACCTATAGGTAAGTGTTGTTTAGTAGAGGATCCCGAGAAACCTTGAAGATAAAGGTGAAGTCTTTTATGAACTTTAACAATTGCATACAGCGACTTGTCATAGCCGCATCAAGATCCTTGCCATGGGCATGTACTCATATGGTCTTTTTGAAATGGTCACTGCACCTTAAAAATACTGCCTGAAGTTTTTGCTGACGATTATGTATAGCGTTTAGTAAGAGTCTCTAGATTAAAAAAATCATGATGCAGGGTGAATATCATCGATAATGTTCAACCAAATTATTGCCATTCCTGTAGGTAATATTAGTTTGAATACAAACTATTTTTTTCTCAAATCATGTGTACTAATTAACCATTTTATTCCCACAGAAAAAAGCTGCAACTAGACACCTCAGTAGCCGACCGTCCCTCCGCCCCTCGCAGCACCTCCAGCGAGGACAGCGCCATGTCGTCAGCGGACACGGACACGGCGTCCGGCGGCTCGCCCGGCGCGCCGCCCGGCCCGCCCGCGCCCGCGCCGCGCACTGACGCCGTGGCGCCCCGCCGGCCGCGGAGAGACGAGTACGACTCCTCGGCCACGGAGACCGCGGACGAGGAGAATGACGCGCCTAGTGCGAAGGTCAGTACAGTAACAGTGTCATCTGTGCCGTCACATGCGAACTATGAAAAACTACGTGACGTCACTATATCGAGCAATCAAAGTTCTCCGCACGATTTCAATATATACAACAGTCCGATGACAACCATCGTGCAGTTCCTGGACCAGACACAACATTCTGGTTGTCCCTGCTTTTGGTGTGGCTGGAGGATCATTCCCTTTCAATGAGCATAGGGGGCTTTACACCCTGTTCCGCATACCTCTAAAAACATTTTGACCTCTGACAAAACCGAAACTTTTTGCTGTATCGAAAAAGCCCATTGGTGACTCTCCATTTGGCTAGTAAATTTGATAGTAAATTCTCTCCATGACATACCCCCAGTTCCTCAAAACTCGATTATCGGGCTGTTGACGTAATCGATTAATAATCGCCGGTTGGCCGATTGGCAGTTGAAAATTGATTCAACCAATCACAGCGTGTTTGACAATTCGTCACATTAATTTTACGATTACGATAAAATAAACTTTGGAAAAGCTTTCACTAGATAAAACTATAAACGACGCAAATTATAAATATCTCAAAAGATCCACATTTATTTCATTATTCAATTGTATAATCTAACAATACGTTTTCCCTCCACAGATCGTCCCCCCAACCTCCCTACCAACACTAGTACCATCAGCGACCTCCTGCAGCCCGGTGGTGGCCGTCAGCGCCGTCAGCGCCGTGAGCGCGTCACCCGTGCCCTCCGTAGGGCGCAGCACGGGCGCGCCGCAGACCGTGCGGGACGTCGTACTCAACCTCATCGAGATCAGCCTCACCAGGGACTCGCAGCCACAGCATCCCTCCATCAAGCCGCATCAGATCAAGGTAATAATAGCTCCTTATGATCATAATATCTTCTGGGAACTCATGGCTGCTTGCTACTACTACAGGAATTTGTAACGAAAAGCCTGAATAACACTATCCGACCTGAGTATCGAACACAGAACCTCATGTTTCGCAGTCCTCTGGCTACTAGACCAATAAGACAGTTATCACCCGAAGAGTATTACAGAATATAGACATTTATTTTTTAAACTGCTTAAAAGCCGCAAACCGAGCAGATTTCATTACTATATTGAACCTGTGAATAACATAAATTTTCTCAAACATGCTTGGAAATTTGAGCATTACTTTGACAACCTTCTTCGAGATAAATCGAAATTGCCGTACTGGCCAAATACATGCGAGCAGCAGCCGGCAAAAGTTGTATGAAAATCCATATCTGTCGTGTCTAGCGGCCAAATAAATTACATAGTAAACTCATATATGTCGTGTTATTTAAAAATGGAACGATCTTTTACTCCGAAACATGGCATCCAAGGAGGTAACTTATCAAAGGTTTTATTTAAATTTCGAACTGGCTTGCAAATAGAACGCTGTTTATTGAAAAAAAAAACAAAAAAAGAACACTTTAACGCGGGCACAATTATTGTTGTTCGTCATTGATTTTGACAAAATGAATTCTAGGTACTACTTAGTTTTAATTTCCGCGCATTATTTGAGAAAAGTACTATACAAGCCTTGGCCACAACTAGGCATTGATGGACTTACGTATGTGTGCCTCGGCTTCGCCTCGGCCCACATTTACACGTTCGTCCATCAATGCCTCTTTTGCTGGCCGCTGCAGTAATGTACTAATAAACAAAATCATTGACAGGTAACGTCCTCCTGCGCACCCAACCGAGAAGCGCTCGCTACCCTCTCCGTCGTGAACAGTTCGCACGTCGGCAACACAGGCGCCGCCAGCCCGCAGCGCGCCGCCACCATCACCCCTCTCACTCACCCCTCGGCCAACGACAAGGACGTCATGGTGCTCCACATCGAGCCGCGGGCGGAACGACCCGAGCGGCCCGAGCGACCCGACCGACACGATCGGCACGAGAATCTGCTGTTACGGCAGGAGAGGCATGAACCGTTATTGGACTTGAGTGTCAAGAGGCCGAGACATGATCAGCCGTTCCCGCATCCTAATAAATCGGTTAGTATTGGCAAAGTTTAGGATGTTGTCAATTTAATTTTGTTGTAAATTTGTTTCATGAACTGTTTAAAGGAGTAAAAAAAGCTATGTAAAGGCAGAATTTTGCATAATACAACCACTATCAAGTGTTCTTTTACAATTAGGATCCGAACCCTTTTTATTTTTTATTGTCGATACGCTTCACCACAATCTCAACTGATGGTAAGCGATGATGGGGTCGACGGTGAAGCAGGCTAGTAGACTAGAAGACCTATTCACTCTTGACTTAAAGACCCCTAGGTTCTAGCAATCAAGAAACACGCTAAAAGCGGTTAATAATTACGCAGATTATTATCATACTACGTCATTTTATCGTGTTAGAGACGTTTTATGCGACTGACAGAGAATAACATTGAAATAATGCTAGCTGCGATTTGAATTTTAAAGAAATAAAGTTGGTAGTCAGTTTGATTGTCGATCTAGTGCCCTGAATTTACATCCTAATCTTCATAATGATCACACTTCCTCATCTTTCTCCAGGTATACCGAAACTCAACAGACTACAGACCACAACAAGAAAGGGAATCTCCTAACCAGTACAATTCCAAGCCCAAATCCGTGGCCCCTCCAAGACCGGCCCTGAAGCCGTCACCCAACCCTAAAGGCTCCATAACCCTGGGTACTCCAGTGGAGACCAGGTTCGAGCCTCATAGGAACCCTCCGGAGCCTAAGGCCGGCTCTATAACGGCGGGGACGCCGGTGCATGGGACCCATCATATTCCGGACAAGAGGACCTTGGACTTCTACAAGAGAAGGAGCCCTGGTGGACCCCAGGCGTACTATGCGGCGCCGGGCAGTCAACCTAGGCCGCAGTCGCCGAGTTTTTCACCTGTGAGTTTTCTTTTTTTTACTCATATTAATATTTTGTGAATGTCTTGGAGCGTTGAGCGAGAAAACCTCGAAGAAAACGTTCAAGAAAACCAGTGATAAATATATATTTTTATTATTGATTCGTTCGTGTTTGATCACTATCTCACCTGATGGTAAGCGATGAAAAAAGATATAATAAAGTTTACTATTCCTTCCACAGACGGGCAGCTCAGGCTACACCCGCAACCCCTACGGCCTGGAGCAGCGTCAGATCATCATGGCTGACTTCATCACCTCGCAGCAGATGCACGGCGGCGCGCGGCGGGACAGGGAACGGGCGTCTTCTCCCCAGTTCAGGAGGGATGCTGTGTCGGTCATACAGCGACACACGCCGCAACATGTCTACCCGCATCCGCATCCACACCCGCCTCCTGGTGAGTACATTAAGCCTTTTTATTCAAATGCTGGCGGGAATTGCCAGCCAGAACACACCCAGACACTAGCCAGGCTGAAAGTGGTAGAGGGGCGATGGGGGTATGAATAAGACAAGCTATTGAGCGTCGCAAGGATTGATTGGGGAATGTACGTTCTATGCAACCTAGCAGAGGGAGCCGGCCTGGTGGAACTCCTAGTTATTATAATTTTGCACAAGTGTGCGAACATATAATGGCTTGAATTGTAACTAGTGTTTTTGAAAAATGAGATGATGGTTAACTTCAGAAGTGCAACAAATAGATGCTTATTTCCTGTTTCAGTTTTATAATAGTTTCCATTACATTAGCCAAGATATGGATCAATCAAGTACAAGTTTAAAGTGCTTGCGAATGCCAGAACGTTGGCATTTTGGGCTCCTATCTTTTACAATTTCATTTCTTTGATATTTTGTGTATAGGCATTTAAAAATGATGACTGCATACAGCGAACGATTTATAAAATAGTGACGTACACCAAAATACGTGGCGTCTCTATTGAGTGTTACGTGTGTAGTACTGGCGCTATATACCTTGTCTTATTCATATGTCAGACGAGCGGGCCGCGTCGCCGCAGTTCCGGCGCGACGCGCTGTCCGTCATACAGCGGCACTCGCCGCAGCACGTGTACCAACACCAGCACCCACAGCCTCCGCCAGGTAAACTATGAACCTCTATAGTGCTCGCCAAACTTCTGGGCCGCCCTGAAGTTGGCTTTCTGATGCGCAAGGCACGAAAGTGTGCTGTTTTTGTATGAGATTTACTACTACGCAGCCATTGTAGCCAACTTCAGGGCGGCCAAGAAGTTTGGCGAGAACTATACTAGCTTTTGTATCTATTTTGTATGGACAATATACAGGCTATCTTGAAAAAAAAAAGCACGCGTTTTGCCATATATCCCAAAGAAATCAATTTAGAATTCAGTAGCAAATAATGCCTGATTATAGTTATCCAAACATGAAAACACCGAACAAATTAGCAACTTTATAATTTAATTGATTATTTTAAAATGTAGGCAAGAACAGATAGATTGTATAAATTTTATGCCAGATGAACGACAATTATCATGATAGTGTCTTCATTCTGAAAAATTATTCCTATTTCATTATAAGTTATTTAAAAATATTAGTCTGTTCCTTGTTGTTCAATGCAGGGATATGTCTCTTTTCATACAGAGAAGACTTATAATAATACTTGTGAGACACTCTACTTAGACGAAATTTTTCAAACTTGATGTGGTGTGTTCGTAAATATGGAAATGGAACATCGAGTTTCGAAAAACTTCATCTAAGTAAAGTCTTCTCTATCTCGTATACACATGTGACATTATTTTTATAAAACTTGTTCTAAAAGCTCTTTATACTAAACCTACCATTGTTCTCAGGTCACGAAGCGTTCACGTCACTGGTAGACGTAGCGTCAGCGGCTACGGCTCTGCCAGTGCCGAGAGGCTCGCAGGCCGACGGCAAGCAAGAAAACAAGCAGCAACAGTCGCAGCAACAGCAGCAGCAACAACAACACCATGACCTCAGGTTTGTTAGCAATGACATATTATTCAACCATCTTACCTTGGCAAACTGCTTTTCTAAAGGCGACCATGCCTGTAACTTTCAAAAAAGTATGCTAGTAGCTTGCATACATGCTATTGTGACATTCACCAATCAGAAGTTGTTACAGTACAACAATTTTCTACATGTCCCTCGGCAATCATCGCATTTCCGAATACAAACGAATGCTTATTTCCATGTCCATCAATTATTAGATTAATCGTGTATAATAATTTAAATTCAGAACTAAGTACTTTACTGTAATTTAGATGCATGCAGTGCTATATTTCTATTTATGATAAGTATTATGAATGTCTTAGTGCGTATTTAGTTGGTTTGCCTTAATAAATAAATAAAAGAGCTGTAAAACTATTTTCCTTTCTAACTGTG
Source organism: Anorthoa munda (assembly GCA_945859665.1). NCBI lineage: Eukaryota > Metazoa > Arthropoda > Insecta > Lepidoptera > Noctuidae > Anorthoa > Anorthoa munda. Next base: position 15,287,754 of record OX243904.1, read on the forward strand.
GTTGCTTCCCTCCCGTTTTTAAAATAAATTAAATTGAGTTAAAAGAGTATTAACAACTCTATATACTTCCAAGTTGATTGAGAGTGTCCGGTCTGCACCAAGTGCGAAGGCCAATTGATAGAAATCCGACGACTGACGAAACACGAAGTTTGCCGAGGGACAATAAGAAAATAGATTGTACTGTAAATCACAATGGCTTGCAAGCTACATACACACTTACAGGCATGTGTAGTATCGCTTTTTTCCTAGCAGTCGAAATCCGTTTGATGTATTGGTCAGTGTATTCGCGTTACTTGTGTAAAACAAAATATACCCTTTATTATTGTAATATAGTACATTACTGCAGCGGCCAGCAAAATAGGCATTGATGGACGAATGTGTAGCCGAGGCACACATACGTAAGTCCATCAATGCCTAGTTGTGGCCAAGGCTTGTATAGTACTTTTCTCAAATAATGCGCGGAAATTAAAACTAAGTATTACCTAGAACTCATTTTGACAAATACAAGTATTACTTTTCAAAATCAAAAATAAAAAAAAAAACGAACAACGAGTAACAATAATTTTGCCCGCGTTAAAATGTTCATTTGCTTTTTTTTCAATAAACAGCTTTCTATTTGCAAGCCAGTTCGAAATTTAAATAAAACCTTTGATAAGTTACCTCCTTGGTTTCAATGTTTCGGAGTAATAGTACATTACTGCAGCGGCCTGCAAAATAGGTATTGATGGACGAACGTGTAAATGTGGGCCGAGGCGAAGCCGAGGCACACATACGTAAGTCCATCAATGCCTAGTTGTGGCCAAGGCTTGTATAGTACTTTTCTCAAATAATGCGCGGAAATTAAAACTAAGTAGTACCTAGAACTCATTTTGTCAAAATCAATGACGAACAACAATAATTGTTCTCGCGTTAAAGTGTTCCTTTGTTTTTTTTTCAATAAACAGCGTTCTATTTGCAAGCCAGTTCGAAATTTAAATAAAACCTTTGATAAGTTACCTCCTTGGTTGCCATGTTTCGGAGTAAAACATAGTTCCATTTTTAAACTACACGACAGATATGAGTTTACTATGGAATTTATTTGGCCGCTAGACACGACAGATATGGATTTTCATACAACTTTTGCCGGCCGCTGCGCGCATGTATTTGACCAGTACAGCAATTTCGATTTATCTCGAAGAAGGTTGTCAAAATAATGATCACATTTCCAAGCATGTTTGAGAAAAAGATCGTTCCATTTTTAAATAACACGACAGATATGAGTTTACTATGTAATTTATTTGGCCGCTAGACACGACAGATATGGATTTTCATACAACCTTTGCCGGCCGCTGCGCGCATGTATTTGCCCAGTACAGCAATTTCGATTTATCTCGAAGAAAGTTGTCAAAATAATGCTCAAATTTCCAAGCATGTTTGAGAAAAAGTTATTTTGTATTAACCGACTGTACTGCCAACATTGTGTACTCTCAACTTTAGGGCTATTTGGAATGGCTCATGCCGTGGTTTAAGCTAGTAAAAAAAATTGTCTGTACTACGTTTTCTTTGATCATCATCATCATCAGCCTTTTAATGTCCCCACTGCTGGGACACAGGCCTCCTCTCTGTGAGAGGGAATGGACCGTAATCCACCACACGGGCCCAGTGCGGGTTAGTGGATGTCACATGTCTTTGAATTTTTGGTGCTAGAAATTCAAAGAGTTTGGCTTGGTTCCATCACGATGTTTGAAAATACGATGTGATGAAATAATTTACACAAAGTAAAGCGCCTGCCTGGGTTTAAACCCACGACCTACAACTTGTAAGTCGCGGCCGGTACCACTGGTCCACCAATGCTCTGCTTTTTTATTTGATAGATCATATTAATTGGGCGTTTTTAACGCACGTGAATATAAGCCACGATACAGGAAAAAACTCAATGAATTCAGTTTAAAATTATTAATTAATTGCACAATTACCTACATAAAATGCTGGTAAACAGAAACTTGCACACTAACTCGAAACTTGTGCAGTAAGTAGGTACAATATGATAATATAAGGAAAAAGATCGAATTAACTGTAGTCATAATTTTACTAAACAATATGAATTAAATACCTATACTTTGTACTCATTGTATATTATTTTCATTTCACAGATTCATGGCGCAGAAATTCCCGATCGGTTCTCAATTCCCGGTAAGCATTTATTTCTGATTATTTTAATTTCTTCATAAATTGATGTCATCCCATTAGATTACTATAAAACTTAATAATGCGAGTCATTGAGTACCAGTAGTTGCAAGCACATGACAGTAAATACTTTATAGAATATTATTCTGATTTAAACTCGTTTCGATACTAATAATAAATATTGTTTTCAGCAAATGATGGACAGAAGAGTTCAGTCACAGCCTCAATACATGGAGAGAGACAGACAGATTCAAATACAGAGGAGAGACGCGTAAGTACATACTATTCTTCTTTTTTTGAACTTCCTATGAACAACTGCCATCTCTCTTATTTTTTTCCACCAGACTGAAACGCTGTGTTTTTAACCTCCAACTGAAAAAGTCAGGTGTTATAAGTTTGACATTTGTTGCTGTGTATCTATGTGTTTGTCTGTGGCATCATATCTCCTAAACGGATGATCCGATTTTGATTTAGTTTTTTTTGTTTGAAAGGTATCTTTGTCGAAAGTGTTCTTAGCTATGTTTGATTGAAATCTGTTCAACCGTTCAAAAGTAATTCGCATTTTATTCTTTGAATCTGGGTTTTTTTCGCAAGATATCATGTCATAATTATTTGTTTCGATAGATTGTCGATTGAAGCGAGTCTACTAGGTACTAGGAATATTATATTTAGTTCATAAAGCATGAAATAACAATAAAATTTTAATTTAACGAACCGCCAACGTTTACAGCAGTTTATTTAATTTACTTAGCGGTTCCCCGACGCGAGTACGAGGCATATTTTTTGCCTTTTAGAGGTTTTTACGTCGGGGCTTTTTAATTTAAATTTAATTTTAAATTAAATATCATGGGGGGCAGTATGATTTGGTACCAGTTTTCATATTAATTTCCTATGACAGCAATGCTGTGCCGGGTTAGCCGCCAACACAATAAAAAAAAACAAATAAATGTAATGTAATGCATTTAATATTGATTGAAATCTTTCTGAAACTTTTATTTTTACATAACTACCAACCTTTACCTTCCTACCTACGTTTGCTTCCTATATTGCAGAACATGACCTTCAAAATTCGGTGTTGAATTGTGTATCTAGTTTTTTGTATGACCAATACTTCAGTTTCCCAATCTATTGTTACAGTGAACGTGCGATCCACGCAATACACGAACGGCACGCGATGGAGCAACAACAGCAACAGCAACAACACCAGAGCCAGCAACAACAACAACACCAAGCGCAGATCATTCACGATCGGCATCATATGCAACACTCCATTGTAAGTTTTGTTACTTTTTGACTAGTGTTACTGAGTCAACTCGATACTTGGCGATTGAGCGCCATCTCGTTTTTAAGTATAGATAGACCATTAAAATATTGTGCAAAAAGTGTTATAGGTCTTACTATATTTCGATTATTAATTTCATAGACTAAACTGACAGCTACCAATGACTTTATTTTTTTTAATGTTACATGCGCGGAGCATATTGTTGTATAAGGCTCAATCATATAAGTGATTCATCAGATTGATGTGACATAACACCTCAATTTAATTTAACTAATTGCTCCAATTAAATGTTTTATGAAAAGAAACATTATATATTTAAATATAACAATGTTATTACACATACCTATATATATTATTGTAATAAATGAGAAATCGAAAGTCTGACAGAAATGAGTAGAAATTAAATAAGGGCTGCTAGTTTTTCAACAAATGTATTTTTTTGCCGTGAAGTAGTTCCATTTTCTACCTACTTCGATTTTCGATCAACTTTCGATCACTTAGGATACAACACTATTTTTATGTAACGATAAAGTGGCGACCCACCAAATGTCAGTTTAGTCTACGAAATTAAAAATTACGGATAAAGTAAATGATTTGCCTATAGTTTCTTGCTTTGAACTGCTTTTATGTCGCTTTTAATTATAACACAGCAGATATTTAACTTTTGTGCTAATATTAGTTTCTCATAAAAAACTGTATTTTGTTACTTATGATACAAGTCATACTAGCCTTAAGACAGTTTTAGCGGGTAATCAGAAATGTACCCAGTTACTGGGTAGTGGAGGTCAGACAGACGGTTACTCCATGTAAAATATAGGTACTCAGCTTCATTCGGTAGAATTCTCTCTATAAATATAGAACGCGATGTATCGAGTTGATACAGTTACACCATGATTACGCACATTAGCGTAAACTAGCTGATTGCTGCCCATCCTCCATAGTTGCAGGCTTCTATATAAATAAACTGCTCAAAGACTTAATATCCATCATTTAGCTGAGATTAATACATAAGTCGTACGATATAGCACGCGATGCAGGAGCGACACGCCGAGCAACAGCACCAGCAACAGCAGCAACAACAACAGCAACAGCAGCAACAACAACAGCAACAGCAGCAACAACAACAGCAGCACCAGCAACAGCTCCAACAACAGCATCAACAACAAATTATACAAGAGAGACATCATCAGCATCTTATGGTCAGTTTATACATGTACTGACTGTTATTCGTAAAAATTCTTCTTCTCTAATATATTCAAAACATTTATGAATACTGTGGTTACAATTTAGAATCACCAACAGGTGGAGAAGCCGGGCATTATAGACGCGGCATAATACAGTGAGTATTATTCCGCGTCTATAATTCCCGGCTTCGATGCGAAATGATAAAAATTTTGAATCTCACCAGTTCCATAACAGTTTCACCACTGATAAAAAAACCACTTACAATTTGAATAGTTGTAGGAGGTTTTAAGTTGCGTAAGAATATTTGCAGCCTATTTCGTATATAGAAAGATTAAAAAAAAAATAGGGCAGTTACCACACCACGTTTCGAGTCAAATCTGGGACTCTTCAATACAACGTCAAAATAAACTTATAAAAAAATATTGGCACAGATAAAAAACGGTTACATCAATGTTTACAAATTCACTTATTAATTATAATTCACGAAATTTCCAACTAGGTTGATACGAAACTCTCTGACCCCCATACTAGTTCTAAACTGTTACCTACAGTTGGCCACTTTTATTTTTCCAAATACAAAATTACTAAGGGATATGTTCTCTATGCAGGCTTACAGCATTATTGCGTTATGGAATACAATCGTACTATACATATTTTATTAGAGTGCCTACAGCAACAGATATTTTTTTTGCCAAATCACTTCATATTATAATTGTTTACTTGCCATTGACGTTGTACGAGTAGATAACGGTAGCAATTAATTTCATAAAGAACTGCAAGATAATTAATATCAAGTTGTATGTAGTTAGTAGGTAAGCAATAAGAGTCATCTGTTATCATATTTATATTTTGTTTCACAGAGCGTGTCGTCTCAAGATGGAGAAAGGCGAATGATTTCCTCTGTGACGTACAGTACGCCCAACAAGCCCAGGGCGCAAACACCGCATCATCTCGATCGGAAAGACACGTATGTATTAATTATTTGTTCACACAACTTTAATATCTCTAGATAAAGAATCGATGGAAGATTGGCCGACTAATTTATCTATTTGTATGAGTTTTTATAGATTCTAAACAATATTTTTTAACTTACCCTTAAATAACCTTTTTTTGGCCTACCCTTCTAATAGTGATATTCTAGTTCTTTTTTTAGCTTGTTTATCAATTTTGAAATTTTCTAAAAACTACTCTCTACATTTTATGATCTTGTTTTTTATTAGTGACTGATCAAATTGTCACCAAATTTTTGATGCAACCTTCGTTTTCAAGTCCTCGTATTCATGGTAAATAAAAGTTGGATAACCATGTTGCAAAAATAATTTTGTTTTGCCAGCAACATTTTTCTCAACGCATCGCTAAAATATGTAGCTGAAACAAAACTGTGCTTTGTTGTGTTGTTTCTCTTGAAAATACGACTTAATTTAGGACTAGACAATGAATACTCTTTGTCCATTATACAATCAACTAATGTTGTTCTGCATCCCTTTCCAGGCGCACAGTAGTATCGTCAGTATCGGTGGGTCCCGCCGTGGCGGCCGGCGTGGCGGGCGTGGCGGGCGTGGCGAGCGTGGCAAGCGTAGCAGGCGTGGCGGGCGGCGCGGGCGCGGAGGGCAGAGCTCGGCCAGCGGAGGGCACACTCACGGCGGCGTCACTGATCGATGCTATCATTACGCATCAGATCAGCCAGAGCTCGGATCAGAGGTTCCCGGTAAGTGAGATTTATTTGTCTTACTTTTACAATAAAAATTGTCTTGTATATTTTTGTTTATTTTTTTGTAAAACAGATTTATTTGAAAAACAGGTTTGACAAAATGTCAAGAGTTTGGTTAGTCTTCAATTAGAGCTGGGATCTTTTTCTTTCCGAGTCGATGAAAACTCTTCAAATAGTTTGAGCCCAGTAGATGGCCACGCCAATCGCAGCGTCAGTGGCATTCATAAGGTCCTCTAAAGTATGTGTATGGGCCCTTGGGGCATTCTAGCATTTGTGGCATATTGTAAATTGATGCGTATTTTCATGGGCTTAAAGGACTTCTACCACAATAATTACTTGCAACATTCGTCACGAATGACAGGCCTAATAATAATAAGCTCTTATGCATCAAACTACTTCAAAATCAATCAACATACTTCAATCTATACGTAACTGCGTCTTGCTGTCTCTTTCTGTTAATCTTGAGTGTATTCAATGCAAGAAACTTTTAGTTATTTACGCCGTTCCTATTTACTTGACAATGTTTGCACACACATAATACACAAAAAAGAAGAAGGAACAGAAAATAGGTACAAAGGTGATACTTATTTCTAAAGAAATCTCTTCCAGTATATCTACGAAGGAAAGACAAAAAAATACATGTAGAAATAGTATGTAGAGGGCAAAAAGTAAACACATAGGATAGTTTCAAAATGCTAGCTATTTATATAAAACCAGTGTTAGTACAATACTAAGTTATTCGTGCCACAGGACCGTCCCGACCGAGGCGTGACGCCAGCAGAACGCGAACGTGAAGAAGCGGCGCACGCGGCGGCCGCAGCAGCCGCGCACACCACCAGCATCAAGCTGGGGGACCTCGCCTCCAACATCATCACGCGCGACTTCTGCAGCCCCACCACGTCCATCATGCACCACAAGTGAGTAGATAGATATCTCAGACGCTTTGATAGCATAGCAAGATACTTTTAACACCGGTGAAGATACTGCATCATGCTTTGGATCTCGCTACGGGCGGCCGCTTTGAGTGTAGTAACAACTCTGCTGAACGTACCGTGTTTACTCTTGGAACACGATTCCAATTTGTTGTTAGAAAAAAAAACGCGTTTATTTAACTCCAATATTTATTTAAACAAATAGAAACATGATAATGCCAGGCGGTATTTTGACAAGTGCTTCTCAATTTACTAAAATTCGACTAATCTAAAAGTTATTGGTAGGTCCCGTCAAGAATTTTTTCGTATTTGGCTGTTTGTAAACTTCCATCTTTATGCAGTTGGATGACACTGCATTCACACTCTTATTAACGCCACAATTTGTTCCTCCAGTAACAGGTTTAGCGTGGGCAACTCTGAGGGCTACGTGAGCGGCGGTGCGGAGGAGTGGAAGAGACGGGACGCACCCAAGCATGCACCCTACCTCGAACCTGTCAGCCCGCCTGACAACCATCCTGCCAACAGGTAAACTATCTCTATAATTTTGAAAATCTGAACTAATTTATTTAAATTAGGCTGCGATCTAGCATTTTTTAAACGGCAATTCCCCAAAACGCCAACTCTTTTAACTTATAAATTCGTGTTCGTATAAGTTCTCGCTCACAATTGACTGCAATACTGGTCGCAGAAGCGTCGACAATAACGAAAATTTGGTCGCACGACTAATTGTGGTCATTGCAGTGTTTTTTGGTATTTAGTATGGACTGTTACTCTGCTGGGTCATCAGTGACTTTATTAGAGTCCTGACCAGATTTTCATTTCAAAACATTTATTTTATTTTGGCATCAAACAGTCATATACAATCAAAAAACATGCACTAATGTATCATTATATCTATTCCAGAAACAACAGCAACCGCCGCTACAGCTGCGTAGGCTCGTCAGGGGGCGGCGGCGGTGCGGGCGGCGCCAGCAGCGGCGCCGGCGGCTCCGGGGGCGGAGTGCTGACCGCCTTCGACTACGTCACCAACCGCATCGTGGAGGTGATGCGCAGTGACGCAGACGAGCGGACCAAGCCTCTCGCCTTCCCGACCACGGCGTATGCGTACCCGTACTCTGCGCTCAATGTGGCCACCGCGCCTGGAGATTGTGAGTATATCTTATTCAGAAAGAAGCTATACGAGTACTTATTTATATATTTTAGATGAAACGACTTAGTTTTGTTGGTGTACTATATGTGCATCACTGCCCAACCCTTGGCGTGATGTTATGTTATGAATATTGAGAAAGAAAGTGATTTTATCACTACACAACTATGCATTGTCTAGCAAAATATCTCGTGTGTTGGATTTGTTAGAGCACCATATTTTCGGTATTAGCACCCCCGAAAATCAGTACCATCATTTTCGGCATCAGCACTACCAAAACCTTGAAATAGATTCCCAGACCCCATGACGAAAATTCTGGTAGTCGTGTCATATCAGGTTTTGACCTAATTTTAAACACTAGTTCCTGCCAGCGGCTTCGCGAAAAAATGAGGAAGGATTTTGTGTATCATTTGTCACATTAGGGTCGCTAGTCTATAATATTAGTAAGATAAGATTAGGAACTATGAAAATGTTACCAATGATAAAAATTCCATATTTTCAAAGCCGCCATCTTGAATTTTTATTTTACATAATTGCCGGCATCATCACCTTCGAAATTGATTATTAACACGATCCCTTCTTTCCAGCGTCCAACAACGCGACAGCATCGAACGCAGTATCGACCCCGTGCCCGCCGCCGCCGCCGGAGCCGGCGCCGCTGATGTCGGCGCAGTACGAGCCGCTGTCGGACGAGGACTGACGCGCAGGCCCCGCGCGCCCGCACCCCACCGGGTAGCACAGCCGCTGCTCCGTTATCTGTCGCACGGGGACGCAGGACCTGCTGCCGTAGCCGTAGCCGTAGCCTGCGGCCTACTTCATGACATCGGGTTGCTGAGGACCTGGCTGCTGAATGAAGATTGAACATTTGAAGACCCTGATCCGGGATTTGAAGGAGAGAGATCTAAGATTTGAAGGGTTGATCTGGATGATAGCGCTCCAGCTAATAACAATGCTTCAAGCTAAAAAGCTTCGAGAATGGGTCGTCATACTCCGTCATAAATATCATAGCGCGGCAGATAGAGTGATTGAATGATCGATTGAATAATCATCCCCATCATGAAGCTACTTAAAATTTTACCATCAATCATTAACCATCACCTGAAGAACGGATTTTGAAGAGCGAAGCTTCAAAACGTATCTTAAGTTGGCTTAGAACTGAAAAACATAAACCAGAACCACTGAAGCAGACTGGAAGCCAGAAAAACAGGAAGGGAGAGCAAAACTGGACAAAATCAAGCAGAAAGATTATGAAAATAGTGCCCCAACTCGCAGTGTTCGTGCCGATAGGTAGCGGAGTGGCCACCTTGAGAACATTACCCTCCGGATACACGTGTATAGATCTTCAGTTATTTTGACGTATTACGTTCGTATACACACATTAACAGACTATGTAAATAACTTCAAAGTGTTCATTACAAAGTGACAGTAGTGACGTGTATCCAAATGGAAACAGCGGTGTACAAAAGACATTGAAATAAACTAGTAAGCAAGTATCGACATGTTAAGGGTGCATTTCGTGTGATCTCGGTTATGTGTCTGCTGACCTATTGGATCTATTCGTGTTAAGTATAGACGATGGTACTAAAATTGTATATTTATATGTTGTTTTGTAATGCAGGGATTAAATACCGTTCATGTGTTGTGGGAAGGCTTTAAGTGTCCGGTATTAAGCGATGCACTAACGTCAGTGCCCGGGCCCGCGAGCCACGATACGCTTATGAACATAACGCTGTCGATTAGTGAGAATACGATTATGAATTGTTATTTATTTAGTTATTCAACTGTTTCTATTATTTTCTCGTCTAAATGTAGTCGAACATAACGTGATTAGTAGCACTGCCGCTGAGTGACACAGTACCTCACTAATGTTAAGTGGCAGAATTACGAACGATTCGGTGATTCAAACGATTTAAAATAAATAAGAGATACGTTTAATCCAGTCTTCCACAGCCACTCTGACGGGGACTCCCCTAGGCTAGGGATCCGCGACTTCGTCCAATATTAGCTACACTTAGGAACTGTATATTTGTGAATAGACGCGTGACGTCATGGACACTTGCCCGGCATGCATTTCGCAGATTCCTCGTACTCGTTAGTTAGCTGTCGTCTGTCGTCTGTCGACGTGAGTGCGCGCCGCTCTTAGTTAACATTTTTTTATTGCTTCGCTTCGGATTTCGCTGTCGCCTCATCCATTAGGTTAGACTACGCGTAGTTCAATTTATCATTTGTTAATTTCGTATTGTAAATATCATTGTGTCGTTCGTTTAATGTAAACTTTGTGTATATCGGCTAGCCGCAGCGAAGTCCGGAACGGTCTCCGAGCTTTTGAAATCGAAACTGTACTCTGCTCGGGAACTGTCTACACCTTATTATACATATAGCGTTAACGTTAACGGAGTAGCGTAAGTAATATAAATTATATACATATGTAAAAGTGTATGGTTATTATGTATATGCATTTGTAATTATACAGGTTAGCTAAGAGTTGAATTAGAGATTTGATTTGGTTTTTTAGTTAGGAGGGTCTCGTGTGACCGATATAAATATAGTGGGGAGGACGGAGCGCCGCCGCCGCCGCGTCCGAGCTGCGCGCTTTACTTATGTACTATGTGCTATGTGCTATGTACTATGTGCTACACTCACCCGCGCCGCTGTACTCGCGCCTGTAGCCACATACTCCCCATCCACACACTCATACGTACATTGTTTGCTGTTATATGCCCAGTAATTGTCAGTTTTATGACTACCCTCATCCAATGTAAAAATAATCTCACCCAATTAGAGTTTATCATCGTTTGAGGCGAGATTACAGCAGCGCGTGGTGTTTTTGTAAATGTTTTCGAGTTATGTGTAAAAAACGACTGATTAAATTTACTTTGAGCGAGTGTATGGGTGGCGCGGCGGCGGCGGCGCTTACAAACACATTGTGATTTCTTTATAAAACGTTGTAATGTACTGTAAGTAGCCCAAGAAAAAAATAATCCTTGTAAGTCCGAACTTAAGTGAAAAACAAACTTCTGGGAGGACAAATCAATAAAATAAGATGCAAATCTAACGCCTGTGTTTTATTTATGCCGTCCGATTTGATTCGTGTGGGTGTATGAACACCTGAACTCATGTGTGTACTTAAAGACTCAAAAAAAAGCCCCTGGAAACCAGTGACTAAAAATAATCAAGAACTATCTTAAAATGACTGCCAATCTACATAATTGCTTATATGTACAAGCAAGCGACGTGGGCAGATTTTAAATTCGCAAAAACTGGGAGAAATGAGCCATTCTGTTTGATGAAAAAAAGGGTTGCTCTATTATGTACCTGTTAACCTTATATAATTATTATTATCTTCATATATACGTTATAAGTAAAAATAAAAGATTTTTATGTTTTCACAATTTTTATTACCTACTAATAAACTATTAAATCTTAAGAGATCGAAGCTCCTATTAGTAAAACTTATTTTTTGAATAAAATACTATTCGCAGTAAAGCTGTTGCTAATAAACCTATTAATATTTATCATTCTGCACTTTTTTCTTTGAAAAAGTTTAAAAGCAATGTGAAATAGGACCATGCTGTCTTGATTATCTGCAAACAAACAAAGGCAATTCGTTATTAGGATAATTTAAACTAATATTATAACCATTATACACTTATAAATGGGAAGTACTCATCCAATCACTAAAATTTGTCCATATATAGAGAGCTATGGGTAGAGATAGATATGGGTGAGTGCCATGAGCGTGCGGCTGACTCTGGCTAGGCCACCATAATGGATTTTAAAACGACCGACTAATTCTGATATTTGGCGACTAATTAGCTAATAAATCTGGGCGAAAACAAATCTTCGCTAGGTGGCCTAGTATTTGAGATATAAATTTGACTAAGCTGGCTGGGGAGCCTCCTGATCAGCCACCTATAAACACTTCTAACTTTTAAACCAATGACCGACTAATTCTGATATTTGGCGACTAATTTCGACTAATAATTAGCGATTAAATATTTGTGTTATCAAAATTAAAATCCCTGATGGTGGCCTAGCCAGATTCAGCCACACGCCATGAGCTACTTTTTCTCAAATATTACTATAGTTCTTGCGGGATAGGCCACTCCCAGCAAAGTCGCAGGTAAATGTCATAATACTACTTACAAAGTGCAGTACTGTACTTCTACATGGGAGGTGATCCTGTCAAAATTCCTTTACGGAGAAAGGAGGCTTTCGGCAATAAAAATATTTCAAAATTAACACTTACAGTGCTGTAACTGGCCAGTGAGATTACTGAAAACCCATGTGTCGTCACGTAAATTCCCTTTTGAGCTCTGGAAATGCAAAAAGAACTTGTTAAAACCCATTACACTCGTGAGGTGCAACGTCCTTAAGTGTGAGGCCAAACGAACGTAAATTTGTGGGTCACGTAAAATGCGTTGCGAAATTTACGCTGCATTCGGTTTCATACTAAAGTCCTGTTTGTGCCACAGCGCGACGCAAAATGCTGACCAGTGAGAGAATCTGCTGACTCACGCACATTATTTCAACCGAATTGCGCTCGAGGTGAGGGAGGGGACTGGGGAGCTAGGTAATCAACAACGCCCCGTACAAACGTAGAATCGCAACTGAAATTACGTCCGTCCGTCTGGCAGCCCAACCGAATTTCAGTTGAACGTAAATTCCGCGACTCATTTTACGCGATGCTCAACTCACAAAATTACATTCGTTTGGCCTCACACTTAGTCCCTTTTCACACGCTCCGGTTGTCGAGTAACCGCTACCGGGTAACCGGGCGAAGTGTTTAGCCATGTATGTAAGTTTTCACACGTACCGTACATGGCTATACATTCGCCGCCGGTTACCCGGACCGGACTTAGGGTATAACATGGTATAATATTATACTCCGTATATACCATTGGTTATTAGTACATTATGGTACGAGTGCGTAATGTTGGTGATTACGAGGACGGTAATCATCAATACACACGTGTATCATACGACGTTTTTCAACACACTTGTGAATAAAATAATACTAAAAAATCATTTTATTTTGTAGATCATAGATATTTTTCCTTGCAGTTTTCAGGTAGTAAACTTTCCATAAAGTTAAGGGCTTCACATATTATATCGGGCGGTGTACAACATAAATTTCAATAGTGAAAACGAGTTGTGAAAAAAAATTCGCAATGTCGGGCAAAATTAATCAGTTTTCCTACGTGCGCATCTAACAATGGCGATCGGCTATAGACTAAAATAATGAGGTTTCTTTTTTTTTGGCTTTTCGCGGATAGCGTTTTAGCCGCGTACAAAATGGGCAATTTCAAGTTTTCTTTATTACAAAAAAAAACTAAAGTTCTATTTGAGTGAAAGTTTTATTTATTAAATTTGTAGAAGTTGAAATTATCTATTTAAATAAGAAGTTGCATGAAATTAGCAAACAATAGGTAGGTACATAAATTTATTTGTACTATTGAGCACGATCTTTTTTGTATCGAAACTTTTCTAAGAACAAAGCATCTCAACCAATAAAATAAAAATAAACTATAACTCACTTGTGAATAATAGCAATGAAAAAGTCACAGTTTGATTACTGGTATCATTATGTGCCTCAGAGTTTGTAAAAAAACTCTCTGATGTGCCTAATTGCGGTGAAATTAGAACCACTTTATGAGTAAGTGTGTTGAAAAATGTTTGATCGACAGTGAATGATTGTGTTAAAGAAAATAAAAATCCCATTTAACAAAAAAAAAATACTGACTACTTAGGGAACTGAAAAGCAAAAAAAAATCTTTTTGTCTAGCATTTTGAGTTGGCGCCAAAGAAATAAACATTCAAATTAATTACCTAAAAAGTAGAATGATTGTAGCTACGTTGATCTTCGTTGATGGCTTGTTTGGCGCTGCCTCAAAATGCTGGTCTAAGGTTTTTTGATTTTGCTTTTCAGTTCATTATATAGAATCTGTTCGCAGTTGAAAATTCAGTAGAAAAATTATCAATAAATCCTTTTTTGTGATTGATTTTATTTTGAAAATTTAAATGCGACCAACTTTGAGGTAAATTCAAATAAAAAAAAAATTGGACCACTCTATAACAATGTATGCGTGGTCATACATAAAAATATACAATGTCATGTCGATTTGAGAACCTCCTCCTTTTTTTCGTCGGTTAAAAAAGAATCTGTTCTATCTAAAATTGTATATTTTTTTGCCTTTCTGCTTTTACAGAATTAGGGTAAACAACCCTGTCACTGGCACCCGGCACCCCTCCTGTTATTGGCACTTCTGAGTTTAAAGGCAAAAGCCAAGGAAACCATAGATTACGCAAAGCCAGTAATATAGGACTGGATGTATTGATGTTGGATTTTAGATAGCTTTTTTATAATTTAGTGAAAATATATGTATAATTTCTATTTCACTGGATGAAACGACTCTTAAAATAAAGATTAGAATATTTCCTTCAATGTTATTATGTTTTTTTTTTGTATGCTGGTGAATTTCAATATGGTTTTCTGGGCATTTGATTACGAAGCTAGGGGAGGCACTCTTTAAAGTGCCAATAACTGGTTATCTTACGGGTAAAACAACTTAACGCTGTCCCCCCACAGATGATTTTTTTATACCATTTTACACCCCATCTGTTATTCTTCTTGAATATATTATGTAGAATAGCTTTCAACTTACTGGCAAGTCGAGCCAATAAACATTCGATGGATAGGACTATCGTAGCAAAGGCTTTTCGGCGAAACGGACGCTCGAACTAATGAGTAACTATTCGAAATTGAGATATATCGATGCTATGGAATTTCGGCGATTCGGACTTTCGATCTGATGACTTCGGGGAATTAGCCATCGGGCATATGACATTCGGAAACAAGTAGTAAACCTCCAATAACTGGGTATCATACCCTATGTAGTAACTAAGTAAACATGAAAACAAAGTGTCTATGCTTGAGGAAATTTAAAATGGGTATATACCTATTATGAAGTTTACATGTCCGTGACTACCGCAGGACCACGACGCAAATAAAGTAAATAATTACTACTCAATTGGTACCAATTAGTACTCGAACAACAAAATTGGTACCATAGTAGTTTTCGAGAAAATCGACTTTGAAGGTGGTCCTGCGGTAGTCACGCTCCATTCAGCAGGACCACCATGAGCGCCGAAAAAGGGGGCATGCTACAGCTATTCTAAGACAAATAATTACTACCCATAAATGTGATTCATTTCGTAAAAAAACCAGAACTGAAACATTTGTATTTACCGAGAAATCAACGATGATAACTTTCGCTCGCTCGTTCAGCAGGACCGAGACTTTGAATGTTAATTCCAAGTTTGTGGAGCTTGTCGCTTTCCTCAAAACTACATAGAAAATTACTACCGAACAAGATAAAATTAGTACCCAAAATTCACAACTAGTTCTCCAGTAGTTTACGAGATATACCATGCTATTGGTGGGGTGGCGGTAGTCACGGTGTTAAATTTACATTTCAAGATTGCCCTATTTAAAATTTAGTGATTTCTTCCCAAATTATACAAAAATTACTATTCCTACAGAAGTTATAGTGACCAAAAATTCAGATACCTAAGTGTTGTATTTTATGAGAAATTAGCTTTCATTACTTTTCCATACTAAATCATCGCGTATAACCCGACCATATTAAGTTGTCAATGGTATTGATCAGTACACTCGTGCACATAAGTTTATGGACGTCGGAATCGTAATAACAACAGTTCGCTATCTATAATTTTTATACAAACTGTGTACCTAGGCACATAACAACAACAAAAAATAGGGGGGGGGGTAGGTAGGTACTCTAATAATTATTTTTCTGTAATGTAAGTACCTATCTACCTACCTTCTGCTGTGTTGTTATATGAATATCATTAAAGAGCAATAGGTTTTTCTTGTTTATTTCTTTCCTACTAATTTACTATTGCTATTTGCTATTGCTTACCTACGTATTAAAAAGCTAATTTTCTGCATTAAAAATTATATATTATTTTCCAAATATGGAAGCGATTGACGACCGGGTCCTGCGGTAGTCACGGACATGAAGTTTACCTGTGAAGCATGATCAGCACTGCACTCTTGGCTCTCTTGGAACCGTTGTACCAGCCGCAGTCATACAGGGCATCCGCCAATCGCTTGCTCTGTCACAAACAAGAAATCAATACATAGATGTATATACAAAACGATAAGTCCTGCACTGGCTGACTGTCCAACACCCAGAGCCTAAACCTTTGGACCTAGAAACCAAAAAATCCACAATCCACATAGGCCAGATTTTGCGAAATTCTCTTACATAGGGAATAACCTACATAAAATGCAGCAATTGTTATTTAGTCTTTATAAAAGTATCATAGATAGGTTCTAAAACTTACAGAATCGATAAGCTTCTGTCCATACCAGCAAAGCAGCCAAGTCTGGGTAAGCGCTGTCACTAAGAACGACTTGTACGCCACCTCGTTCCATTCCTCGATCAACTGATTAACAAATATAGTTCTTATGGGTACAGGTGGTTATCGACACACTGGCAATCTTTTTTTCAAGTTCAGAATTTGAAGAACTTTTAGATTAGGAACAACATGCAAATCGCGAAATTTCTTTTCATCAATTCAATCAGCTGTTACCTACATTTTGTGGAGTTATAAGTAATGTGACATAAAAGTAAATCCTGAGCAGCAGTTTTTTTTTTATATCAGAGTTGCTGTCATAGTAAAAGTTGTTCAAATTCATAAGCTTTTTCAGGAGTGCGGTACTCCAGCAAAATAATGTCTCAAATAGTCAGTTAAATGTTATAGATAAAATTAGTTGCCCAGCTTCTGTAATTACTGCGCACAAAAAAAAGGTACCGACGAATTGAGAACCTCCTTCTTCTTTGAAGTCAGTTGAAATAAATGACTATCCCATAAAAGCAGCACTGCTATCTGTTTTTATCTCTGATTGTTTTTGAAGTTTTATTAAAATTTTAAAAGTTCTATAGAAATTACCTATAAATAAATATTCTTAAAGAAACATGTAGTTTTTTTTAACACTTGTGTATACATCTGTACTAAACTTGTAACACTATCCTACATATTTTAGAAGATAGCATAATGTACTACGCGGTCGCTTTTTTGTAACCACCTAAACATGGTCGGGTTACCACAGTCTTGCACTTCCCAATGTCTTTTATTTTATTATCACATTTATAAAACGCGCCAACACGCACACGCAAAAGCTCGTTAAACGCTTGTTATGTACTAAGCTTAAATTTTACAGGTATACAACTGAACTTAGCAACTAATTATTGATATATCATTCAGTTTATATATCCACATACAGGTTTATCGGTGGCCAAATAACTCCGCGCGCATTTGACCGTGAACGTGGTGAATTGAATTTCATCATTATTTATTAATTACTTACAGGATATAAATGAAACTACACATCCATTTGAAGGTAGTTCAAGCTACGAAATAACGTTTATAGTAAGTCTTTAGAGCTCTTGTTCAAAGTGTTAGGTAGCACCTATTGAAGTGTTTTTATATTTAATTAAATAACCTTTGAACGGTGCATTTTTTTATTGCACAACTAATTAAAACTAATTCTTACGAAGTCATGCACAAAAGATTATAAGAATCCGCTTAACCGTTTCAGAGATCCAGCAAAACCACAAACGGTACTGGATCAACTTTTCAGCAGAAGAAAGAACAAATACAAAATAAGTTGCAACGTTTACCTCGTCTAGACAACTAATTATATAGCAAGTATTTATTTCAAAATTACCATTAAAAAGAAAAAGTCCGGCTGCGGTAACATTACCCTAGCAGGAAAGGTTTTTGGGGAAAAAAACTATAAATGCAACAAATAAAAAAAATGTGCGCAACAATTACAGATGCTGGGCAACTAATTATCTATAACACATAAATGACTATTTTCGACATTATTTTGTTGGAGTAACGCACAATCGTTTCAGCCACCCCAATGAATTTAAAGTCACTCTGTTTAATAATGAAGAAACTTCGACGGTAATATATTTATGAAAGTCCAAATAATACTAACCACGCAACAAAAGCCACAGAAGCATATGATGATGGAGCTGTTCATGAAGTTGATTAATAGCGCGAGACTGAACATCTTCTCCACATCACCAGTCAGCCTGCAAAGTAAGGTTGGGTTGCTCTTCAAATCGATAGTCTATCCCTGACATATTATAGACTAATTACCTAAGAACTAATTAATTCTAGCTATATTTTCATGAAGCAGGTGGCTCACAAAAAATCATAGAAGACGGCTACCTGATCAGCGCATGATGTCTCAGCACAATCTCCGTGATCTGCTTCTGATGTCTTTCTTCCCAGTAGTTGTTGCCGATAGACATCACTATCTCGCCCTGAGTCCGGAGCATCTCTTCGCTGACTGCAGCTGAAGAGACAACTTATTACTATGGCCAAGATGATAGACTGCCAAAGAATTACAGAGGGAGCCAATATTTCAATAACAGTCCAGGAACTGTATTTTTCTCTGTGAGTGGCAATGAACCGGACAAAAGCCTCCCTAGACTAAGGCCCGGTTTGTCGACGCTAAATTATTGCAATATTAATGTGACAAATTGTCAAGCACGTGTTATCTGCCTGTGATTGGTTGTATGAATTTTCAAAAGCCAATCACAGCAGATAACCGTCGATTATTCGTCGATTACGTTAACAGTCCGATAATCGAGTTTTGAGAAACCGGCAGCCGTATTGCGTAAGTGCGCAAAGAATACATCTAGCAGAATGCGCGATCTCTCTTCGGTAGGTATCGCCATTTCAGAACCTTTCTGGCGACCATCGTTGTCCGAGCAGGTACCTAATACACAAATTACATTGAACTTAAATACGACATGTGAAATAGTGGTCTATCTATGTATGTACAGTCAGTAATAGCTGTTACCTGAACCACCTGCTGTTAGCTGACCCACTAAAAGTTAGACGATTTTGAACCTTCACCAAACAGCAATAGATCAATGTTATTCAATACGTATGAGCTTATCGAAATAGAACGCCTTGTTCAAGGTAGGCAAATATTATAGAATACAGTTATGACAATTTGATCCTAGAGTGAACCTAAGTCAACATGGTTGCGCGTTCAAAACTATCCTTCCACTTCTTGATGCTATATGTTTACAATTCAATTATGTTTTTTTAATTCAAAATATTATTTATATTCAATTGAAATACAAATAACAACAGAAATGAAAAACAAAACAATAATGATTATATTCAATCATCATTTCAGCCAAAAGACGTCCACTGCTGGACATAGGCCTCCCCCAGGCGTCGCCACATTGACCGATTCCGTGCGTCTCGCATCCAGCGCCTTCCCGCAACCATAACCAGGTCATCGGTCCACCTAGTGGTAGGCCTTCCAACATATCGTCTATAGTAGTAGAGTCTATAGAACTTTTCGGCCCATCGGCCATCCGTTCTGCGAGCAAAGTGCACTGCCCACTGCCACTTAAGTTTGGCAATTCTTCGGGCTATGTCGGTAACTTTGGTTCTCCTGCGGATATCATCATTTCTGACGTGATCACGCAAGGAAACTCCGAGCATAGCCCTCTCCATTGCCCTTTAGGTGACTTTAAGCTTTCTGATAAGGCCCATTGTGAGCGACCACGTCTCGGTCCCATAGGTGATCACTGGCAACACACACTGGTCATAGACTTTTGTCTTGAGACATTTCCCGAACGCCGCCCAGCCGAGTCGGATTCGTCGGTTGACCTCTTTCTCGAAGTTGGACCTACCCAACTGGACCGTTTGTCCCAGGTAGACATAATCATCTACAACTTTGAGTATAGAGTCTCCGATCTTGATAGGAGTGGGTGTTACATGGGCATTCATCATGACCTTGGTTTTGTCCATGTTCATTTTAAGATCCACTCTTTCGGAAGCTCTACTGAGGTCATCGAGCATTTTACTGAGGTTCTCCATGGTCTCAGCCATGACCACTATGTCGTCGGCAAACCGAAGGTGAGTGATGTACTTGCCAATAACGTTGATGCCAAGCGCTTTCCAATCCAGAACCTTCAAGACATCCTCCAGCGCAGCAGTGAACAGTTTCGGAGAAATGACGTCTCCCTGTTTCACGCCGCGCTGGAGAAGGATTGGTTTCGAGGTCTGTCAAATTCAAGGTCCGGGTTAAAAATACCCCGCGGCACTTCCAGCTGGATTCACCAGCGACCAGCCTACGCCCTACTCCAGACTACTCGTCGAGCGCCTGCTTCCACCTACGACTTGACTCAGGACAGTACTGGACCACTGAGAGATAAATGGAATTCAGCACCTACTTGTAGAACGGCCCGAACACCACCTTGTTGCCCCTCCGGCTTGACTGGTTTTTTTTAAATAAATATTTTTGTTAAATGGTTTCCGCCTTCTTCTTATTTCACGCCTTATCCCTTGGGACGTTGGAAGAAGGTAGGAGCACTAACCGTTTCACTGGCGAGCTTCGAAGGTGAGTGATGTACTCGCCATTAACGTTGATGCCAAGCGCTTTCCAATCCAGAACCTTCAAGACATCCTCCAGCGCAGAACAGTTTTGGAGAAATGACGTCTCCCTGTCTCACGCCGCGTTGGAGAAGGATTGGTTTCGAGGTCTGATCCTGAAGACGGACTGACATGGTGGCGTTTTTGTACAAACACTTCGACACCTCAATGTACCGGTAGTCGATCTGGCACCGTTGGAGAGACTGCAGTATAGCCCAAGTCTCGATCGAATCGAAGGCTTTCTCGTAGTCCACAAACGTCAAAACTGCGCGCGAGACGATTCGTGATGACTCTTAAAAACAACTTGTAGACATGGCTAAGAAGTGAGATGGGCCTATAGTTCTTCAGCCGGGCATTGTCGCCCTGCTTGAAGAAGATTACCATCACACCCCTGCACCATGCCAGTGGCGTTTTGCCCTCGAATATGACGGAATAAAATAGCTTCTAAAGGGCCTTAAGAACCGGTTTTCCGCCCGCCTTCAGGAGTTCAGCCGTGATTCCGTCATCACCCGGCGCCTTGTTGTTTTTAAGCTGTTTCAGAGCCATCCCAATCTCGTACAGGCTGACGTCCGGGATATCTTCGGTATAGTGTCTAAGTCTTAAACAACTGCATCCAGTTCATATTCAACCTCCGAAAATATGACCGTGTGTGTCGAGCAAATGTGTCGAGCTGCAGAACTGAACTCAAATGGATGCCCATTCGGCAGAGAAGAAATTTTCGCGCCTTGACTGCGCTTTTCTCTCTACTCAACTCTCCCACACCTCCTTCTTATCTAATATCTCACTTTCAATATCTATGTACTTCACAAGCTAAGAATCTGCGTTCATCTAACAATCTTCTCTTGCTCTGTCCTTCTCATACTTCGGATTTTGTATTTTTATCCTTTCATATTCAATCCATTCTTCTCTGGAATGCGCTTCCTCTCGATATCAGGACGGCCACCAGTCAGTATGCATGTAAGCGGAAGTTGCGGCATTATTTTATAAACGATTAGCAGAGTCGTCTCAATATGCGCCTTTCTATTAATTTATATATATATATATATTATTTTATATATAGTATTTATTATAGTACATATTTAAGTATGCTTATTTTAACTATATACTTTTGTACTAATTTTGTGTTGATATTATTATTTCATTTTTATGCACCTGCCATGCTATCTCTACACCACCCGTGGTTGACTGGTAGAGAATGCCCCAGGCATTAAGTCCGCCTATGTACTTTAATGTTGCATGAAGTTTTAATAAATAAATAAATAGTGTCGGGTCAATCTAGCTCTTGGGTCGTTTGCTAAACTCGCAACGGGCTTGCTGATTGATGTGTTCAACCACCCATAGAATGTCTCGATCTCCCTCAGAAGCTCCGGTTTGGCGGATACGATCCTGCCATCTTCGGTCTTCAGTCTCGTGAGCTGGCTCTGCCCAATAGCCAGATCCCTTGAAAATACCTTGGAGCCTTTATTTCGCTCAATGGCGTCTTTAATACGCTCGGTATTAAAGCGGCGGAGGTCTCTTTTCAAGGATTTAGAGATATGCCTATTGAGCTGCCGGTATTTGCATGCCTCTCCTTCATAAGCTTGAGGGTAGGATCAGATAGCTTTTTGTTTCTATCTGTACGACGGGTCTTGAAAAATTAGACCCGACCGTATGGACAGCTTCCACGAACCCGTCACTGTATTCGTCCACGGAGCTCCCTAGGCACTCAAAACGATTCTGGAGCTGAAAGCTCTCGGGGTTTTGGACCTGGATCTGTGCTGGACGGAGCGTGGACTTCATCAGTCGAGACCTTTCAAGCTTAATATTAATGTTCAATGTGCCTCTTACCATGCGGTGATCGCTCCCGGTTTTTACCGAATTGATCACAGAGACATCATTGAACATTTGCTTCTTGGTTGACATGATGAAGTCAATCTCATTTTTTGTTACACTATCGGGGTTCTGCCAGGTCCACTTCCTATGTTCACGCTTTTTGAAGAAGGAGTTCATCATATAGAGACCCTCCTTCTCCATAAAACTGGCCAGTAGGTGACCCCGGTGGTTCCGACGTCCAACTCCAAATTGCCCCACTTCAACCTTCAGATAACCCTATAATACTCCAACGCAACCTGCTCAATTCCTCTTCGAGTTCGGTGATCTTTTCGTCGGTCCGAAGTGTGCGCGTGTTGTATGTTGCCAGGTCCAGTCGTCGGTGTTTGTTGGGGTAGCCGGATCCCGTCCGGAGATTCTTGGCACCCCTTGCCTTGCCGTAACCTCACTGTTTTTTTCTAGACCTCTCGAAGGCATTGACACTGTCTCTGTCCCTATTTTGCTCACGAGATTGTTTCAGATTAGTTCTGGGGCCAACCCTTTTCCTTATTTATATAAACACACTCTGTAGACTGTCCCTAACAAATTGCAGAATCATAAAATACGCTGATGACACAGTGTTACTAGTTCATGGAAGTGCGCTGTCATGCAGAATGTGCCTTGCAGCATATAAATATTACGAATTGGTTAAATAACAACTTGCTCACCCTGAATTTAGAAAAACAAAATTCTTAATGAAATAAATGCACCACGGCTTATATCACAACCAGCTTCCTCCTCACATGAAAGATATCCAGCCCCAGTAACCAAGAGTTATTTAACCGCTGGTTCTACACGTCAAAATTGCATAACAAATAGTTTATTCATAAAATATAATAAAATAAACTATTATATAATATTATATTAAATAAATAAATATTATATTAAATAGTACACACAAAACACTTAAAAGAGAAAGTACATATAAAGATTGTACATATAAATAACTGTTTATTGCTTATAGTTAAAAATATCCTAACGCTAACGTTTTAAAAATCAAATTTGCTTATCTGTATTATTATTGTATTTGTTCATCGAGTAACGCTAGTCTGACAAATTCATAAAAATTATATAATTTTTAATGTTACAGGCAGAGGGTTCAAATTCGTTTGTTTTTAGGATGGGTCAGGTAATAGCTATTACTGACTGTAACTTTTCGCGAAATACAAGCGTATTACCCATCGGATAAGACCTGACGAGCTGCTGGTCGATACTGACGTAGAACAGGCGCCGCACTCGCCTGGCGAGCAGGTCGAATTGCGTGGTGATGTGGCACAGGAATAGACAGAACAACATGTCCCACGCCACGTTGAACCAAATCACCACCAGCGCTAACAAGAAAATCCAGACGTTGGTTAGGGAAGAAAAAGATACGTTGCTTTAGCTAGACAAAGATACATTCTAAGAAACTTCAAAATGTAAGAGATTACCGGCGCTACCCAAAGCGCAAATTAATCCTATATCTACATTTCAAACTTTTTGACAATCGTTATCGCAAAATAGAATTTCGCTTTGTCTTAACCATTTTGTTGGATTTGACGATGACGATTGACCTTTGTAAGGTATATCTCATCTTCTGAACAGAATTCATATGTTAGGTAATCCATTTTTTAAAATAAAACTCACAGCTAAAACCTCTGAGTCTAGAAGCATGCAACTTTACTTAAGGTATAACACAAGGTACTAAGGAAGGTTTTCTGAAAAATTATCCTGGAATAAATGGGATGTATTGACGATTTTTTAAATTATTTAATTTTTATGGATAAGTTTGTTCCCAATAAAGACTAACCATGCCAGGTCTGCACAACGAGCGTGATCTCGTAATAGATGGGCTGGTAGGGGTCGAAGGGCAGCCAGTACAAGAAGTGCAGCACCATGGGCGAGTCGTAGCCGCAGTAGCGCGCAATGGTGATGAAGTATGGCGGAGACAGGAAGCTGATCAGCAGGGCGTTGTTGCACCAGTAGTACCCTGGGGAGTAACGATTACAACAGTACTTTTGATAATAGGCATTATAAGAGGCACCGAAGCAGTGGTCCGTGTAACGTAATAACCAGCGTTGCCAATCTGTGGGGAATTCCCCAAAATGCGGGGATTTTAGGTCCGATTGGGTAATTTGTGGGGAGAGCGATTATGTGGGGAAAATGCGGGGAATTTAGACATTTACACTAGAACTGAACTTAGATGTAATAAAAGTAGCACTAGAAGTATTTATATGCAAGGGCGTCGCCAAGGGGGGGCAATTTTTGCTTTCTCTAATCTATAGGGGAGGGGCAGCTGCCCCCCCCCCCCTATAGATTCTAAAAAAAAATGCCAAATGAAAGCAACCACAGTCTTGAACTTGAGCGAAAGCGTTTTAAAGAATTTGAAAACAGAGCATCTAAATCGCCAACACACTGACACTGTCGTAGCGCTTATGGCCACTAGAGAAGGTATTAAGAAGAAAGGAGATCGCTTGAAATTTGATCCTTCAAATAATATGATAAACAAAAAAAAATAGCCTTAATGAGAACAGCACAAAGTAGAATACATATATATATATATATATTTTATTTTTCGATACACTCTTGACCACTATCATACTGATTTGAAGATTTTTGTAAAAAATATGTTTGATTATATGAACATTACTTTTATTTATTTCATAAAATTTTTGGGGAAGATGTGGGGAATATTGATTTTACATTCCCCAAATTTGGGGATTTTCAGTCAGGTTTTTGGGGAATCCAGACCATGGACGTTGGCAACACTGCTACTGGGTTAAGGTCGCCTTTCCTTTTTGGCATGCTTCCCGGTTCAGTGCGTCCTTCATATAGGTGTTTTTAGTTTGGTGATGTCGTCGGCCTAACACGCTTTTGGACGCCTTTTTCCTAACTTATGCTTATGTTGTAAGGTGTTTAATAATAATTATCTGTTTAAGGAGTTGTGTAATAATCACAGTAAATAATAATAGTGCAAGTACAGAAGCGTCACTTCGCGCAACAATTTATTAAAATAGCGACTCTTGCTGCTAAGCAACAAAGTGCAATTCAGCTCGCATAAGCGCTTAATGCCTAACTTGACATTCACCTAAACGTTCCGTTCTCTTCTAACGCGTAAGTCCTTTTTTCTGGAGACTCGGCATCACGCACACTCGCACGTCGCGTCGTTTCGATACCGGTGAGCATCCTCACGAAATTCTTAGAGATAATTTGTTAACACTTTATATAATTAGGTATGTGCTACCAACACTCTGGCTCGAAAATCTTTATACCACGTCACGACAAGACAAAAACTCCTCTATTTTAAGGAAAAATAAATGAAATCTGTAGATTTTTTTGCCAGATTTAGGTAACCTTGTAGATTAAATTGATGGATCGAGTCGATGAATCTTACTTAAATCAAAGATTCACTACAGACCTTTTACAATCAAGTTGAGCTGCTTGAGCGCCCCCTTGATGATTTGGTGCTCCTCCTCTGTCACCTCTCCTTCAGGCCACAGGTCTCGCAGCTCGGTCGCCAGGTTCTCGAACACCGGCCGATGGATCACCATGTTGATGGACTTGAACATTGCTGTATTTAATAGGAATAGCTTTAAACAAGGCTGTGGTGATGTGGTAGGTTTCTTGGCAAAACAAAATAATATGATGCCTTCGGACCATAGAAATTATTATATCTATGCTTCGGACACTTAATTGATATATCCATATACTTACCAATGATGACTATATCTATACTATAATATTATAAAGAGGTAAAGTTTGTGAGGTTGTAGGGGGTAACCTACTGAACCAATTTAGATGAAATTTGGCATGGAGATAGTTTGAGACCCTGGGAAGGACATAGGATAGTTTGTATTTTATTGTATCTAGATCTTGTATCAAATGATATTATGCTCCTATTTTACTTACCGAAAAACGGTTCTGTGTGCTTTGGTCTATATATAATGGTTTGTATCAATTAGTGCTGTTTTATATAGTGGATATTATTTGTTAAAAGTCTGACTGAAAGTCTGTCTTAGTCACGATTGACCAGACTAAAGATCGCTGCATACGTAACGTGTTTTATTTCGGACGAAACGGGACGATAAGTTTTTACCCGACTGCCGAAGAAGGGTGTGGAATGTGTTTATCAGTCTATGTCCATGTTTGTTACTATGTGGCGATCTAGAGACCAAACGCGTTTGACGATTCTGATGATTCTTACGTCAATCGATTCGCCTTAACCTTGCAACTGTCTCTGGCTTCAATAAAATAGAAAAATACAAAAATTGCGGCTTTTGGGCGCCATATCACACTTTTGTTTTCTTCCAAACCCACCGTGTGGGGTATCAAAATAAAGGGTTTTAAGAGGTAATATCAAAAATTTATAACAATTGTATGTTTACATGTACCTAATTCGAAAAAAATAATGTTAACTGAAAGGTTTTGGTCAGCCGTCTCGCGAACATTTGTATCCTCCGACTGCACAACATGAGTTTCTTCTTGTTTACGGCTTATTAGTTCGCTTCTTAAGCAGTTGGGTTTCATTTTTTGAATTAACTTTTATTTTATTTAACTAATATTTATTTATTTAAAATGGTTTACAAAGATATTCACAACATTACATCTGCCAAACTGCAAAGCATTTTGTGTTTGTGTATTGAAAATATCGTTTCATACAAAATGTATACAAAAGAGCATACGTCACGGGTGCAAGGACGGTCGGCGACCTGGCGTATCTTGGCATTTTGTATGAAACGAACTAATCGTCCCGTTCCGTCTGGAAAAAAGCATGTTACATATGCAGCGCAAGACAAGAAAACGCAGCTATAACTTGAGCAAAAGGCGAAAATACGCACACAACACGACGCATCCGAAGCAGGGCATCATGCGAAACACCTTGATGGAGTCCCTGAACGTTTTCGCCTCGTAGGCCGTCATCACCATGCTGACCAGCTCCGAGGGCCCCCCCAGGAACAGATTCATCATCTCGAACCAGTAGAACATGTCCCACCATTTGCTGGCGTTGGGACACACAAAAATCATGATCATCATAACATTAGGTTGTCCTATTAGGATTGTTCCTACAGTGGAATTAGACAAGTGTCTAATTCCACCTACCTCATCTTATAAGTAAGTACTTATAAGATGAGGTAGGTAACCAGATAACTAGATACTCAGTAAGGTCACAGATAAGTAAGGTAAGTAGGGTTGCTAAAACCAACCAATGCAATGGTTAGATAAGCTGACCAAAAATCAAATGCCAAAACCGGGCCTAGTTCGAGGTTATTTGCTGAAGTGCCCTAAATGTCCGTATACCTGCACTCTACATATTCGGCTCAAATAGTACGATTTGAAAATGTACTGCTACACGAAAAAAGAAGAAGTTGAAGGTTTGCGTACTTCATCCGATCCTACTGTCCCAAGTGGTGGTGGTACTCACTTACAGGATACTGAACTCCGTCCATCCGAATCCAGAACATATCAGAACTCGGAGCGAAAATTCGGATTCGGATCGGATGCAGTGTGCAAACGTTCTTAAGCGTTGGTCTTAAAAAGAGTTGTCCAATCTAAATCATCGCAGAGAAGTGATAGAATAGTACAAATTCAGGTTGAATACATACGTCGTTTCCTCGGAGATGCTGTGTGTCATGCGGATGGTCACCCATCCCAGCACCTTCTTCGCCTGCGCATACGACTCGTCGTACTCGGTCTTGTCGTAAACCTTAGATAAGACATACAAGTAAAACTGTGCGTTAAGTATAGGTACACGACTTTGGACTGGGAATGATCTATATTCTTTACTATTGCATTCATTTCTTGAAGCCATTAAAGCGATGAGTTTCTTTCACAATGCAAACAAAAAAACAACACACAAGCAACAAAAAAATTATTTTAAAAATTGTATATGGTCATTAACCAGTTTCTGAATTAGCAATTTGAATTAAAGTACTTTACCCTAAAAACCTGTTAAACTTTGCCATTAAAGTTGAGTTTGACATGTTCTTGGATCTAATTCTCAAATCGGTAACTGACCTTGAGTACCTATAATAGTATCTTGTATGGAAATATTTATCAAAGATATGGCTTTGCTTTGACTCAAATTCTAGCTAGAATCGAAGTTCCAGCTTATTGTCCATGAAAAGTGTGCAACTAACAAAGTTAATCAGCCTTTTCTAATTATCTTGGAGTCGGCTTTCAATCTAATCTGATTCAGCTATCAGCTAAGTACCAGTATTTTACATGAAGTGACTGCCTATCTGACCTCCACAACCCAGTTACTGGGTAACACGATACCCTTTGGCAAGACTTGTGCCAGATTTCAGGCTTCTGACCACCCGTAACGACTGTCAAAGATCTTTAAATGACAGCCGGGACCAACGGCTTAACATACTTTCCAAGGCACGGTGGAATCTCGCTATGTAAGATGGTCACCCATCCACAGACCGATCTCGGCAAGCGTTGCTTACCTTGAAGAGCGATCCGTGTGGCTGTTAGCAATTAACAAAGTAATCTGCAGAAATATTAGACATTTCATAATCATTCTCATTTTAATAAAATAAATTCTGCTTACTCTCTCATTTGTCTTTTGCTTTGATTTTCTCTTGAAGCATTTTCTTAGCAAAGACGCCATTTTGCCTCGGAGCGTGATTTCCTATTATTTCGTATCGAGGCACCGCACTCTCGAGGTATAAACTGGTAGGTAATTATCTTAATTACACAACGGTGTGAGAAAGAATACAACCCGTAAGAAAATAACATGCCTATCACTTTGCATAAGACTCGGCGCACACACTGCTGTTTCTTAATTGGAATTACTAAGCTAAAATTAATGGGAAAGAAAATAGCATACTTTATATTTTTGAAATGCAATAGGTAGGCAGTAAATACCTATTTTAAAAACGAAAGGTTAACGAAATTTAAATAAAAGTGCAAGTGTCTTTTTAGCCGACTTTTGATGATCAAAAAGTACTATAAAACTTAGTTACTTAGCAAACAACTACGCTATACTAAGGAGCATTTTGGAGCTCCCTTGGTTTGGTTGTCTCACAAGATTAGGTAAGCTCACAAAGTTAGGTTAGCTCACAAGATTTGGTTAGGTTACTTTAAAACCGGACAAAATTAATTAACAGTTTTATTTTACATTATATGCTACATGATATATGCTATATGCCATATCCTATATGCTATATGGTTAGCTACCAAGGTAAGGTTGCTCACAAGATTAGGTAAGCTCACAAAGTTAGGTTAGCTCACAAGATTTGGTTAGGTTACTTTAAAACCGGACAAAATTAATTAACAGTTTTATTTTACATTATATGCTACATGATATATGCTATATGCCATATCCTATATGCTATATGGTTAGCTACCAAGGTAAGGTTGCTCACAAGATTAGGTAAGCTCACAAAGTTAGGTTAGCTCACAAGATATAGAGATATAGATATGCTATATGCTATACGCTATACGCTATGCGCTATGCGCTATACGCTATACGCTATACGCTATACGCTATACGCTATACGCTATACGCTATACGCTATACGCTATACGCTATACGCTATACGCTATACGCTATACGCTATACGCTATACGCTATACGCTATACGCTATACGCTATACGCTATACGCTTTACGCTATATACTATATGCTATATGCCATACGCTATACGCTGTACGCTATACGCTATATGCTACATGCTATATGCTATATGCCATATCCTATATGCTATATGGTTAGCTCCCAAGGTTAGGTTGTCTCACAAGATAAGGTAAGCTCACAAAGTTAGGTTAGCTCACAATGTTAGGTTAGCTCACAATGTTATGTTAGCTCACAAGATTAGGTTAGGTTAGCTCACAAGATTTGGTTAGGTTAGGTTAGGTCACTATTTGCTATACGCTATACGCTATTCGCTGTACGCTTTACGCTATATACTATATGCTATATGCCATATCCTATATGCTATATGGTTAGCTCCCAAGGTTAGGTTGTCTCACAAGATTAGGTAAGCTCACAATGTTATGTTAGCTCACAAGATTTGGTTAGGTTAGGTTAGGTTACTATATGCTATACGCTATACGCTGTACTATATACGCTATTTGCTATATGCTAATTGCTGTATGCTATATGTTATATGCGCTTTACGCTATACGCTATACGCTATACATGCTGTATGCTATACGCTGCACACTATACGCTTTTTGCTATATGCTATTTGTTATTTGCTATACGCTATACGCTTTACGCTGTACGCCATACGCTATACGCTTTACGCTGTACGCTATACGCTATATGCTACATGCTATATGCCATATCCTATATGCTATATGATTAGCTCCCAAGGTTAGGTTGTCTCACAAGATTAGGTAAGCTCACAATGTTATGTAAGCTCACAAGATTTGGTTAGGTTAGGTTACTATATGCTATACGCTATACGCTATACGCTGTACTCTATACGCTATTTGCTATATGCTAATTGCTGTATGCTATATGTTATATGCGCTTTACGCTATACGCTATACGCTATACATGCTGTATGCTATACGCTATACATGCTGTATGCTATACGCTATACATGCTGTATGCTATACGCTGCTCACTATGCGCTTTTTGCTATATGCTTTTTGCTATATGCTATTTGTTATTTGCTATACGCTATTTGCTATATGCCATACGCTATACGCCATACGCCATACGCTTTACGCTTTACGCTTTACGCTGTACGCTATATGCTATATGCTATATGCCATATCCTATAGCTATATGGTTAGCTCCCAAGGTTAGGTTGTCTCACAAGATAAGGTAAGCTCACAAAGTTAGGTTAGCTCACAATGTTAGGTTAGCTCACAAGATTAGGTTAGCTCACAATGTTATGTTAGCTCACAAGATTAAATTTAAATTCAAATTCAAATTCAAAATAATTATTCGAGTGATTTTTGGTAATTAACAGTAGGTCTTATAATATTATAATAAAAATGTGCGCAAAAATCTACCCATTGGGTTTACACTATTACTAAGAATAAACATCATCTACATTATACATGCAGTAATAAATAATAATCAATTCATTTAAACACAAATAACTATCATTAAAATTAGATGTCAAAATATCAAGATTATAAAAATTAAACGGCGTAGTCAGTAAATTAAAAAAACCAAAAAAAAAAAACATCATCGATATTATTACACAATAATAAATAAATAATCAATTCATAAAAAAACAACAATTATTATAATTCAAGTTGGATGTCAAAATAATGAAATTCAAATAACTAATAAAGAAGTCAATAATAATAAATACAAACAAAATATAAAATAAAAATGCAGTCAAAAATACAATCATAAAATTAGATGTCAATACTGGTGGAAATAAAATGTCAAAAAGGTCAACAATTCAATATAAAAACTTTTGGATTACAACAGTACTTTGTCCTTTAGAAGCTCAGAAACATTATAATAGCCTTTTTTTACGAGAAAGTTCTTTAAATGCCTTTTAAAAAGATTAATATTCATAATTTTAATTGTCTCTGGTATATGGTCATAGATTATTGGTGCCATACAAAAAACACTATTACGCATCAGTGCTGTTTTGGACTGTCTCGAGCATAACATATTGACATGTCGTCGACTCCGATTATTTCGATCTGATAGCTTTGGGAACAGATTTGGGTTTGATTTCACAAACATTTAGTTAGGTTAGCTCACAAGATTTGGTTAGGTTAGGTTAGGTCACTATATGCTATACGCTATACGCTATTCGCTGTACACTATACGCTATTTGCTATATGCTATATGCTATATGCTATATGCTATATGCTATATGCTATATGCTATATGCTATATGCTATATGCTATATGCTATATGCTATATGCTATATGCTATATGCTATATGCTATATGCTATATGCTATATGCTATATGCTATATGCTATATGCTATATGCTATATGCTATATGCTATATGCTATATGCTATATGCTATATGCTATATGCTATATGCTATATGCTATATGCTATATGCTATATGCTATATGCTATATGCTATATGCTATATGCTATATGCTATATGCTATATGCTATATGCTATATGCTATATGCTATATGCTATATGCTATATGCTATATGCTATATGCTATATGCTATATGCTATATGCTATATGCTATATGCTATATGCTATATGCTATATGCTATATGCTATATGCTATATGCTATATGCTATATGCTATATGCTATATGCTATATGCTATATGCTATATGCTATATGCTATATGCTATATGCTATATGCTATATGCTATATGCTATATGCTATATGCTATATGCTATATGCTATATGCTATACGCTATACGCTATATGCTATATGCTAGATTTGGTTAGGTTAGGTTAGGTTACTATATGCTATACGCTATACGCTAAACGCCATACGCTATATGCTATATGCTATACTCTATACGCGCACTAAGAAGCATTTTGACTTCAAAACCGGACAAAATTAATTAGCGCTTTTATTTTACATTATATGCTATATGATATACGCTAAACGCCATTAAGTTTTTTTTTTTTTACTTTATGACTTATTTTTTTTGATATTATGATTTATATTTCGACATTATACAAAATGTACCTAGTTTTGATTTGCATGTACCTAGCTTATTATTTAATATTTCTGCACCAGCAATGGTAGTATGTGTGAAACAATGTTAAATGTAAGATCTCAATGTACCATATACTGAGAAATAAATATTTACTTACGCTATACGCTCTTTGCTATTTGTTATCAGCTATACGCTATACGCCACACGCTATACGCTTTACGCTATACGCTTTACGCTATACGCTTTACGCTGTACGCTACATGCTATACGGCATACGCTGTACGCTATACGCTATACGCTATTTGTTATTTGCTATCTGCTATACGCCATACGCTATACGCTTTACGCTGTACGCTATACGCTATATGCTACATGCTATATGCCATATCCTATATGCTATATGATTAGCTCCCAAGGTTAGGTTGTCTCACAAGATTAGGTAAGCTCACAATGTTATGTAAGCTCACAAGATTTGGTTAGGTTAGGTTACTATATGCTATACGCTATACGCTATACGCTGTACTCTATACGCTATTTGCTATATGCTAATTGCTGTATGCTATATGTTATATGCGCTTTACGCTATACGCTATACGCTATACATGCTGTATGCTATACGCTATACATGCTGTATGCTATACGCTGCACACTATGCGCTTTTTGCTATATGCTTTTTGCTATATGCTATTTGTTATTTGCTATACGCTATTTGCTATATGCCATACGCTATACGCCATACGCCATACGCTTTACGCTTTACGCTTTACGCTGTACGCTATATGCTATATGCTATATGCCATATCCTATAGCTATATGGTTAGCTCCCAAGGTTAGGTTGTCTCACAAGATAAGGTAAGCTCACAAAGTTAGGTTAGCTCACAATGTTAGGTTAGCTCACAAGATTAGGTTAGCTCACAATGTTATGTTAGCTCACAAGATTAAATTTAAATTCAAATTCAAATTCAAAATAATTATTCGAGTGATTTTTGGTAATTAACAGTAGGTCTTATAATATTATAATAAAAATGTGCGCAAAAATCTACCCATTGGGTTTACACTATTACTAAGAATAAACATCATCTACATTATACATGCAGTAATAAATAATAATCAATTCATTTAAACACAAATAACTATCATTAAAATTAGATGTCAAAATATCAAGATTATAAAAATTAAACGGCGTAGTCAGTAAATTTAAAAAATCAAAAAAAAAAAAACATCATCGATATTATTACACAATAATAAATAAATAATCAATTCATAAAAAAACAACAATTATTATAATTCAAGTTGGATGTCAAAATAATGAAATTCAAATAACTAATAAAGAAGTCAATAATAATAAATACAAACAAAATATAAAATAAAAATGCAGTCAAAAATACAATCATAAAATTAGATGTCAATACTGGTGGAAATAAAATGTCAAAAAGGTCAACAATTCAATATAAAAACTTTTGGATTACAACAGTACTTTGTCCTTTAGAAACTCAGAAACATTATAATAGCCTTTTTTTACGAGAAAGTTCTTTAAATGCCTTTTAAAAAGATTAATATTCATAATTTTAATTGTCTCTGGTATATGGTCATAGATTATTGGTGCCATACAAAAAACACTATTACGCATCAGTGCTGTTTTGGACTGTCTCGAGCATAACATATTGACATGTCGTCGACTCCGATTATTTCGATCTGATAGCTTTGGGAACAGATTTGGGTTTGATTTCACAAACATTTAGTTAGGTTAGCTCACAAGATTTGGTTAGGTTAGGTTAGGTCACTATATGCTATACGCTATACGCTATTCGCTGTACACTATACGCTATTTGCTATATGCTATATGCTATATGCTATATGCTATATGCTATATGCTATATGCTATATGCTATATGCTATATGCTATATGCTATATGCTATATGCTATATGCTATATGCTATATGCTATATGCTATATGCTATATGCTATATGCTATATGCTATATGCTATATGCTATATGCTATATGCTATATGCTATATGCTATATGCTATATGCTATATGCTATATGCTATATGCTATATGCTATATGCTATATGCTATATGCTATATGCTATATGCTATATGCTATATGCTATATGCTATATGCTATATGCTATATGCTATATGCTATATGCTATATGCTATATGCTATATGCTATATGCTATATGCTATATGCTATATGCTATATGCTATATGCTATATGCTATATGCTATATGCTATATGCTATATGCTATATGCTATATGCTATATGCTATATGCTATATGCTATATGCTATATGCTATATGCTATATGCTATATGCTATATGCTATATGCTATATGCTATATGCTATATGCTATATGCTATATGCTATATGCTATATGCTATATGCTATATGCTATATGCTATATGCTATATGCTAGATTTGGTTAGGTTAGGTTAGGTTACTATATGCTATACGCTAAACGCCATACGCTATATGCTATATGCTATACTCTATACGCGCACTAAGAAGCATTTTGACTTCAAAACCGGACAAAATTAATTAGCGCTTTTATTTTACATTATATGCTATATGATATACGCTATACGCCATTAAGTTTTTTTTTTTTTACTTTATGACTTATTTTTTTTGATATTATGATTTATATTTCGACATTATACAAAATGTACCTAGTTTTGATTTGCATGTACCTAGCTTATTATTTAATATTTCTGCACCAGCAATGGTAGTATGTGTGAAACAATGTTAAATGTAAGATCTCAATGTACCATATACTGAGAAATAAATATTTACTTACGCTATACGCTCTTTGCTATTTGTTATCAGCTATACGCTATACGCCACACGCTATACGCTTTACGCTATACGCTTTACGCTATACGCTTTACGCTATACGCTTTACGCTATACGCTTTACGCTATACGCCACACGCTATACGCTTTACGCAATACGCTTTACGCTATACGCTTTACGCTATACGCTTTACGCTATACGCTTTACGCTGTACGCTACATGCTATACGGCATACGCTGTACGCTATAAACTATACGCTGTACGCTACACGCTATACGCTATACGCTATACGCTATACGCTATACGCTATACGCTATACGCTATACGCTATACGCTATACGCTATACGCTATACGCTATACGCTATACGCTATACGCTATACGCTACATGCTATACGGCATACGCTGTACGCTAAACGCTGTACGCTAAACGCTATACGCTGTACGCTACACGCTATACGCTATACGCTATACGCTATACGCTATACGCTATACGCTATACGCTATACGCTATACGCTATACGCTATACGCTTTACGCTATATACTATATGCTATATGCCATATCCTATATGCTATATGGTTAGCTCCCAAGGTTAGGTTGTCTCACAAGATTAGGTAAGCTCACAATGTTATGTTAGCTCACAAGATTTGGTTAGGTTAGGTTAGGTTACTATATGCTATACGCTATACGCTGTACTCTATACGCTATTTGCTATTTGCTATATGCTAATTGGTGTTATGTAATATGCTATACGCTATACGCTATACCAGGTTCCACACTCCTGCCGGAGAGGCCTATCACGGATGTGCCTATCGCAGAGTCTTTCGAGGGTTTTCAGTAAAAAGGGTGTAAGGCTTATATGTCTATACGCCTTGGGTTGTGTGTAATCACTTTTTCAGGTTTGGGTATGAAGATGATTTTCATACATAGCTCTCGCCATGCGAGAGGTATGTATCTAAGTGCTATGCAGGACCGATAGATCTTCAACAGTCATTGTGTTAGATAATCTACCCCCCACTGCAGCAGGGCTGGGAAGATGCCATCCAGCCCCACCAGCTTGAAAGGTTGAAAGGTGTTGATAGCCCATTTTATCCGGTCTACTGTTGTGGGCTCTTGACCAATCTTGTGCCGCTGCTGGAGTCCATTCGGTATCAGTTTCCCACGTTTGGTGGTTTGGTTCGGTTTGGTATTCGGATAATTTTGTTACGGTGTATTCTAATTGTGCTTGGTCCCTTATGGTTACCAGTGCTAGATGTCCAGCTAAAAGCGAGGCCAGAAGGCCCGGCACATTGGTACACCTCGGGTTTCGCCTCGGTGCGGGTTTTTTGGTGTTTGTAGTTTAATGTAAAGCGGATTCTTCTCTGGTCTGAGCAAGAAGGCTCGTCCGATACGTGCCAGTGTTAGGTCTATGATCGTTTGTCCACGGACCGTGACCCAAGTGGGTTCAGAGCCGCGGTTAACGATGTTAAAATTAGTGGAGAATAAAAAGGTGGATAGTACCTCTCCTCTGGAGTTCGGTGTGTCGCTGCCCCAGAGCGGGCGGTGGGCGTTTGAGTCGGTGCATCTGCAATTAGGTTGCTGATCATCTGATCAGCAGCCTAATTGCGTAAGTGAATTCTGCAAAGGAAACAAGTCGATTCTTTCAAAAAATCAAAATCATTTCTTTAATCTTTTTCGGTATTGTGAAACTAATCTGGAAAGCTAGCGTTAGCTTTCCAAATCCTCTTTTGAGTTACTACTACAAATAATAAAAATAATAATAAAAATAAAAAAGTATAGTAAGTGTAGTAAGTGTAGTATTAATAGTTTGGTGGTACTACTTAGAGATAATACGGAGTTGAAGATATATGACATTTGCATTACACAATACCAATAGTGAAGTCTTCCGCTTTCATTCATTCTGTTACAATCAATTCTACGTCAAAATATTGGTAATGAAAGGAGCATAACCTTTCCGTTTCATAGTGTAATATGCAATACGAAAGTCGTTTTTGGGAAGGTTCCAACTTGTTTGCTTTGCAGAATTCACTTACGCAATTAGGCTGCAGGTCCAAACTAGCGCGTTCACAGTGCTGCACCAGGTCAGCCAACTCCTTTGGCGGGCAGTCTGTGTCCTCGCCTGGCATGTATGCCGAGGCCAGTACAACATTGAGAATTGGGACAGTAGCGTAAAGGGCATTTCTTTGGGTATGCAGGTTCTTGGCATAACTTAGCCATGCGTGTCGAGAATTATCTTACCTCCGATGTTACCGAGGCCACATATTCTGTTGTTCCTTGTTTTCTTTGATCTTTCAATCTATGAACAAATTTATATTCTAATGGAAATTAAATTTCGTAGGTAAGGTACTGGAATTGGAAAAGAAACGAACATCCAAGTGTGCGTTTACTCTTAATAAAAATAAGTAGCCACTGTTTGTGTTATTATTGTGTCACCGTTAATATTTGATTAGGTTTTTAATTCTCCCTCTATATCATTAAACCCGTGCTGGCGTAATTAAAAAGAGTATATTCTAATTACACAACAAACCCTTACTGCTTTGTAGAAGCCATTAATAATTTAAATGCAGCAATTATTTAGACTTACCTAATTAATAAAATAATAAAATTCTGAATTAACATAGTAGGTAGTGGAAAAGTGGGCAAAAGTCGTAAGAGAAGGCCATGGGAAGAGTAGAAGTGTATGGGAAGACCTCTGCCCAGCAGTGGGACAATATAGAAGTAGGTTAGAAAACATATTGAAGGAGTTACTCATCAGGGTCGAATCATTTACGGGCCATTTTGGCCTGCAGACCAAAGCATGCGGGCATGGAAGACAAAATGTACAATTTTGCTTCCTGGCTTAAATTATTCAATAATAGCTGCCACCCGCGGCAAAAAAGTTAATTAAAAAAATCAGAAAACCCGACTGCTTAAGAAGCGAATCAAAAATACGTAAACAAGAAGAAAATCAGTCGGAGGATACAGATGCGCGAGCTGGCTGACCTAAACCAGATGATTCATTTATAACTTTTAGTTAACATTGTTTTTTTCGATTTAGGGTGAATTTAAACATATAAGTATTATATATTTTTGAAATCAATTCTTAAAACCCTTTATTTTGATACCCTTTAGACTTCACAAACTTTCGCGTTTAGAGGTAATAGTAGTAGGATTCTACAAGAATTTTGAGAGTAACAAATGGCAACTTTTTTAATTATGTCAGGTCAATACAATCAATGGTGTAAGTTACAAGCAATACCTATTAAAACAGAATACCTACTAAGTGTAAAGTGGTGCAATCCACTAGGGTTACCAGGGTCCCGCGGGTTAGAAAGCCTCCATACAGTGTTGACAGTACCTATCAGCAAACGGCACAAAATTGTTATTAATGGCCATCAAGTCCAGACTTCCAAAGAGCCCCGGCCTACGCCTTTTCACTTTTTTTAGTTCTCGCTTCGCTCGCTCTCTTGCTGCTTGGATTAACTTCAGTCTTCATCTTTTCTATATAATTATGACGACTAACTAACTGGGTACTAAGTACGAGTAAGTATGAATAAAATGTTAAAACAAAATTTAACCTAAGGCGCAGTACCTATAGCTACTAAAATTTCGGAGTTCTCTTTGTTCGCTCTTGCATACATTATACTTACCGCTTTCTTCGCAACTTTTGGATACTCCTCCAAAACGACTTGGATGTTTAAATAGTTATTTATGCTACAAGTGCGGAAGTTGGGTGATTTCCGATGAGTGGCATTTTTATTCACGAGCGAGCGAAGCGAGTGAGTGGATAAATCGACACGAGTCGGAAATCATCTTACTTACGTGTATCATACAACATTTTACTATGCATTGTGCGAGGAAATAAAAAAAATATATCTAAACCAAGCAAGAAATTAATAAAATGGCGGGCTTATTCAAGCGCGCCCAGCATCCACAGATTAACTAATAGTTCCTCGGGCGCATGTGCAAATAGCTAGATAAAGAGATAGATTTCGCCATGGCGTGGCCGCACATGAGACAACAATAGTTAGTTCTGGTGTTACAATAAGAACAAGAACACTACAACCCACCATCGCACTGACACTTATTATCTATAAATAACCCAATTCCTTGTCTCAATTATAATAATAATTATAATTATTATTATTATATTATTATTATTTGTCATAATACCACGAAATCACAGAAAATCAAACACGACCGAGTTTATTTGTCAAACCTGCCATAACATTAGAGATTGACAAACAACAGAAACCGGCCATGGTGACAATGACAAAAAATAATCTTTTGTCCTTATTATTTACATGGAGCTGCCAACTAGCGATCTCGCTCTATCAATCAAGCTCATTTTATGGCGAAATCTATAGGTACTTTATCTAATTCTCACGTCGTAACGCAAAAAGGCACGAGCTAATAATACGTTCTGCCAAACATATTTAATGAATAATTAAAATCAATTTATTGATCAATATCTAAATCTAGAGTAATGAAAAACGCCTTTAATGAAGTATTAGTTTCATATTACCTTTTATATGAATGATAATCTGTACTTAACTAATTTGTAAAACTTTTCTCAAATAATAAAAGCTCTATGCGTCGGGCTGACGTCGGATTTAAAAATTAAAAAAGTACAGAAAAGTAGAAAGCATTAGTGAAAAAAAGTGACACTTTCCGCACAGTTTAGCTGCTTGGAAAACGCTCTTTTCGAGGACATGCATTGTAAAATATTTAATGTACTTTGCACCGGATGAGAGCCCTGACCACGAAGTTACCGCCACTGGCTGTGTGCTGCGAGATTTTCTGCTTTCAGGTTGGCCAGGTAATTCAGGACCGGTTTCGGACAATGGGGCAACTGGCTGTAGTTACCTACACTCTTTCACCTACACCTCTCATTTGATGAATCATTGTCGAGAGATCTCAGGAAGGCACACTTAAAGAAAAATACAAAATCGTTTTTTGTTACAATATCAATAAATTTAATTAGTGTTAGCCCAGGTGCCTACGAATTCATGGTCCACCCTTGTTATGTTACGTAAAATCGATCGCCAAATCAAAAAAATCGCCGGCTTTGGCATAAGTCGCACGCAATAGAAACAAACCCTTAGGTACTTCAATACATGATAATTTTCTACCAAAGGAATCTAACCCAGAACCCTAAGCTCAGCGGTCGCAGTCACTAGCTCTTGCACTTATGTAAGTACCTATCTAAACAGAATTTTATACACATAGGTACAGTCATACATTTTCGCCGTATCCTAAAAATAAACCATCCCGTATTGGTTGATTGCCAAAACTGCAGTTCATTTTAAAACATAGGTTTAAAAACGACTATGGCGAAAAGTCCTAGGTATTGTTATAGTAATCCTAAGTCTAAAACCTGGACTGGAGTAACGGTATTCTCAGCATACCTAGTGCTTCTCATGGTGGAGATATACATTGAGATTTATGAAAATGGCACGCACTTACGCATTTACAACAATATTTTGCGTTATTGGCAATAAATTGAACGAAGTGGAAGAACGAAAATGATTGTGACACCAACGCATCAGTCTGGGCTGGAAAGATTGTGTGATATAAAAACTTTCGGACAAAGGTAGTGCGATTGACTTCTACGCCTTTTTACCCGACTGCTGAAGGAGGGTAATGTGTTTATCAGTCTATGTATACGTATGTATGTTTGTACCTTTGTGGCGTTCCAGAGACCAAACGCGTCGGCCGATTTTGATGATTCTTACGTCAATCGATTCGTCTTAACCTTGCGAGTGTCACTGGCTACATTAAAATTTGAAAACAGAAAAATTACGGCTTTTGGTCGCCAGGTTGTGGGGTTCCAAATTATTTTTTTCTTCAAACCCATCGTGTGGGGTCAAAATAAAGGGCTTTAAGAGGTGACTTCAAAAATATATAACACTTATATGTTTAAATGTACCTAATTCGAAATTTTTTATATAATTTAAATAAAAAAAAGTTAATTCAAAAAATCAAATAACCGTCGAAAATAACAGTCGGGTTTTTGATTTTTTTAATTAACTTTTTTAACGGAGCAATCTTCATAACGCGCCTGGACTTTTGGGTAGGTAGTGATGAGGGTAATTGTATTATCGATAAATGTTACTTACATGTTTTTATTTTAAATATAAGTACCGGATAAATAAAAATAGTGAAGATTTCAGATATACTGTTTTATTTACAATAGTTGTAATAAGAAAAAGCAGAATAGGTACACTATAAATAATGACAAAACAGACACATAACTCATTGGCTACATTGCTCTCTATTGGGTTCTGACGTCATCCAGATGTCTTCATATCAAGACCGTGGCGCTCGTAGCACGTAAAGGCGGAACCACACTTACGTGGCGTGGTGTGTCGTGGCGGTGAGTGTGCACACTAAACTGGCGTGTCGTGGCGCACTCTGGCACTATTTCTGAACAGTATCGAACCTTTGCAACGTGTAGATGTAGGTACAATAATAATAATAATGGTAATATTTACTTCGGATTC
Source organism: Anorthoa munda (assembly GCA_945859665.1). Lineage (NCBI taxonomy): Eukaryota > Metazoa > Arthropoda > Insecta > Lepidoptera > Noctuidae > Anorthoa > Anorthoa munda. The sequence goes on from OX243904.1 coordinate 15,330,357, forward strand.
GGATGTTGATTTTGATGAAGACCTTCAATTTATTTGTATGCAACTGCCATGTTATCTCTCCTCAACCCTTGGACTGGTAGAGAATGCCTCAGGTTTTAACCTGTATGTACCTTTACGTTGCATGAAGTTTTAATAATTAATAAATTTCGCCTAAAAATTAAACTTCTTGAGAGTAAAAACAAAAAAAAGAAGGCAAGGTAATTTCTTCCCAAGCAGCATTTCATCAGGACAGCAGGACACCACGAAGCACACTCCATGCCTTTCATTTATACTTGTCTTGCAACAGTATTCATTGAATGTTTTAAGCTGTCGGGTAGATGGATTTTTGAACATATATTATGAAGGGGTTTACTGCTTGTTTCCGAATGTCATATCCCCGATGGCTAATTCCCCGAAGTCATCAAATCGAACGTCACAATTTCCGAAATTACATAGCATCGATTTACCACAATTTCGAATAGCCATTAGACCGAGCGTCCGTTTCGCGGAAAAGCCATTGCAACGATAGTTCTATGCATCCGAATGTCTATTGGCTCAACGTGCCATTAAGTCGAAAGCTATTCAACCTAAAATATTCAAGAAGACTAAAAGAATAAAAATCGCTCGGCTATTCGAAATTGTGTTAAATCGATGCTATGTAATTTCGGCGATTCGGACGTTCGATCTGATGACTTCGGGGAATTAGCCATCGGGGATATGACATTCGGAAACAAGCAGTAACCCATTATGAAGCAATGATGGGTGCTATCAAATGATCCTTATACTTCCTAGACTTTGTGTCAGAGAAAACTACCAGTTCAATAAGCTCGTCGGACAATTTCAAAATGCAGCACACAAGCGTCAGCTTTGAGTTCGCGTCGTTGAATGACGGATGACGCGCCACGAGCGAGCCATGCTGGGACACAAACCTTCTCTCTGTGAGAGGGAATGGGCCGTAATCTACAACGCGGGCCCAGTACGGTTTGGTGGATGTCACATGTCTTCGAATTTTTGTTTATAGGACATGCCGGTTTCCTCACGATGATTTCCTTCACCGTTTTAAGAACAGTGGTGATGAAATAATTTACACAAAGTGTCGCGGCCGTTACCACTGAGCCACCACTGCTCTTAATTTTAATCAAGAAATTCTAATTGAATTAACAATTTTGGGTTTCAAAGTTACTTCACTTGAGTGAGACATCCTTTGGCTTGATGAATAATTAATGTTAAAATGTGAATACAATAACAATTTAAAAACAATAACTATAACAAACACTATACACATACAGGGGGGTGACCATAAGCTCTTAGAGTAAGGTTAAAGACGGCTGAGGTTAGAGGTTGAGTGTGCGTAAGGGACAGATTTATAAAAGTCATATATAAATATATGATTAAAAAGTCATATCTGCACTATCTCACACAGACTTTTTTTTTTTTTGATGCTCTTCCGTCAATGACGTCACAGGGTGTCTTCTATTAATTTCGGCACCGATATCTATTAGTTTCGTAGTGACGGGATCTTTCAATATCGATATCAATATTAAACAATGTACGGCACTTTGTGAACCTATATTAAAAGATTCGTTCAAGTACATGTGTAAGGGCTAGCAAAATTAAGTACATTCCTTTTAAGGATTGCATGTTTTTCAAAACTCAACTTTTCCTCATTGATATCATTTTTTATTTTGAATGTACATCCTCAAACAGTAGAGTAATCGCCAGATTACGTTTGTATGGAACAATGATCGACTAGTGTAACCTTAAGAAACTTAATCAACCACAACACTAGACGTCTTCCTATAAAGACTACGGCGCGGCGCCATGGACGGTAAGAAAATTTTGACTAGTACAATTTGCTCTGTTTTTAATATAAACTAGCGGTCCGCCCCGGCTTCGCACGGGTATCTAACAAATTTTAAAAATTAAAAATTATAATACACACACATAAACCCTTCTATTTGCGTCAGGTTACTAAAAAAACCGGCTAAGTGCGAGTCAGACTCGCGCACGAAGGGTTCCGTACCGTTATCGCAAAAAAACGGCAAAAAAGTCACGTTTGTTGTATGGAAGATTGTGAGCCCCACTTAAATATTTATTTTATTCTGTTTTTAGTATTTGTTGTTATAGTGGCAACAGAAATACATCATCTGTTAAAATTTCAACTGTCTAGCTATCACGGTTCATGAGATACAGCCTGGTGACAGACAGCCAGACAGACGGATCGCGGAGTCTTAGTAATAGGGTCCCGTTTTTACCCTTTGGTTACGGCACCCTAAAAAGAAAATTATAAAGAAAGTTTGAATGTTATTATTTTAATGAAAAAATTAGAAATAAAAAAAAAATAAATACTTATTAGTATTTTCTTTTTTCTAATTTTTGTTTAAAGATCATATATACAAAGCAAAAGCCATTCAATTTATTGAGTCAGAGCTTCCCTGTAAACGATATTTTACTCTAGGCCAACATACAGTTGGCCATGAGTAAAACATTATTTTCGTAGTTCGATCCCTACTAATTCAAAGGTTTGGTCTTGGAACTTGTTAATTGTTGAGGCAAAGATGTTTTTACCGGAAATTGAAGCCGTTTACATGGGAATGGCAAATCAATGTGGTAATGGACTGCGTCTTCGATATTAGTTACAGTGTCGATCGATTTGTAATTTTTAATTTGGCCGGGGTATTTTTGAACAATCAAATTGTTTAAACAATAAACAAAAACAAAATAAACAAACAAAAACAAATGTAAATAAACAATTTATATAAACAATATAAATCATGACAAAACAGACACATAACTCATTGGCTACATCATTGGTTCTGACGTCATCCAGATGTCTTCATATATATCAAGACCGTGGCGCTCGTAGCACGTAAAGGCGGAACCACACTTACATGGCGTGGTGCATGGGCGTACCCAGGGGGGAGGGCAGGGAGGGGCAGCTGCCCCCCCACTGGAAATCTCGCAGAACATGTATGAATTCGCCTAATTACTAATCAAAGTGTAAACGGGGCCTTATGCTCTAACTTTTAAATAAACCGCGCAGTAGACACTGGCAAAATGCACGGGGCAATTGCCAATAAACACATTACCCTCCTTCGGCAGTTGGGTAAAAAACCGCGAGCGACGATGGCGGACGAAGATTACCGAATCTGTACTGTTCCCGAATCTGTTCTGGCTGTATTGGGTAATCTTCGGTAGGGAGTTGCGAGCTGAGGTTGCGAGCGACTAACATTTATTTGAAATAAATTACTTCATTTGAAACCATCATGTTATTGTTTTCAAGGAGCTAAAACTAAATCAAACGTAGGTGATTAAAAATATTCATTCAGTGTCTATATCAAAGTATAGAAATCTATCTGATTGATATTGTGTTGTGTTTGTGATACGCACATACATTCTGCTGAGCAATAATAAAGATAGATATGGACATTCGAAAATTTACTTTTATTTATATATCTATCTATAAAGCAGGATCATTTGCGACTGTTTGCCCTACACACTACACTACATATACCTAATGTATGAAAAAACAGCCGCGGACGATCCGACCTAAAAAATCTGACTTGCCTCCCCCCCCCCCTAGGCCAGAAGCTGGGTACGCCCATGGGTGTCACTATTGCCCTAGAACACAACCGGCTTCAATGCATATTTTTTCTAATACTTACATTTTTAAACTCATGATATCTATCTTAGATAAAGTAGATAAAGTACTATACTACCTACTTTATCTAAGATATCTATGAATAATTCAAAAAGTTATATACAGGAGCAAGAAGCAGTCTTGAGAAGTCATTTATTTTGATAAGGATTAATACTAAGATACAAATATAGAGCCTTTTCTAGCGGCGGCATTTCAATTAAATTTTTAAATAAAGAACACTTAATGTGGCACAACTAAAATAGTTAGACATACCTATGCTGTCGCGACACTTTTTGTAAATAATGATGTGTTCTGCAAAGTCGTAGTATATTATTTTATTCTATCATCAATAGTTTTTGCAGCACACATTATTATTTGAGTTTTAGTAAGGATCCCTATTTTTTTTTTAATATGTAACCCGGTAATAGTGTAGCTTCCCAAATGAGAAAGAATTTTTCAAACAAATAGTTTCAGTAGTTTCGAAGCCTATTCAATGCAAACAAACAAACAATCAAATCTTTCCTCTTTATAATATTAGTTTAGACGGGGTCTCAGCGCTAAGAAATAAAATTTGGTTCAAATAAATCTCACTAGATGGCGTGATATGCACTGTATTTTTTATTGAATGTGTGTAAAAATAACATTTTCTGGAATTGAACATAAAAATTCTATGTTCTTGTTTAATCAACTCTCCTAAGTACAAAATTATGGAATATTGGGCTCTTAAACTCTTAATTCACATTTCAAACATTATTTGAACGGATCATTTAAAAATGCTGCCAATAGATGGCGCGTTTTTAAATTTCTGAGGCATTCCACTCGATTGTTTAAAATTTGCATGGTAACACATTTTAGTGCAAAAAGAACTGTAAAATCATGCGAAAATATACTATATAACGAAACTTCACTGTATTTAAAGAAAAAAATACTAGCATACAGATGCCTCATCCCATACAAAGAAACCGTGCTGACGTAACTAGCGTTTTTCATCTGATTAATCTTGTTATTTTTGTAAGAACATCAATCGCGTTCGATCCCGTTTCACGGCAATAGATGGTGTTAGCAGCGACTTGCAAGTAATAGGGTTTACTAGGTTCGTTAATATTTTTTTCTTTAAATACTGTTAAACAGGCCACAGCAATATAAATGCCCCATTAGAACTCAATCTGGCTGGACTAAGACAAGTAAAGAAAAAGCCAACATGTTTGCAAAACACCTAGCCGCCATCTTTACACCTAATGAATGCAACAATGCAGAGTTTGAAAACAAGGTCGATTGTACACTGCAGCAGGATCTACAACTGTCCATTCCACCAAGACCAGTCACAGTCGGGGAAATAAAGAGAACCATAAATGGACTACAAAACAAAAAAGCCCCTGGATTCGATCTCGTCACAAAAGAAGTAAACATGCAACTACCTAGGAAAACATTGGTGTTTCTAGTCGTTCTCTTTAACGGGGTGCTTCGAGTACAATATTTTCTCAGATTATGGAAGATATCCATAGTAACAATGATACACAAACCAGGAAAGCCCCCGGAAGATGCGTCATCGTATAGACCTATAAGCCTCTTGCCTGTGCTGTCCAAAATGTTTGAGAGGATTCTCCTGAGCAAAATATCTCCCATACTCAGCGAAAACCTGGTAATACCTCAACACCAGTTTGGTTTCAGACAACAGCATTCTACGGTGGAACAAGTGCATCGGGTATGTGATAAAATAAGACAGTCCTTCGAAAAAAAGGAATACTGCTCCGCTGTATTTTTGGATATCAGGCAGCCTTCGACAAAGTGTGGGATAAAGGACTCCTCTATAAAATAAAAATGTATCTACCGCATAGTTACTACGTGTTGATGGAGTCATACGTAACAAATAGAATTTTCCAGGTGACAGAGGACGGAGAGCTTTTTTTTTGTGACAATCCCACCACACTATTCCCAAACCACTGCAACTCCTGAAAGCCAGAATCAACAGTGGCGACCACCAGAAAAGCGCCGAGGTAATAAAGCTCGACGAAGTCCCGGATAATGAATTTAACTGTCTTGGATCCCGCAACGAAATTAATCAGAAAAGAATAACGGAGGAGTAGGAAAAAACATAAATTTCCACTTCCCTCCATATCAAGCAGGAGACAGAACAAACAAGGCCACTAGGCACAAAGGGTCGTTTACAACTGGGATAAGCCCAGTTGCCTAGCACCACGGATAAAAATAAGAATTAATATTAATGGGTCCTAACATTGTAAGCTGTTATGTTTGATTTCAATAATAGGTATGGCAAAAACGCTTGAACGCACAGAAATTTGTTCTAGTTTCCACAAGGTTGGTATAGTAAACAACTCCTGAGGTAGCCTCTACATTATTCAACATAATATTACGTTCATTCTGCCAAAGAATACACTCCCATAAGATATGATTTGCAGATTGTACATAATCGCAGTCAGATGTAGGACACTGACATAAAGGCGAAGCAACGAGCTTGAAGGAAAACAATTTACTTTTAAAGTTACCATGCCCTGTGAGAAATTGGGCAACACAGTGATCCACCTCCAGCCACGTCCTGGCCAGGCGCACGCGAACGGATGGAAATAATTGGTGGAGATGTCGGCCCTTGATGGAATTATCCCACCTACATTGCCATTCGCATAAAAGTTCCTCCCAGACGACAATAGATGGTTTAAATAATCTAGAGATTTTCTCACGGTCACTCCGCGTTAAAAAGTTCGCGTCCGTGGTCTCTCGTGCGGAATAGTACATTGCAGCACGTCGCTGCACTTCAAGGTCGACCGGAAATACACCAGCAAGTACCGGTAAGGCCTCAGTACTAACCGTCCTGTACGCTTTGCATAAGAATATCAAAGCTAAACGCTGACTCTGAAGCAACTTACGTCGCACCGCCCCTATGGTGGCCCTATCAGCCCAAACAGGCGCCCCATAGCAAATACAACCCAAGTAAGTAGCCCCATAAAGTTTTTAAAGTAAAAAAGGCAGACCCCACGTAGATTTAGATATTCTCGTTATGGCGTAGAATTTTTTTTTTGCCTTTTCACCGACTATTTTAATATGATCTATAAATGCAAAATTCCTCTCTAACACGAGACCAAGATAGCACACGGACTGCTTCATTTTTAAGGGAACGTTGTTAAATTTAATAGTAGGACACGATTTAAGATTACCCTTCAAAATGAGTTGATAAGTTTTGTGCGGAGCAAAGGTCAGGCGGTTTCGATCGCCCCACTGAGATATTAATCGTAGGCAAGTGTCAGCCAAGTTCTCGAGTCCAGCTCGAATACTTGATTGAATGAGCAGAAGAGCGTCGTCCGCGAAACCGGTTAATGAACAGCCGCTTGGAAGAGGAATCGCGAGGAAATCATCAAAGCCTAAATTCCATAAAGGCGGACCAATAACTGAACCCTGAGGACACACCATGGTGAGAGACTTCGACATGGAATGATGGCAGAGTTTGAGTTTCGCGGACGGAGAGCTGTCCGTTATACAAAATTTAATGGCGGGTGTTCCATAGGGATCTGTCCTTGGCCCAGTATTATATACCATCTACACTGCTGGCCTCCCAGAAACACAACGGCTACATTTGCGGACGACACTGCAATTCTCGCTAGCAGCAAGGATCCGATCACAGCATCCGCCGTCTTGCAAAATAGCCTTAATAAGTTTGACGAATGGATCCAGAAATGGAGAATCAAAGCCAGCATAACTAAATCAAAACATCAAATCCGTACATATCACGTTTGCGCTGAGGAGGGGAAGATGTGCTCCAGTAAAAATGGGTGACAATGTTCTGCCACAGAGTGACTCTGTCCGATACCTCGGTATGCATCTAGACAAAAGGCTGACCTGAAAAAAACACATCAAATCAAAACTAGACGAGCTGAACATGCGGTTCAGAAACATTTACTGGCTGATGGCACGTAACTCCAAACTTTCGATCGACAACAAACTGCTGATATACATAATGATCCTAATGCCGATATGGATGTATGGCGCACAGCTGTGGGGAAGTGCTAGCGACTCCAATCTAAACATAATGCAAAGGCTGCAAAATGGCATCCTAAGAACCATTTCAAATGCACCATGGTTCATCACCAACACAGAGATCCATAAAGCTCTGAGCATAAGAACTGTTAAGGAGAAATTAAAACTAACAGGGAATAAATATAAAACACGGCTGAAAGTCACCCAAATGACCTAGCTACCGCGTTAGCAACTATCAGCTACACTAAACGACTGAAACGCCATGATATTCAAAAACTTGGTGACAGATGGTGAAGGATGAGGGATCTCCTGCTGAGGAACTCTTTGGACACGAAAACGACAGAGAACAAATCTGCTTATAGTTTAGGACTGATTGCAGATAAGCACAAAAAAAAAAGAAATAATTTAGTGCCGGTTCGTTATTTTTTTGCACCAAAATGTGTTACAAGGCAAATTTTAACAATCGAGTGGAATGCCTCAGAAATTTAATAATGCGCCATCTATTGGCATCAATTTTAAATGATCCGTTCAAATAATCTTTGAAATGTAAAATAAGTGCCCAATATTCCATAATTTTGTACTTAGGAGAGTTGATTAAACAAAAACACACAATTTTTATGTTGAATTCCAGAATATGTTATGTACCAAATTTTCTTTTTTAACAATGATACCGCGTGCTCTGGTGTACTAATTGAAGGGAGTAGCGGATTTTTTGTATTTGTTCATTGAATAAAACACATGTATAACATACCACAGTAATTTTATTACCATCATACACATCACAATATTTACACAGTACTTCCATACTTCAGCGACATCTTTGGGAGACAGTTTGTAGTTCAAGAACACTTTGCTTGTCAAGCATGGCACTTGCCTATAACAATGCTGCTTCTGAATACGACATGATTAAATACAAAATGCACTATCTTATATCAAAAGTGATTTTAGAACGAAATACGTTATTGTATAGATCAAGGTCGTAATATAATAAATATATTTCAACATACAACTTCTATGGTCGGTCGGGCTTCATACATCTTAATTTATTTATACTGCTTGGTGAAGTTTGCTATTTCTACGAATAGCTTAACTTTTAAATTTATACAATGTGCAGCTATATTAGGCGCTGATACTTTACGGACAAAAACACATTTAATTATAAGAACCAATTGAATATGTAAAATATTCTTATATTTAAATGTGTTTCAACTAATCAACAAGTACCACTAATACTTATGTGATTATACAGAAACTATCAGTACATAATAATGATACAATTTATATAATTATACTATGTGTGAGAATGTTATGCGACAACAACTAGCAATGAACAATAACGCCAGTAACGATTTCAAACAATCATGATTGCTACCAACTTCAAATAAAAAATATACAATAATAATAACCTCTCCTTGAATCCTTATTGTTTCAAATATATACTTGTATCATTTCATTCACAACCACATCGGTATGCTGACCCACCTACGAAAATAGAAATGTTAGGTAATCTTGATTCACATTTCCTACATTGGCAGTTGTTAGCTGGAAAAATCCTAAAGGTGTGTAACATTGTGACTGCTACTTTAATACTCATTTCCCGTTGTTGTTTCACATAACCTGCTCACTGGGATCTTATTGTTTAGGCCCGACCCTCTACAAAGTAAAGGTGTTTACTTGTTGACGAATTTCTCTCCGGTGGCGATGTTTTTCTTGAGTTCGGGGATCGCCGCCTTGAGGAGATTCTGTTCATATGCGTTCAGTTTGCCGAAGCCCAAGTTCTTGGCAACGCCGTTCTTGCCGAACAATACGGGGTTGGCGAAGTAGCTGGCTTCTGTCAGATCTGACTTGACGTAGGCGCATTCTATGACGTTGGCTTCGCCCTGAAAGAAATAGAGAATAAAATTGATGGAAATATTCTTACGATTTTTGCAATTTACAGCTTCTAGCCAATTTATAGCCCAGGAGAAAAAGACAAAAAAAAAGTTAATTAAAAGAAAATCATGCTGTGCAGTCGGAAGTTACATATTCACGAGCTGGCTGACCAAAACCAGATGTACAGCATAATTTTCTTCACGAAGGTGCGAAATTTTGGGACATTTTTCACTTTTTGTTGTAAAGTCACTATACGTTTTCTGACAAACAAAAGAACAATGGCGAAATTTTAGCTGACTTAAATTTGAGCGTCTGAAAGTGAGTTATATACGAAAGACATTCTATTAATTGTCTATGTTTTTTAAAGTATAATTAGGCCTGGTCCAAAATAGATTAAAAAAAAACATAATAAATAAAAAGTTATTTGATTTTTTAGTTAATTTCTTTAGCATAGTGTTGCCATTATATATTGTATCTGCTAAGTGACAAATAGTAACCATTTTAAGTAATAATATCATTATTGTATTTATTGCAGTAAATGTGTTAACAATACAGTTTATGTCTAAGTGTAGATGTTCATTGCAGGTAGGTAAGAATATTGTAGTGTAGTAGAAATAAATGAATTACTTTCAATTAATGATTGGCAAAAAGACTAGTACCCAATTCTAAAAAAAATATAGCTTGGTTGTTGACGACAACCTTTTGATACACGTCAAAGTCACTTAGTTTAAATAAATATACTCTTTCCAAACTACACATTTCATGCTAAAATAACTAGGTAAGGGATATACTAATGCGATATTCCCCTTTTACTTCCACGAAATTGAATAATATTACCTATTAAACACATTATTAAAAGTTACCCAGACATAACCTACAAAAGTTTATGACTGAATATCAATTATTCTCTACAATCTCGAACAAAAATTCTTGCACAAACTAATTCAGAACATCACCCTGAGTTAAACCAGATATTTTTCATTTAAAGACTTTCGAATTTAATCTCAGCTAAAACAATGTATGACCTGCCATTGTTCTTTACTACATTTTTAAAGTTCATTAAATTTGAAACAATTTAAACCGAACCGCAGCTCTAATAACACCATAGGGCCCAAACAAAAACATCACTAAAAGCTTCGTCTGCTCGTTTATAATCGCATCACTAAGGTAGGTAGCGCTGTCCAGATAGCTATATATTGGTCAGATAAAATTGAATTTTGAGAAGAAGAAGCGGTACTTACATTGAGTCCCCTGAGGATAGCGTCGGTGAGCCTAGCGCCCGCCCAGCCCATGGAGAGGGTGGCGGAACCACCACCAGCCTTAGCCTTTACTACCTAGAGCAAAGAAAATAATAATTCATTAATGTCAAGTTAGTCAAATAACTTTAAAAGGCAAGGGGTCTTTGAAAACCAAAATATACCAGGCAATAATTTTAGGTATATATTGTAGTTTTTAGATTGTCCATTAGTATTATTACTCCGTTTATTTAATATTTTTTACAGATTTTATAAACTTTTAAATAATTCTAAAGGAGTTTTTTTCCCTTTTCCTAGGGTTCAACAATATGATGCACCCTTATTACATTCTAGCCTTATAAATGCCTTGCGTTCAAGGGCGTTTTCTATTACGTTTGTGATCCTATGCACTTGATCGATTGTAGTGTTTTCTCTAAAACCAAATTGGTGCTCTGGTATTGTATTTGCTATCTATTATTGGTTTCAGCCATTTGAGTAACAGCTTTTCATAGAACTTGGACATGATTGGTAGCAAGGAAATAGGCCTATATGATGTTGTTTCTTGAGCCGGTTTCCCTGGCTTAGCTATCATTATTACTTCAGCCACCTTCCATAAGTCTGGTACATATTTAAGCCTTAGTACAGCATTGCTAAGTGTCGTTAACTCAACCAGACCCATTCTTGGGTAATTATGAAGTACTTCTCCTGTTATTAAATCGTAACCTGCTGATTTTCGTGTACTTATATTATATATAGTAGCTTTGAAAGTATGTAGTAAGTATGGAGAGATAAAAGAATTTCACTTGTCCCAGCAATAATACTCAAAAGGAGTAAATAACTAAAATTCTGCATGAAACCGTACTTTACGGTTTCTGTTGCCAGTTTTCGAAATCTCTAACACACAGAAAATCACACAATCTAGAACACGATTTCATGGTACCTTACCAGGTAGACCAATACTAACCTCAGTACCAGCTTCCTGGATCCTCTGTGTGAGAGCCTCAATCTTGGCTTGGTCGGTGATTTTGGGGGCAGGGTTAGCCTGAGACAGCACCGGGATGATGGTGATACCGGAGTGGCCTCCGATGACGGGGCAGGTCACGTTGCGAGGGTCCACTCCGTTGATGGCGCCGATGAAGGTCTTCGAGCGGACCACGTCCAAGGTGGTTACTCCGATCACGCGGTTGGGGTCGAATACGCCAGCCTGTTGGGTAAAAAAATATTTAGAAAAATGAGGTACTAATAGGAATTATAGCTAGTCTGAACGAATTTCTTAAACTAGGCAGGGGTGTATGCCCATTTATTACTTAAAGAGAACGGATTATTTGCATATTTAGCCCCTTTTCACAAGATATGCAGCACAATTCCTGCCCAGCATGCGAAACCATATGCACTTTCCAAGACTTCAATTCAATAAAAAAATTATGTTTATAGCTCCATCTATGAACATTTGATGATTTTGCCAATGTCAAGATATTTGGAGATAGTTGGTTTAAAATTATGAATACTGTCATATAACTATTGATCAGTGTGAACGGGGCCAACAACAGCTAAGTCCAAATTTTGGTCCATCCAGGTGGCCAAATTTTGGTCGGACAAAATTTGCGTAAAATCGACAAAGAAGAAAAGGCGCGATTTTCACCAGTTTTAAAATAAATAATAAATATTTCTGATTGTATGTGGTTTTTGAAATAACTAATAAGTATTAACACTATTAACTAATTTAGCGTTGCAATTTTGCTACTTTTCATGCATGTTTAGAGCTAATACAAGTAGTAATAGTAATAATTTATTTGACAAAAAGTAACGAATTTCAGGTGAAACTTAACTGTTTTATACCTCACCAATTGTATCCTAAATACAATTGGTGAGGTATAAAACACACAATCAATAACCGTGGTATTAGTAAGCCTGTGTTACAGGGGGCCAGCTATCCGTCAATTACATTACCGATAAAATAGACAAATCAGTAATGCGGGGTAACCATAAAAAAAATACCAATAAAATAATTAACATAGTACAATTTCGGGATTTGGAAAGGGAGAAAAAGGTAATGTCTTTTCTGTGTCGGTTGTGTTGTGTATGTGAGCTGTATGTGTTATGTATATATGTGCAGTGTATGTATGTTTTGTGTATGTATGTGAGTGTATGCTTGCCTTCTTATGGTTTAAGCATTGATGTATTAAAAAAAGGGAAGATACGGTACTGGACACAGCGCTTAGTCCTACTAGACTAAGTGCATGCCCGTAGCGGGCACTCAGTCGCGCACGGCACAGGGTTGATCTCACAGCTCAATAATTTCAGTGTTTTTGTGTTTTTTTTTTGCAATAAATACGCATCAACATGACTTCTTGTGTAGCTAAACACTGTTTAAATAATACGAGGAAGAAAAATAAGTCACACGGCATCACTAACCACTCGTAAGTACAGTCAAAAATGTTAATTTGTTGAAAATTACAATAATATTTAATGTTTGCTTCGCCATATTTGTGAGAGCGAGATAGATATTACAAACATGCGTGAGAGACACGATACGTGTCATTTCATTCATAATAGTAAACATTCGGTTAACATTCGGCAGCTAACGCGATTTTGCTCGCACTACAGCGCCGTCTCCTATTTTTACCCGACTGCCGAAGGAGGGTAATGTGTTTATCAGTCTATGTATGTATGTAAGTATGTATGTATGTATGTATGTATGTATGTTTGTTCCTATGTGGCGATCTAGAGACCAAACGTGTGGGCCGATTTTGATAGTTCTTACGTCAATCGATTCGTGTTAACCCCGCGAGTGTCACTGGCTACATGAAAATTGGAAAATATGAAAATGGCGGTTTTTGGGCGCCATATTGTGGGGGCCCAAATTTTTTTTTTCTTCCAAACCTTTCGTGTGGGGTATCAAAATAAAGGATTTTAAGAGGTGATTTCGAAAATATATAACACTTATATGTTTAAATGTAACTAATTCGAAAAAAAAAATAACTAAAAAGTAAAAAATAAAAAAAAGTTAATTAAAAAAATCAAAAAACCAGACTGCTTGAAAAGCGAACTAAAAAGACGTAAACAAGGAGAAAATCATGCTGTGCAGTCGGAGGATACGTCTGGTTTTGGTCAGCCAGCTCGCGAAGATGTATCCTTCGACAGCACAGCATGATTTTCTCCTTGTTTACGTCTTTTTAGTTCGCTTTTCAAGCAGTCGGGTCTTTTGATTTTTTTAATTAACTTTTTTTTTGTCCTTGTCTATCGGTAACTGTAGGTTTGGGACTGGTGATGACACTGAATACAGAAGTGTGAGTTTCGGTGCATGTAGTCGTGCGCCGAGCCCAGGTTTTCTGATCGCGATGTTAGCGCGTAACGTATCTTCCTATTTTTAATACATCAATGGGTTTAAGTATTTCATCCGTGGCGTCATAGTTTAGGGTGAGAAGATATTCTTTTAAGCTTAGCTTGTTATCCTACTAATATCCTACTATCTATAACTAATATTATAAAGGCGAAAGTCTGTGAGTGTGTATGTTTGTTACTTCTTCACGCTCAAACTGCTGAACGGATCTGGATGAAATTTGGCACAGGGATAGATTATAGTCTGGAATAGCACATAGGATACTTTTTATCCCGGAAATATGTTCCCTCGGGATAATTTTCGACACTCACGCGGGCGAAGCCGCTGGCAGAAGCTAGTGCTACATATAAATTACTTCCATTGTTCTAGTTGTTTCAATCCAGAGCTTTAATTCATACGGTGGCATTGTGTGACGCTGTTTATATCCATCCGATATCGACCCAGTTTCACTGAGATGTATTGAAACTGGATAAGCGCCGTCTGGTAACGGTAAGGAGAAACCTCTTTTTTTGTATACATTTTGACATAAGAGATCGTTTACGTTATCACGAGTGAATACGTTAAAAAACTCGCACTAAGGTCTCAGACCAACACTAAAGTAATATCTTTCGTGACAACGTTTTATAGGACCTAGCAGTTCGACACCATTATTTCGCAAACTGTTTGATCGTCATAACAGCTTACATATTTACGCAAATAGATACTGTAGTTCATAAACAAAACTGCAGTACAAAATGATAAGATACAAGAATTTATTACATTAACGGTAGATAACATGAATCAGCTAGTGTAGCGAAATAATAGCTCACAGATTTGATTGAGGAAAACGTTCAAGGCAATATTATTGCACTATTATTGCAATAATATTTTTTTTAAACTCAATTAATTTCTTCTCATATTTTCTTTAGGGTATTCATTGGCTATGAATACTGAATACTGCGATATATATAGATAAGTACGCCACTTAAAACTCACTCGCATTCTAATTCAGTCAATTGTCAGAAAGCAGGGTCGCGTGACTCGCATGGAATATGCAGACGCAACTTATTTTTACATTGTAAAATTATTGTAAATTGTCAATGATTTAAACAATTAATATTGAATATTTTTCCATTGTACGTATCTGTCTTGATTCTAAATCTGAGAAAGTCTTCTCTACCTGAGTGCATTGTCACGAACCGTTAGGTATGAGAAAGAACCATAGATTCAAAATAATAAAGACAAAATTGTATTTCTTCATGCAGAAATATCTACTGCATATTGCGTGACATATTAAAACAACGTAAACTATACGCGCGTATTGTAACTAATAACAATTTCATTGAGAACAGTGACGTAATTATAGATAGTACACTAGTAAATAAATTATATAATCTATTAAGATCCACATCTCGATAATAAACCTCGCCATTCAGTAGCTATGTAACTTTACATAGCGATGAAGACAGACAGACAATACTGTGTCAATCATAATAACTGCGGATTCTGTCAACACACTATTGTTTGCAAGAAACCTGATATTGTATTGAACAGGATGTACGAATATAATGATTTGCACGAGGTGAGCATTAATTTTGTTAGTAGGTAGGTAATTGTATTGAAACTGAAATTGCATTGCAACATAGCTTTTTTTACATTATTGCATACATATATGGGTGGACTGAACAAATAAATTTAAAAAGAAAACCCAGGTAGGTAATATTAGATTGTTGCTGTTGAATTAACACGAGTGCATTATTTAATCACTTTAGTTAGTTCGTAAACTACTTTTCTTTCAACTACCAATCTACCTGCCGTGATAAAATATATAAAAACTATATGCTATATAAAAATTCAATAAAAAATATTTATCCGGCGACTTTTGCGGCAAAAGGTTATTAACAATTTAATTTGCAGCTGTATTTATACTATCTGGAGTTGAATTCATATCGCTCTCGCTGTCTATTTCCATTTTTTTTTAACTTTTCTTGCTAAATATGAATTCTCAAAGATGGAACAAAATGGGAGATGGTATAAAATGCGCGCCATGTTTTTTTTTTCAATCAAATCGATTTTATTCAGCCGATTTTATTTTCAGGCAGTATCTTTTCGATCTAATGCAAACATTTTATATTAAACTTAATGGGAGACATTAAACCTCTGTGATAAATTTATATCTAAATTAAAAACAGTGCATTAATGAACTGTGCAACAATGAGATTTCATATAATATTTCTGCACAGTTTTGGTTCTAAGCAAAAATAACATTGCTACGTAGTTGTAAGAAAAAGTTATTCGCCTTATTAAACGTGAAAAACTGAATGCTTATTTCTGATATAATAGAATAGTAGAGGCGTTTTAAATAAAAGTGGAAAACAGGCTATGATGTAGCCACACACCGGTTTAATTCACGTGATCGCTGGCTGGACTGTTATTTGGCGCGCTAATGGTACAAACTAGCACGACAGGTAATTTTTGGCCTGCTATAAGAGACCCCGAGAAAAAGCAGTCGTAAACGGTAATCTGTGAGGCGTGAGGCCACCTTCCTGACGTGACAGGGGCGTATCCAGTAATTAGAATGAATGTAGGTTAAAAATTACAATGCACGTGTAGAAAGCAGATTGTAATTTATAACGCAGTATGATCGTAACCTAATTAGGTATAATATGGAGTTCGTACAAATAATTTCGGGTGGAATCATGTGTCCCAATCTAGAGTATTTGCATATTTTTTAGACTTCGCTAAACCTAGAATCACAGTCATCAATATTAACAGCCTTTTTAATGTTCCCACTGCTGGGACTCAAGCCTCCCTTCATAGAGAGGGAATCATAGCAACAATGTTAAATATTGTAAAGCAGTAAGCGTTTTATAATTTAAATTAAACAAGTACATATACAGTTCCCGCCAAACTTCTTGGCTGCCCTGAAGTATGTATGTAGTATACTTTTGGATGGTCAAAATAAAAATAAAGATGAATCTAACTGCACATTTGCGAGCGTCAGTAGGTCTCTATGGAGAAGAATGTGCAAGAAACACCATGGACACTTTTTCCCATCAATAAGTTTCAATTATTTGGTTACATCATTCTTGTTGGAAAATTACACATAAATTTTATTTTTATTTAATTTATTTATTTCTCCATAAAATTGTACAAATTGAACAATATAATTATTTATAAAGCTATTAAGAATATGCACAAGAATGAAAGATGAGCAACTGCGGCTGAGCTAGGCCGAGCCTGTATTTCAGGACGCAGTTCACTTTACAGAAATTTTGATAATAATATTATGTAACTTCAAAGCAAATAAAAAAGTTAATTAAAAAAATCAAAATACCCGACTGCTTAAAAAGCGAACTAAAAAGACGTAAACAAGAAGAAAATCATGCTGTGCAGTCGGAGGATACATATTCGCGAGCTGGCTGACCAAAACCAGATGTATCCTCCGACTGCACAGCATGATTTTCTTCTTGTTTACGTCTTTTTAGTTCGCTTTTTAAGCAGTCGGGTATTTTGATTTTTTTAATTAACTTTTTTATTTATAACTTTTTAGTTAACATTTTTTTCGAATTAGGTACATTTAAATATATAAGTGTTATATATTATTGAAATCGCCTCTAAAAACCCTTTATTTTGATACCCCACACGATGGGTTTGGAAGAAAAAATTAAATGGGCCCCCCGCAATATGGCGCCCAAAAGCCGCCATTTTTCTATTTTCCAATTTTAATGTAGCCTATGACACTCGCAAGGTTAAGACGAATCGATTGACGTATGAATCATCAAAATCGGTCAACGCGTTTGGTCTCTGGAACGCCATATAGGAACAAACATACATACATACATACATACATACATACATACATACATACTTACATACATACATACATACATACATACATACATACATACATAGACTGATAAACACATTACCCTCCTTCGGCAGTCGGGTAAATAGGGTTTTACAACAAACAGAGTAAGTGTTGAGCGAGTGTTGTGTGTTGTATGCTTGTGTTGAGTGTGTTTGAGTGAGTGTGGTGTGCTTGTGTTAGGTGTGTTTATGTGTTTATCTTTATCTTAAGGTTTTAAGAAGATCTTCTGTAGTTTCGTAATCACAAGTAATTAGGAAGTTCTAAAATGCGAGAACGATGTAAAAAGACGTGCGCGTAAAACCTCAAAATACAATAATTAATTAAAAACAGGCCGAGGTAACCAAGTTATGACCCTTCCCAACTGATGGAGCCGGATCACGTACATGACGCATGGATTGGCACCACCCAGCACAACCATCATGAAGGGAACCGAATGATCCAACACATGTGCCACCATCAGATCGGCAAGCCAACTTCAGGACGGCCAAGAAGTTTGGCGAGAACTATATCACCTTTTGTTTAATCATGTATATAGTAAAGTAATCGTGGAATTTTACAGATATTTGTTTATAGATTACATGTTTTGGCCAGCTATTATCTTACAGTAGATAAGCAGAGCTATAAGACAGGATGACGTGTGCAATGGACATAAGTATTGTATTATAGGTTTGACGTCAATATTATCGGTTTTGTTTGATTCAGTTAACTTCTAGTGACCTTACCTCATGAAGAAATTGCTTGATTAAATTTTAATTTTAATTGCATAGGTATATCCATACAAATATTATAAATGCGAAAGTAACTCTGTCTGTTACGTTTTTACTCTTAAACCGTTGTACCAATTAGATTAGATTTAGAATACTTTTTATCCCGACAGTTCGTCCCTTATGATAATTTCAGACGTTCACGCTTGCGAACCAGCTGGCAAAATACAATTGCTTATAATTTCAAGTCCTTTGATTGAATTGTGTGAGGATAGAGAATATAAGTAAAATTTTACATCAATCATGAGTGAATGGTGATTTTATGCGCGTTATCGTCTGCGTTATCAATCATGATAGTGCTTACAACCCGTTATCACTTACCTACATCATTTGTTATAGCATCTCTTGACAACTAGCAAATAGTTCGGGTCTTTTATACTGATTTAATGCAAAATGTAATAGGTAGCAACTTTTACTCGACTGCCGAAGGAGGGTAATGTGTTTATCAGTCGATGTATGTATGTTTGCTCCTATGTGGCGTTCTAAAGACCAAACGCGTTGGCCGATTTTGATGATTCTATATACGATACGTCAATCGATTCGACATAACCTTGCGAGTGTCACTATGGTCACTGGCTACATTAAAATTGGAAAATAGAAAAAGTGCGGATTTTGGGCGCCATATTGGTCCAATAATTTTTTTCTTCCAAACCCATCGTGTGAGGTATCAAAATAAACGTTTTTAAGAGGTGATTTCAAATATATATAACACTTATATATTTAAAAGTACCACATATGAAAAAAAAATGTCAACTAAAAAGTTACAAATAAAAATAAAAAAATTATGCGAACTAAAAAGACATTAACAAGAAAATCATGCTCTGCAGTCGGAGGATACATTTGGTTTTGGTCAGCCAGCTTGCGAATATGTATCCTCTGACTGTACAGGATGATTTCCTTCTTTTGTCTTTTTTGTTCGCTTCTTAAACAGTCGGGTTTTTTGATTCTTTTAATTAACTTTTTTTATTTACAACTTTTGCGTTATTTTTTTTTAGCATTAGGTACATCCCCATCAGTGACACTCGCAGGATTAAGACGAATCGATTGACGTTAGAATCATCAAAATCGGCCAATGCGTTTGGTCTCTAGAACGCCACATAGGAACAAACATACATACATACATAGACTGATAAACACATTACCCTCCTTCGGCAGTCGGGTAAAAACAGGCAAGCCCAACTGTTCTGCGTCTTAATAGCCTTAGCAAAGTCAACGGCAGTATTTCGAAATAGTATTGAGTAGTTAGTCTATCCTATCTTTACAGCAATTTTATTTATGCTAACATACAACCTGGGAGTCTAAAGTGAATGGGTTACTTCTGGGCAAGTGTGCCTCATCGTCAACCACATTGCTTGCCATCAGATGATATAGTGGCCAAATGCGAGCCTATGATCAATAAAAAAATGCCTTCTAGATCATACTTCCATTGCAATCAGTAGATATCCATTTGATATACATAAAACTGTTATCAGTTACTGGGTAGATAATGTTTGGCAGGGCTTTTTTAAATCTGCTTCTACATTTTCTTGGTAGAATTTTTGTCCTATTCAACTGTTCAACTTCGTTTCTCTATAATATTTTCTCTCTATTTAGCTTTAAATTGCCAGTAAAATTAAACTTAACTTTAAAAAGGTTTTCTTTATTTTTATTTCCGATATTTTTATAGTTATTCTGTTATAGTTCTTGCCAAACTTCTTGGCCGCCCTGAAATTGGCTACAATGGCTGCGCAGTTGTAAATCACATACAAAAACAGCACCGTTTCGTGCCTCGCGCATCCGGTAAACCAACTTCAGGGCGGCCAAGAAGTTTGGCGCAGACTATATTCGGGGCAAAGATAAATCCAACAAATCAAAGATCATGAAAATCAATCCAGCCATTCTCGAGTTATAAATGGTGTTACTAACCTGACTTTGTTTTATATATAAAGATGTCTAAGGTGTTCTCTGATGATTCATAATATGCTACCTATGGTTTGTTTTTATTATTATTATTTGGGCAGACATACAAGCAGCTAGTTAGCTGATGCCTGTGTTTCAGATAGCTTGGAGATAATCAATCTATTCTTAAAATAGCTTACTTTCCAGGAGTTATCATCGACACAACAAAATGGATTTAACATCTGAACATACCTTCTTGAGTACTTCAGCAGCAATCGGCACCATGGAGTTAACAGGGTTGGTGATGATGGCCATGATGGCTTTGGGGGCATTCTTGGCAATAGCCTCGGCCAGGTCACGCACAATGGATGCGTTGGTGTTGAACAGGTCATCCCTGGTCATGCCTGGCTTGCGGGGCACTCCAGCGGGAACCACCACCACATCTGCGCCTGTGGATTTAGATTCAATGGATTACTGCGCTCTGTTATGATCTCTATTATTCAACAGTTTGCTAGCAGTTTTACTCCATTTGGAGTTAAACTCGCCTTTGTACATGAATTTTGTTATCACTTTGTTTAAATGTATTATATTGGTGTACAATAAAGAATTAAGAAGTAAGAGAGTGAAGGTGGCTAGAGGTACTTATTTATAAAATATTTGTAGGGTCTTGAAGTTTTGTGTAAAAGACTTTGAAACTGCAAGCTGATTTCAAATCAGTTTGCAAAGAAGATGAGCTGGAAATAGCTATTGTATAGTGTACAGTTAAACTCTATATTTTGCAGTTTTGTCAAAATAGCCTTTACATTATTTTACATTAGATTTTACAAAAACAATAATTGAAATACTGGCAGTTATTTTTTTTATAAATCTTCATCATATTTTCTCTTGAACTTTTTTATGACTGTGAATGTGAACAACTGGTAATTTTCTGTTCAATCCTCTTAATTTTGCATAATTATTAGAAATAAATCTAATTAGAACTTTGACTTTAAGCTACTAAACATATTACTTTTGTATAATTATCAGTATAGCTTATCTAAATGAACAAACAATGTTTGAATTTACTTAACTAAAAGATCAAATTCCATTTTTTTACATTATTCCATGTTTGCAAGTAGCCCAAATAGTTTGCTAATGTCAAGGTCGAGACTTTTGGGCGTTATTACGAAACGGATTTAATCTTTTAAGAATAACCTTGAGTTATCTAAATTTAGCACCAAACATCAATGAACTTGAATAGTTTTAGGTTACGTTATGTAATACGCAAATATTTGAAGTTTCGCTGTGGTGGCACATACCTTTGATCGCATCGGCCAGGCTCTCGGGACCCTTGAAGCCCGAGACATTGGCAGGGGTGTCCATGTGCGACAGATCCACGGCGACACCCGGGGTCACCGGCGCGAGGTCGTACAGCGCCAGGTTGCTCACCAGCGGGTTTTGCTTGAGCAGCAGCGACAGCGGTTGGCCGATGCCGCCGGCTGCACCAGCAACCACTACTTTGAATAAATTCTGGAAGAAAACACAGTTTACCAGAAATATTGACTGCCATTCCGCCGTCCAGCTAGTTCTTGAAAATCAATCAAAATATTACCGCAGGGCTGGTGGACAAGTTTTTGGCGCCATTCTTGATGGACACCACTGTGACGACGGGTTTCACTGCACGGGAGAACATTTTGAGTCGTCTGTTTTTAGTAAAAGCCACTAATTTATGAAGACAATAGCAAGAAGTCCACCTGACCCTGCTGACCTTTCGAAGATAACTAGTGATGTAACAGTGTAACTAATAACTACACACGTCATAACTGTCAAGATACACACGTCACCAAAAGCATGTAAAATCGAATTGATTGATCAATTAGTTTTATTGTAAATATTGTAATATATTTAATTTTGACCATTACATAATCTAATACAAAAAAAAAAATATACCATTATTTCTTTGCATTTTTACGGTTATTTTATCGTAACATTTTAGATAAAACGTTCAACATCCCTCTGAATATGACGTCATCTGACAGAATATCAGAGATTAGGCACGAGTTCGATATATCAAAACGTAACTTTTATCAGATATGTGTTAGATATCATACCATATCGATATCTATATCAACATAACCGATATCACAAAAACTGTGCCGAATCAACATCTCTACTAGCGTGCGAGAACAAATAAGGCAAAACTTAAAACGAGAACGCATACTTCACAAACGATATGAACCATTTATGTGCTACTTCTCGTTCAAAGTATATATTATTTTACTGGTATAAAAGAGATGAAGCGATTATGAAGTAACTTTAGTCATGTTTGCATGGTTAATGACTTGCGTAATAATATTGTTACCACAATAGCAATAAGGTTTAGTTTCTGTTGTACAGTTACGATAACGGCTACTCGATATTAGTGAGACACTCTACAAAATAGAACTACAGACCGAAGTAATTAGGTTGAATTTGAGTTGTTACAATATGTTTACTTTAGTTCGCGTTCGTTGTTAGTTTGCTCATCTAAATATCATGTTTACGTTTGAATCTGTACTACTGATATCGATATCTGATAACCGTTTTCGATATCGATATGCAAACTGTATATGGGTTACTTAAGCGTATGCGGAAAAATCCGAAACGCACATCTCTAATAGAGATGTCAAAAACATTGGCAATCACTGACAATGACAGTTTGGACTTTTGGCAGTTTGTTTCTTCTCTGTTTTAGGCCTATCACGCATTGCGATTTTTATTTGCGCGAGCCTCTTTTTAATACATCAATGACACGAGCTCATAATTTTAATACTTATATAATAGAGTATTTTAATACTTTTAGGAATCAGGAGAGATTTAGATTTTAAATAAAAAAGGCAACTGTCAGACTAGCCTACCTTACATTTTATTTAAAAACTCACTAATTACAGAAATAATGACGCACCATTTTATTGGAATCAATCGACTACGACAACACACAATAATCAAAGGAAATAAACCACATGAACCTAATAACTTAACTGTGATCCGAGACGAAATCCAACGACCGACAGCGCGAGCGCTGATTAGTGAAAAAGGGCCGCGGATATTTTTTTTTTTCCCCGGGGCTTTTGGGCGTCTCGCAGTTCAACCAAGTGATTGTCTTCTGCTTAACCGGGCGATCCTGTGGAGACTTAGCTAGTAGCCTCCAGCCAGGCACAAATTTCTAAACCTAAGCGACTACGCTGAGGGCTACCTCAGATGGGGTCGAATTTCGGCTCAGGGCGTCGCTGGGCGGACAACTATGGCCGGATCTTGATAAGTGATTTTACCATCCGTTCGGAAACTACCTACGTGGAGAAGAACGGCTGATTGACAAGACAACTGCTTCTAAAGGTGTTGGGTGAAACGTCAGGGATGACAGCTGTACAATCATTCGATATATCGATCATGTCCTCATAATATTGATCATATCCTTACACGGCCTCTCCTGACTGTGCGCCGTCCACGGGCACGTCTGCTTGGGGCAGTATCTTGACCTGGATCCTAGTCCTGGCTCGCAGGTGACTCGTTCAAGGGGCCTGGCTGTACGACAACATCATCCCTGCCTGCCTGCAGCCTGAAATCATGAGATTAATACGAGTATAAGGAAGGGAACAAAAGCTTATTTTTGCCTATTCAATCATTCATCACACCTCTCGAGAGACCCTCTTCCATTGAAACAAGCCAGCTAAGATATCTAATCACTTTCAGTCAGTTACAGTTATGTCGTTCTGACATTCATGTCTCCGTTTCATTCAGTGCCACACATTCCCATATTAGAACATGTCTACATAATAAATGCACCGCAGCGCATTTCTACATAATATCGAAATCATGATACCGCAGCACATGTCCGATAATACGCGCACGAGACGCGTCTGCAAGACAGAGGCACCGCAGCGCATGTCCAAAACTGACGAAAGAGTACCGCAGCACTAATCCATCCTCACACACAAGACAGGAGCAGCGTTCAACTGTCCTCCAAACCAGCACCGCAGCACCGGTTGCCAGTCGCCACACATATATGGCAGCGAGGCTGCAATATCGCACCGCAGCGCGCAACCAGCCTGCAGCTTTCCACGGCACCATGTATTGGGTCGCGGCCTGGGTTGTCTTGCCTCGTGCACCGGTCAGTAATCGGAGCTCATATCGGTGACTTGGCAAGATCTTCGTGACTTATATACGGGCCTCTCATCCCGCAGTCCAACTTCCCAGTGTACTTAATTACAAACACGAAATCATGTAATTTAAAAACCTTTGGAGATCCGCGGTAGCGATTTACACGAGTATCTTGTTGATTCTGATTCCTTTTTAGAAGGTCAATCACACGGCTTCTGCATATCTCACACTAAGCCTCGCAATTCGGGTTAGCATCTTCCATGGCCAAGTCGCGCGCACGGGTTATGGGTGTAGTTGCCTCAGTGCCAATTAGCAAATTTAAAGCGATTGATTTTGTACTTTTCTGTTAAACAACATTAGACGCACGGTTGGGCGCACGGTTCGCGGCACGGTGTCGCGGGTTCGATTCCCGCACGAAACAAATATTTGTATGACCTACAGATAATTGTTCCGGCTCTGGGTGTATGTGTATGTGAGTTTATATGTTTGTAAACGCACCCACGATACAGGAAGAAATTCCTAGTGTGGGGCAACAATTAGAAACTAAATTAAATAATATATATATATATTCGTTTTGATAATAATGTATCAAAACGAATAACTTAACTAAAAAAATCAGTTAAATAATAATAAAAAATAAATCAGTCAATAATTAAAATTAATTAATAATTATAATTGGTTTAAATAAGAATAAAATTGGATTAGATAAGAAAAAAAATATAAATAATAATAATAACACAATAAAATAAAATATAAAACAAAGTAGGTGCAGACTATAAAACTGAACCACAGATCATATAATACTACAGACTGAACTAAAGACTCGTGGAGTGTCAGTGTGAGTGTGTGTGTGTGTGTGTGTGTGTGAGCGTAATTCCCTCCATTAGTTTAAGTATTTATTATGTAACTAGATGTAGAAATAACTCAGTTTCTTCATAATTAAGGGTCTTTAGCCATGCGGTCAGGGATACTTTACATTCATAGCGCGTTTTTTGGTACAGAGCAAACTTTTTAACAGCGCTGTATAGAAAAGAAGCTTGAGCAATAAATTGCCGTCGTGCGAATGCAGTGCGAACTCTAATCACAGGCATACGAAAGTGAGCTCTTCTCTTCCTACTGAGGAAAACAAAAACAATGGTTGCATAAAACAATGGTTTTTTGTCCTGGTATACTGATACCAGGATCAAAAACCATTGTTTTATGCATCTTTAAGGTTAAATTTAGAATAAACAACTTCCTAACAGTTAAGAGGTCGCATAGGTTGTACAGCTCGAGTGTAGGAAAACAATAAGGTTTTGAGAAGGGCACGCTGTGATCTTTCAACATCAATAAATTTAATCTTGGAGGCACCACCCCAGGTAGGAATGCAATAGGTTAACATAGATTGGGCTAGAGCAATGTATATTTGTTTAATTAGACTCGCTGATGCCAACATGTCTTAGTGACTTGAAAATCCAGATAAATTTTCTCAAACGAGACCGACGACGACGACGACGAATGACACATGAGAATGCCAAGAGAGACGCTGATCAAGTGCAATACCCAGGTATTTGGTTTGCTCCATCTTCTCAATAGTTGTACAAGCACAACTGGTATCCTGGATATTATCACATTGGTGTATCTTACTTTAAAATTTGTATGCGGCTGGGTTCTATATAGAGAAGCACATGTTGATTGTCTTCTGGCTATTCAGCGTAGGTAAATTACTTTTCAGCCAGGAGGCAACTCTCGATAATCCCACTTCCGCATCCCTCCGCACTGAATCCCAATTATAGCCGGTAAAGACCAGCGCAGTGTCATCAGCATAAGAGAAGACCCTAGAACCACCTGCCTCCAACCCACACAGATCATTGATAAAGATAAGAAACAATGTGGGCCCAAGAACGATTCCCTGTGGTACCCCGAATGTTACATTAGAGTCACTACTTGTATACTGGCCGATTCTAACCTTTTGCGTTCGATATGTTAGATAGCTTTTAAAGAATTCAAGGAGGGTGCCTCTTATTCCTATGTATTCAAGCTTGCGTAAAAGAATGGGAACAGAAACTGTGTCAATAGCCTTTTTTAGGTCGAGAAAAACTGAGAGGCATTTCTTTCCACGATCAAGGCCTACTACAGTAATTAGAGATGTTAAAGCTGTAACTGCATCTTCAGTTGATTTCCCCTGTCGAAAACCATACTGTGTATCGGATAATATGTGTTTTATTTTAGAGTTTCTCTACTATTTTAGATAGAGATATAGTACTGATATAGGCCTGTAATCACTAACATCATCTCTGGCCCCACTCTTGTACACGGGCGTAATAGTTGACTTTTTTAAGAGTTTATGGAAGATACCTTTACTAAAACACAAGTTTGCTAAGTGAACGATAACTGGCAGAATTTCGTGCTTTGCTAATTTGAGAAAACTGAATGGATGGTGTCCCAACTAGGAGTACTACTCGATTTTAAATTCGTTAGTACATAGTGCACCTCGTCTATGTCAGTATCTAAAAGAACAAATGAAGTTAATTGTGCCCTGTTTCCCCCTAAGTTAGTCTTAGCTCCAGATCTGGTATCCGGGCCGATTGTCTCTGCTAGCTGTTTACCTATTCCCACAAAATAATAATTCACATGGTTGATTGCCTCAATTGGAGATGGCATAGATTCCAGCAGCCGTATTGCGTAAGTGCGCAAAGAAGTCAAACTCTATCCAACCGACCAAATCGGCAATTCACACAAAAACATCGCGTCATTCATCTCGCATGTGATTCGTCGATTTGGGCGGTTGGATAGAGTTTGAGTTCTTTGCGCACTTACGCAATACGGCTGCAGGAGTCTGGTACCATCTGCGTTAGTTTGTTTCATGTGAGTTATGTTTTTAATATTTGACCAAGGTCTTTTGCTGTTTTTGGAGGAATTTGAAATAGAATTTGCCAACTGTGCCCTTTCGTACCCGCGCTTTAGTTTTTTAATTAATTGATTACAAAAGTTGCGATATCTTTTATAACTAATTTTTAATATGTCATTGTGAGATTCATTTTTTAATTTCTTTTGCATGTTGTTTCTATTTCTAATATAATCTTTAAAATGCTTGGGGTAATCCAGGGTTTTATAGTTCGTTTAATTTTGGGTATAGTAGTGTTCTCTTGCAGTGATTTTGTGATTTTATCTATCAATAGTTCCACTATAAGGTCTTTCATTCAGATCATTAGAAAATAAAAGTTCGCCAACATTTTTATCCACTAAAGATTTAAGTCCCTTACTGAAATCAGTAGTTATTTTTGTTTTCTGTGTTTTATTTTTTAGCTTGATTTTGGATAATTTAAGAAACAATAGATAATGATCAGTCACTGATGTATTAAGGACAGCAATCTGTGCACATGACTTTTCTTATTAAGCTTTATCATAAAATGATCCAGGCAGTTATTAAGTCTAGTAGGAATAGTGTGTCAACCCATGTATAGATAACATTGAAGTGTAATTTTGTCTATTATTGTGCTCCGGGCCTGTTCTGATAAAGGTGGAGTAAAATTTATATATCTCCAGCTAAAGTACAGTTGAAAGATTTTATGGATTCCAAATATGTGTCGAGCGAGTTAATAAAAATTTCAGCGTTGGTAGTTGAAGGGGATCGATATACTCCCAATATCACATAGCTACGAGTATCATTAACTTTAACTTATAAGGCGGAGGCGTAAGTCAACTAAATTTTTCTGACGTTAACCAAGGGCGTCGCCAGCCGTTGGCCCAGGGGGGGGGGCAAGTTGTTATGGAGAATGAGAAAAGTATGAATTGTAGGTAAAGTCGAGAGCTCATGAAGCTTTCAACTTGTAGTACGAGCTTTAAATCTACAGCGATTGTAATAATAACGGTACAGAGTCCAACGTGCAAAGCTTAACGAGGTCTTGACTGTACAAGAAATAAAACTTATAAATAAGTTATTACATTTATGAGAAAAATAGAATAAAAATTATTTGGGAGTTTGAATTTGAATATACAGTGTATTTTTTTGTAATTACCAGTATTTAATATTATAGTGGTCGACAAAGATAATTTTTTTGATTAGGTTAATTAAAACATAATCTTCGGGGGTTTTTTGAAAACATTTCGATGACTTTATTTTGAAAATCCTGTAAGTTTCCATGAATAAATTTTCTGTGCACACTCATCATGGCCTCATTTGGTTGCTTTACATTTGGCAACTTTTTTTAGAATCTAGGGGGGGCAGCTGCCCCTCCCTGCCCCCCCCTTGGCGACGCCCTTGACGTTAACTGTAATGTTATTACTGACGTATACAACTACGCCATGTACTGGATGTGGATTCAGTACATAGCAATATTAGTATGTGAAGACTATATAGTTTCCACAAAGGATATGTGAATACCGACTTGTTATCTAAAAAGTGGTTTATACGGTTTTAGTTCATTTTAGGGTATATAGGAGACTTAGACCGAGACGAGAAACCTATAAACAGCTAATAGTTAGCATAGTTTTGGATATAAAGCCCATTTACTTGAGATAACAAGTTGGTACATAGTAGAAAACATGCTGTTTGTTAGGATTCCGGCAAAAGGGCTTATTACACTACACGGTATTCAGGGCACTGAATACCGGGTCACTAAATCATTCCGAAGCAATAAGGTTGATATTATGCGAACCCTTACTCCCTAACAGTTATTACACTACCCAGAATTAGGGTTTAGGGCCCTGAATACCGTGTAGTGTAATAAGCCCTAAACTTTATTTTATTTTTTTATTTTATTTATTTGGCTCACCAACAATTGAATACACTGATACAAAGATATGAGATACATCCAATATACTTATAGACTAGTGTACCAATTTCTTACAGGTAAGCACATCATGCATTACTTATTTTCCGATTGACACTGGGCGACTGACATAAGGCGCCTACTTAAATTGTAAGTAGGCGCCTTAATAAGATAGATAAGTTCTGCTACTCATCTAATTACAATCAGGCATGCATGTTTCTGCTATCGACCTAACTCCAGATTAAAATCGTAAACACTATCACATTTTATCAGATTAAATTCAAGGTTAAAACAAAAATCAAAATACAATAAAAGCACAATTAAAGCCAAATTAAAATACAATCAAAACATAAATTAAAATCACAAATAAAATCAATATACCATAAAAATCTAAATTAAAATTAAAATAACAATTAAATCAAAATTACTTTAACTTTGATACTTTAGGTACCCTAAGTACCTAGAAGACATATGTAGATGTACTGATAACAGTACTACCATTAGAAAGCTTGGCGGAACGGCTTCCAGGTGGTTTTTAGACGGAAAAGATCGCCTGGATAGTCTATAGGAGCTAAGCAGCATGGTAGAATATAGCCAAAGTAAAACGTTGAAATTTGTAAGCCCTTCAGGTCAAATAACTCCCTGTAGGGAATAGCTGTACTCATAGTGAAAATACTTTCGGATGGCTTGTTGGACTAGCTACCAAGCCATCACTTTGGGGTGATAATCACTCATATAGTTTGGGTGCAATTCCAGAAATAAATTTCTGAAATTGCATCTTTTTGTCCGTTTTTGGCACTCCCCGGGACTATGCACCCCTGGGAAAAAAATAAAAAAATAAGGGATAGTTAGTGACCTCCCGATAGCCCGATAAACGCACTATCGTATCGTCGCAATACAGGGATAATTGCTTGGATAGTTTGCACGGTAGCTGACACATAGAAAGTTACCAGCCGTAAGCTTAGCACCTTCAGGGGCACAACATGTGCGAAGGATCTAGATAAATTTATAGAAGCACTAGATGTGTAAAGTGCATTTTATCAGCTACCAGGACACCTATAATAGGCGATGATAGCCTGGATAGCTTAAGTAGAAATTAACTTTAGAATATAGAAAACTATACGGGGTGGTATCTTACCTCCGAAAAAAAGTATTTTTACAACGTCAATAGACAGCCTGCTGGAATTATCAGTAGGCCATCCTGACTTATAGAATATCCTTTGGATAGATTAGGAGTTATTTAACTTATAGTGAAAAAACCCTTTGTTCCCACTAGTACCACAAAACTGTACCACCGGTGGTACTAGCGGGAAATTTCGTTCTCTATAGTACCACCATTTGTATTAATTATTATTAGTGGTACTAGTGAAACTGTTTATTCCCAATAGTACTATCTACCTACCTAATATAGAAGGCACCTGCACTTTAATAAAGAAATTAGTAGATATTATCACTTTTTGACAGCCAATACGCATAATATGTCTTTGATAGGGCTTTCATCCAAACTCGCTCGTGGCATTTTTCGAAATTTCTTATTGGTACAAAGGTAAATGGTACAAAGGTAAATGTCCCTTTGTATGATAGTACTAACTAAAGGAAGCTATCAATACCTAGAAATACAGATTTATAGAATAGGTATATAGGTAGGTGGCGCTACTGAGCTGCCATATGCAGAAAACTAGGTATTGATAGCACCATAGAAAGGATGTAATACCCCGATTACCGAGTGTTTGGGATGGGACAAAATAAAATTATTTTCGCAGGGCTCTCAATAAAGTAAAGGGCAAAGGGTATATAGCACCTCCAGCCAAAATTAGAATTTGTAGTCATCAGCAAGAAATAATTTCTTCCAACTCCTTGTATCTCAGTCACTAGGTGAGAGCCCTCAGATCATCCCATGTGTTTAAGAATACAAATTGTTTTATTTGATTTGATCCTATCAACCCTTATCAGTGCAGAATTAAATCTTGAGTCGTCGACGGAGCCAGGTTGTCAAGAACCTTATTTGCAGGGTGTTAGGGACGTTCAGCGCCGCCGACCGGGAGACTTACACCCTTCCATCTCGGGGTTGTCGATCACGCCCGTCCGCCACATTGGCCATGCGATATGCGTGAGAGCAATGCACGAGCAATGTACCTATTGTACGTAAAATTTGAAGCAATGTACTATTTTAAAACCACAGTTTTTAGAAAATTATTTGAGCCGCCAACCTGATGTTGGAATAGCGGGGGTATATTCAAAATCTGAACAAATTACCTACTGGGCTTTTTTTGGGCGCACGGTTGGCGCAGTGGTTGAGCGATTGACTGGTGCGCTGCGTGTCGCGGGTTTGATTCCCGCACGGAACAAATATTTGTATGACCTACAGATAGTTGTTTCGGCTCTGTGTGTTTGTGTATGTGAGTTTATATGTTTGTAAACGCACCCACGATACAGGAAGAAATTCCTAGTGTGGGGCAAAGTTTAAAAAAAAAAACAAAAAAAAAAAAATTACTATCTGACTGTGAAATGCCTACCGTAGCAATGTACGAGCAATCTAAGTTATCATATTAAAAGCATAACCAGATGCTATCAATGATTAAAGAGTAATAATTATAAAAAATAGTACATTGCTTAAAATTTTACGTACATTCGGTACATTGCTCGTACATTACTCTCACGCATATCGCATGGCCAATATGGCCATTCACACAAGAAATCCCTTTAGTTTAGACATAGCAACGTATAACGTTGGCACAATTAGTTGCTAATAAAATTAAACAGGCTCTAAATGTGGAGAAATTATATTTTTATAATTACTTTTTAACAGATAATAGTATCTGGTTATGCTTTTAATATGATAAATACATTGCTCGTACATTGCTACGGTAGGCATTTCACACTCAACCAGTTGGCACCCGCCATTCTGACGCACAGGATTGGTTGACTACTTTGATTGTTTGATCATCATCATCAGCCTTTTAATGTTCCCACTGCTGGGACACAGGCCTCCTCTCTGTGAGAGGGAATAGGCCGTACTCCACCACGCGGGCCCAGTTCGGGTTGGTGGATGCCACATATCTTCCAATTTTTGGTTCTAAGACATGTCGGTTTCCTTCACCGTTTTGAGAGCAGTGGTGATGAAATAATTTACACAAAGCGCCTGCCTGGGTTCGAACTCACGACCTACAACTTGTGAGTCACGGCCGCTACCACTGGGCCACCACTGCTCTTGTAGGCAGAGGCGTCTCTAGCCTATGTAGCGCCCGTGTGCAATCATTACCCTAGCGCCCTCAAGTAAGCGCACGGTCAAAATGGAATAGGTACAAATAACAACACATAACCACAAACTGTCAAATTTCCCTAATGGATAATAAACTCTATTGTTTGAAGATTAAATTGTAAATCTATTGAAGAAATTTGACTGTTCTGGATGCCATGATGTGCAGTTGACTTTATTTAGAATTAAACAGGGTGTTTACCAAACCTTGAATTTTCAACAGTGAACGGATGTCCAGGTGCAAAACTGCAAATGGTGTAATTTTAAATGATGCCGGTAAACAACAGATACACACACAAACACAGTAACACAAATACTGGGCCTCGCATCAAGGATCAAGCTTCCCACATCTGTCAAATTTCTTCATTCTAAGGATTCTATCAGACAGAGAGCGGTCACGCTGTTAACCGTTCAAGACAAGAGCGTTCGATGTGTTGTATTACGTTACATAGATATACCGACACAGGAGGCATTCTGACCGCGTCGGTCAACCAAAACGTACGCGTTCGCGCGTTCACTGCTGTTTCGGTGACTAAAAGTGTTGGAAGGAAGATGGAGACTGAAAAGCTAATTATGGCTGATAAAGGCGTTTTTTATACGATGCGAAGGATAATGATTATAAAAACCGAGAAAAAGTAGCACCAATCTTTCTTTTTCTGAAAGTATCTTGTTTTACTAAGTCATGTTTATCTTTTTCATATAGTTCATCGAAGGAATCAATTGTCATCCGAAAAGAATTAAAAACATTTCATCTTCAACCCATTTAGAATCTTGTTTTCTATCCTTATTTACTGGGCTGCACACAGTATTTTCTTTTCGGTCTTGCTGCTGATAATAACCACAAAATCATTAATTCGTCTTCCGATGAAGAACTATCGTTAAAAAACATGGTGACAATAGGTGGTACTGCGTAGACCGTCCAACAGCTCGGGGTTCGTGAGCAACTGCACGCTCGAACGCAAAACTGACCTCTTGAACGCTTGACCGTGTGATCGCTCTCTGTCTGATAGAACTCTTTTTACAACCTCATGTCATACGTACAGAGTTCAAAATCAATAGGGAATATTTGACAGATTTGGGAAACTTATGCGAGGCCCACTGTACACTGGTAAAAAGTATTTTAAGGTAGGAAGGAGTGACAAGAATAACAAAATACAACATTGTGGTTATTTAAAAGACGCAACAGCTGTGGCAGCTTATAACAAATCTTACTTATTAAGTATATTTTAATAAAAAGAAAAGCCGATTTACTTCTTATTTACATGTTTACTCAAATTTAATTATACTAATCAAATTAATATAATATAAAACTTAATCCATTGCGTCAAGACTTCGCAAAATTACGTGTAGCGGTAGAACACAAAGTGCGGCACGCGCCACGCATACACACGATTTTGGGAAATGTCACGCACGTGACGTTCGTCCATGGCAATTTGAACTTTATTTTTTATTCTAAACAGCCGAATTCAGGATTCGCAATATAATTGTCGGCGTGTTTTCAACGAATCAAAACAGGTGCCGGCACGCGCCTTTGGTAGCGATGCGACACTCACTACTAAACCATATAATCTGTAATTATCTGTTTCTAGGTTTATTTCAAGTTCAAATAAAAGTTACTATTGTAAAAGCCTTGCTTTGCTGTAATTCGACATTTATAAGAAGAGCTCTAGATGCCATACAAAATGTAAGCAAACCGGAGCTCTTTTTACGTGGGTTACTTTTGGTACTCATTGAAAGTGCCGCGGCCGGAGGGCGCGCGTGTTGCACTCGGCGCCCCCTAGGGCGCTGCGCCCGTGTGCTGCGCACACCCTGCACTATAGGTAAAGCCGCCCCTGCTTGTAGGGATTGTTTGATGAAGACAATAATAACGTATTCGAGAATACTTTAAAATTGGTCCGTAATTACGTAATGGAAGCCCTAACTAGCTCCCATGTTATTATTTTACTCTTTGCCTAATAGTGTACGGAGTGAAGAAAGTGAGCGGTGGATGATTTTTATTTGTTCATTGAATAAAACACATGTATATGCACATATATATCATACCACAGTAATTTAATTACCAACATGTACTCATCACAAAATTTACACAGTGGGTATTTCGATACTTTCTACTTCTTCTTTCGATCTTTGGGAGACAGTTAGAGAAGAATACTTTACTTGTCAAGCGTGGCACTTGCCTAACAATGGTGC
This sequence comes from Anorthoa munda, assembly GCA_945859665.1. Lineage (NCBI taxonomy): Eukaryota > Metazoa > Arthropoda > Insecta > Lepidoptera > Noctuidae > Anorthoa > Anorthoa munda. The sequence goes on from OX243904.1 coordinate 15,365,230, forward strand.
TTCTGAAAAAATAAAAAAATACAAAATGGGCTATCATAATATCAAAAAGTGATCACATCACATCATCAGCCTATTAATGTTCCCACTGCTGGGACACAGGCCTCCTCTCTGTGAGAGGGAATGGGCCGAATTCCACCACGCGGGCCCAGTGCGGATTGGTGGATGTCACATGTCTTCGAATTTTTGGTTCTAGGACATGCCGGTTTCCTCACGATGTTTTCCTTCACCGTTTTGTGAAAAAGTGATATTAGAACGAAATACATTATTGTATAGATCTAGGTAGTAATAATATAAAAAAAGTTAATTTAAAAAAATCAAAAACCCGACTACTTAAAAAGCGAACTAAAAAGACGTAAACAAGAAGAAATTCATGCTGTGCAGGATTGCGGAGGATACATATTCGCGAACTGGCTGACCAAAACCAGATGTATCCACCGACTTGATACCCCCACGATGGGTTTGGAAGGAAAAAAATGTTTTCTCCCTCAAAATGGCACCCAAAAGCCGCCATTTTTTTCTTTTCCAATTTTAATGTAGCCAGTGACACTCGTAGGGTTAAGACGAATCGATTGACGTAAGAATCATCAAAATCGGCCAACGCGTTTGGTCTCTTACTATTGCTACGAATAGCATAATTTGTAGCTAAATTAGGCGCTCTGATACTTTACGGACAATTTCACATTTAAATATAAGAAGATATTGTTTTTTTTTTTCCAAATAACTAGTACCTACCAGCAGGTAATACAGAGTGGTCTATAACTCCATAGGTTTAGGTAGTTAAAAAAGGGTAAACAAAAAAAACCACGTGACTCATAGATGCAAAACCTTTTATTAAAATGTTAAAATCTTATTATTTATAGTCACATATTAATAGGCTCATTCCCTCTCACAGAGAGGAGGCCAGTGTCCCAGCAGTGGGAACATTAATAGGCTGATGATGATTATTAGGCTCTATTCTGAATCTGACTCTGATGAACTCTCTGTCACATTAATAATAAAACGTTCAGTTGTGTCATCTATAATTTTGTCTAATTTATACATTTTCTGTTCTTCTTTTATCACATGACCCTCACAATTTTTCCAATTCTCTGCAGTTACATTAGCCAAAGCCTCTGGCAAAAGAATTTTTAGGTCAGCCATTTTAAAAGTTTTATTTTTCTCGGCTACAAACCCCTTAACTTGAGCCCATATTAACTCAATTGGATTGAGCTCACAGTGATATGGCGGCAGGCGCAATACTGTAACACCATATTCCTTGGCTAATTCATCCACAACATAGGATTGGTATTTGTGTTTTTCATATTTAACTTTTATTAAAAGTTGTGCTTTTAATTCAGCTTCTTCAAAAGCAATATTTTTTTCTCTTAACCACTTCTGAATATCAGCCTTTCTTGATGCGGTTGTTGGCACTTTTTCTTTTTTTCTACTGTGATAGGGTGCATTATCCATCACCAAAATGGAGTCTTTTTCCAGTTTCTTGAAAATTGTGGTGATCCATTTCTCAAAATTATGTGCATCCATTTCTGAGTGGTAATCACCGTCACCCTTAGCTGCTTGAAATATAAGTTCACCTCCTTCAACAAAACCACTTGATGAACCTGAAACATAGTTTTAAATAACATTGAACAACTGATTAATAATTATATTTTCTTATAATATGAGCATCTCACATGGTCCTCGCCAAACTTCTTGGCCTCCCTGAAGTTGGTTTACCGGATGCGCGAGGCACGAAATGGAACTGTTTTGGTATGAGATTTACTACAGCGCAGCCATTGTAGCCAACTTCAGGGTGGCCAACAAGTTTGGCCAGAACTATACTTTGACTGAAAATGTTAATTTATTATACTTTGACTGCCTCATTGGTCTAGTGGTCGCAAGCGCTACAGCTAAGCATGAAGTTCACAGTTCAATTCCCAGGTTGGGCAGTGTTATTGGGTTTTTCTATCTAGAATTTTCAGTAGCAGCATGGACTCGTGGAGTTGTGCCCGGTTATTGGCAATAGGCTCGCCCACTATTACATGGGACTTAAACATAACTGGCGAAATGTGATTGTACTACTATAGATACACTTCTGCCCAACCCTTCGGGGAAACAAGGAGTGATTTATTATGTTTATAACAAGCTTATAAAATAATCATCATGGCATTTCTATTAAAGGCTATGACGTAATATTCTTACCAATGTGGCCTAAAATAAGGCGTTTTCCTTTCCCGCTGGGATTCTTTAACCCTGTAGACAAACCCTGCCTGTGAGCCTCTTTACAGCATGTTATTGTAGTATCTTGCCATGTTGACGATTTGGTATGTCCTGCAAAAAACAATATTAATGAGTTTACAAGATATTTACAAAGTTGTGACAGTGTACAATAATTATTTTAATAACATATTAATGTTGTTATCATACCTTCATTGACCCATGTTTCATCCAAATAATATATTTTCTTCCCGTCTCTTCTATATTTTGCAATCTCATTTAAATACTTAACACGCCATACTGCAATATCTGGTTTGTCAATAAGCATACTCTTGCGACTGCGTTTGGAGTATTTAAAGCCTAATTTTTTCATCAACTTACACATTACATCTTTTTTTATATTAGGTAGACTGTCATCATTATTGACACTTTCCATAACTTTTTCTATAGTTGGCATTTCATTTGAAAAAAAAAACATATGGACTTTTCTCCTCACTGCGGCTAAATCCATATCATCGAAACTGTCGATTTGGCTTGGTTTCCTTGCCGGTGGAGGAGGAGACTCCACTCTATGCAATGTTTTGTATTGGTTAATAACCCTGTACACAGTTGGTACAGACATACCCATTATTTCACCAGTTTTTTGCACTATGTCTGTTTTTGACGGAAAACACTCTTTGGGCCATGTTTCTTCTACATATTTAAACACATTTATCAATGTCTGTTTCTCAGATGATGAAAGAGGTCCGGTTTTCAAGCGTTTCTTCTTCGGTGATGGAAATGTGTGTACGAAGTTCGTCTGGCTAGTACCAGCCTCGGGTTCACTCATTTTTCCACGATAATAATTAAAAAACCAATAAAGATAAATAACAAAAACTAACAATAACTAAATAACAAAAACAAAACAAAGAAACGAGCTAATATTATCACAATTCAACAAAATCGATACGAAACACGCTATTCGCAAATGTCGAGAACGCTGTCAACAAAGGCGTCTGGTTAACCGACTAAACGTAATACCTGCCACTTCAGTTGACAAACTACGTCACAGTTGTACTCTTCAATTTAGCAACGTTATCTAATTCGTTGTATTTTATAAAAGGTTTGGGGAACCTGTCTTTTTAGGCTCTTTTCTAAAGACAGATTACTAAATATTATATTTTTAATATAAATCTAACTAAAAATTGTGCTCAAGCAGTTACATCTACGAAGAGCAGTTTAAGAATAAATGATAAAATTGAACATACTAAAATAAAAGAGGAAACTATCGTGTGATCTAAAATCAATTTAATTTTTTTAGAATGTATTTTTAAACAAGAAAGTGTCAACTATAAAAAACTCTTTTTACGATTTGTTTACCCTTTTTTAACTACCTAAACCTTTAGAGTAGGAAGGAATTATTGTTTGAAAGGGGAAAGAAAAAAAATCTATTACCTACATTTAAAAGAGTTTTATTTTATGAAATACTAGCATCTGCCCGCGGCTTCCCCCGCGTAAAAAGTGTTGTATCATCCCAAGGGAATACAAACTATCCTATGTCCTTCCCAGCCATGCCAAATTTCATCTAAATCGGTCCAGTAGATCCAGAGATTACCCCCTACAACCCCTCACAAACTCACAAATTTTACCTCTTTACATTATCTATACATATAAAATGCTTTGTCCTGAATGACTGACTGACGGATCAACGCACAGGCCAAACTGCTGATCGCAGGGACCTGAAACTTGAATGGTGTATTCTTTGTATGACGTAGGCATCCGATAAGAAATAATTTTCCGATATTCTACCCCTAAGGGGATTAAAAAGGGGGGCAAAGTTTGTATGAAAAATCTAATTCCTTCGGTTAATATTTTTGAAACTTGGTCACAAATAGTAATCTAAGTAAATGATAAAGATTGACATTATTAGTTTTTTGAAAATACCCCTTCACGTCGATTTAGGGGATGTTGAAATTTGTATGGCAGAACCTTATATCATGGGTAACTAAACTTGAAACATTTCACAAATACTTAAATAAATAATAAAGGTTGTTATTATTAGTTTTGCGAAACTATTCCCAAAAGACGATTTAGGGGGTGTTAAATATTTTTTGAAAAATCTTATTACTTGGTTAATAAACTTGAAACTTGGCATAAATACTCGTACCAAACAAACAAAAAATCGCCCCCAAAAGAAGATTTGTTCTTTTTTGAAAAATCTTACTTCTTGGGTTAATAAACTTGAAACTTGACACAAATATCAACCTAAGTAAACAATACAGGTTGTCATTATAAGTTTTTCGAAACTACCCCCAAAATACGATTTAGGGGGTGTTAAAGTTTTTTTGAAGAATCTTATTTATTGGGCTAATAAACTTGAAAGTTGACACAACCTTAGTAAACAATAAAGGTTGATATTATTAGATTTTTAAAACTTCTTCCAAAATACGATTTAACAGGTAAAAGGTAGGTTAAGGTAGGGGTAAGGTAGGTAGGTAAGTAGGTTTAAGTTTTGTTGAAGAATTTTATGTCTTGGGTTAAAAAACTTGAAAGTTGACATAAATACCAACCTAGGTAAATAATAAAAGATTGTCATTATATTTTTTTTTAAACTACCTCCAAAATACGATTAAGTGGGTGTTAAAGTTTGCTATGAATCTTACTGGACAAGGTTTCGTTTTGTATGTAGGGGATAGGGCGTGCAGTTTCGTACATTTTCAATTTCGAAATTAGCTTACGAAATTGGACTTCTCAGTTAAAGAAGTTCAGCTCCACAGTTTCGAAATTTCGAAACTGTGGAGCCAACTATAATGGAAAATCAAAAAATACTTGAACTAAACTCAAAACCCAGAATTTGTTGTCTGGAGAGTTGCCTAAGTGCAATTTATATTCAAACAAAGTGATTTTTTTTTTCTCAATACTTCTACTACAAATACTTCGACGATAGCAACCAGCTTTCCGAGCTCGGAGTGGCAAGAGGCGTTCGGTCAGCGTTGATTAGCGAGCTGGGGTTAAAGATAGTTACAGATAGCACCTCATAAAATTAAAGCGCTGCCGAAGAGTAGAGAGCCATCCAGCTCGTTAGTGACCTCGGTTTGTGGCTTCGAAAAACATTTCGAGCTCTATTTGTCCCGCATTGGGAGGCCAGTGGGTGCTTTGCATAGACTGCTGCCCAATCTCGGAAGCAGAAATAGACTGTCAGATGTCCGACGCTGCAGGACTTAAATCAACGGCCTGTAGCGGAAAATGGTCATTTAAATAGCACGTATGGCTGAAAAGAGCGGAGTGCATCTCCTACAGGCATATTCAGGTACTGATCGGGCACGGTTGCTTCGGTGAGTACCTGAATAGGATTGGGTGATAGGTCACGGTAAATTGCCATCATTGTAGAGGCAACTTCGATTCTGCACGGCACACGCTCGAGTAGTGCCTTCTTAGGCCTTTGTGCGGTGGGTCTTAGTCGCCAGGATCGGGCGAGCCCTGTCTCTGCTAATATTAGTGAGAAATATACAGGCGGAGACAGAAAACTAGAGTGAAATAGCCACCGAGTGGAATCGTGAGAAGGCCAACCCCATTCATAAAAGAAGGTATCGTGGAGGCAACCACCTCGATGTAGACACGCCGAAACCCCGCCTTTAACATTTAAGGCAGGTGGAACTCCATGGTTTCGGGCGCTCAGAGTGGGGTCTCTGTCCGTCCACCAAGTAACCTCAGGAAAGACAGTGACACAGTGATCACGTGCTGCCATCCACAGCGAGGTTCAAGGGAGACTCCTTTGTAGGCTTCCCAAAGATGTGGTATTTTAAGAAGTGCTGATGGGATCACCGGTTTGGTTTTAATGAGGTAAAAATACCACACTAACTGGTTTTTTTTCCCAAAAGTTCAGGCGCGAGTTCAGGCGAAGGTTTCCCTCCAATAGTAAATAAAATATTGGCATTCCCAGCAAACGATTTTACACCTTGTCAAAGTATTCCCCTCACTGGCCACCATTAATACAAATCTCGGTATTTTTTAAATGGCTGAGCTTTTTTCACTCTTCTTTATTTATTTAACACCATGGTTAGCCTTTGTTTTATTGTAATGTTAGCACACATGGTCACAAAATGGCCCAACGCAACGGTCTAATTGGCTTTAGATCCGTATTCAGACTCATTTGCAGATGATCCTCTTTTGATTTCAATAATAAATTTAATTATTGTATAAAAAATAACATAATAGTTAAATTAAATCCAGTTTCGAAATTTCGAAATTAAGGCTCTCAATTTCGAAATTAATAAACATGCAAATATGGTCCGAAATTTCAAAACTATGAAATTTCGAAATTTTGAAATGTATGCCCTAGTAGGGGAGCACGAAGATCGGAAAATCAATATTTCACCATCATCATTATTTCAGCCCAAAAACGTCCACTGCTGGACATAGGCCTTCCCCAAGCGTCGCCATACTGATCGGTTCTGTGCCTTTCGCATACCTAGACTACCGCAGCCTAGACCAGGTCGGACTTCCTACTTTGCGTTTCCGTACGCAGTCGCCAGTCCAGAACTGTCAACCTTTAAATAAACGGTTGTATGAAAAATCTAATTCCTTGGGGATAAACTAAATAATCAAAATTGCAATACGTTTTTAAAACTAACCACCTCCTCTCCCCCCTGATAGGGTTAAGGGGTGTTAAAGTTTTTTGAGGCATTTTACTCAGCAATCTAGAGAGCTAACAAAATCGAAAAATAATAAAGAAAAGATAAAAGTGAATAAGTAACATATTTGGGTTGTTAAAACTCAACCCTCAATGGGGCATAAAGGGGTTATTAAGTTTTTAGGGTAGGATTTTACTTTGTGGCGGTAACCTAAAATTTATTATTCTTTATGTCAAATAACGAATCGTCGCAAACCTATAAACCGTAGAACTCTACGAAATCACATTTTTATTTGGTTTAGTAACAGCTTATTTTTGGTTGCCTTCACTAAATGCACATAAGAAAGTCACCTGTAGGAGGTATAAAATATGAAATCACGGTAACGAAGTCGCGGGCGGAGTTAATATTATAAATGACTAGCTGTTCCCCGCGGCTTCGCTTCCGTGGACCACCCCACAGGACCCGTTTTCGGGATTCAAAAATAGCCTATGTCATTCAGGAATAATGTAGCTTTCTATTGGTGAATGATTTTTTTAAATCGGTCCTTTAGTTTCGGAGCCTATTTGGTACAAATAAACAAACAAAAAAATCTTTCCTCTTTATAATATTGGTATAGATAAAGTAACTCCGTCTGTCTCTCTGTCATCCATTTCACGCTTAAACCACTGAACTGATTTAGATGCAATTTGGTTCGCAGATATATTGAGACCTTGGACAGAACATACGATACGATACGGTTTTATCCCGGAAATCATACTTAGTGGTGGAAAGAGGGGTAGAAGTTTGTATGGAAAACCTAGAATATTATTCCGTGATATAAAAAAATAAGCTATACGAATTACTACGCAGACGAAGTTGCGGGCAACAGCTAGTTAAGTATAATTATAGTAGTAAAGATAATGTAGTTTAAGTTTAAACAAATTAAATAATCAAGATGACGTCCTTGGCGGTTACGGAAATCTGAGTTTCTTCTGGATTGGCTTCCATTTCTTGCTGAATTTTCAGCTGCAATTCCACATTGTTGTCGGATTATTGGTATATACCTTGTTTTTAAGGTGTCCCCATAAAAAGAAGTCTGCTGGACTCAAATCGGTTGTCCTTGGAGGCCAGGCTATGTCACCCCTCCGTAAAATCAGTCTCCGAGAAAATATATCTCTTATCACGCGCATGCTCACATTCGAAGTGTGACACGTGGGCCCCATCCTGCTGAAACCATATGTGTGGACCTCGCGATTCTTGCAATTTTGGAGCAAGAAAATCACTGAATGGTTTCGTCGGTGCATGCCACTCTTCTGCGACTTTGAGGTCGCGTTTTGTGTCGTCCTGATTTCCTATTAATTAAAATTTCCTAACAGTTTAAGAGGGCTATCAATAGTGGAAATTCCTTATATTTTGGTCGGCGCCATCTTGGATTTTATTTTGCCCCCATAAACGTTTTAAGCGACCCCAAAAACCATGATACATCATGTATCGTCATGGTTGTCATGACGGAAATTTCAGTCAGCGCCATCTTGGATTTTAATTTTGACTCCATATTCGCAATTAGCAACCATTATAGGAGCTCGTGGTGAAATATTAAAAGCCGCACGGCTCCATCTTCAAGGTAAAGCAACGCTTGCCGAGGTCGGTCCGGGGATGAGTGATTCATAGCGAGATTCCTCCGTGCCTCGGAAAGCACGTCAAACCGTTGGTCCCGGCTATCATTTGAAGATCTTTGACAAGTCTGAATCTGACACCAGTCTTGCCAAGAAGAATCGTGTTACTCAGTCACTGGATCGTGGAGGTCAGATAGGATAGATAGGCAGTCGCTTCATGTAAAATACTGGTACTCAGATGAATCCAGTTAGACTGGAAACCAACCCCGACATTTGAGGGCTGGTCTGTGTTAGCAAACTTACGCTTTGTGCTGTCAGTGACAAGCCTTGTAGGGCTTGGCATTGTTGATGCAGTCCTACCTTGCCTGGCTCCTTCTGAGACGGCAAGATGGCGTGGTCTTGAGGAAGAGCGCTACGGCTACGGTCGTGTTGATCCTCAAGGCAAGTGCGGTGATTTTCCTTCTAGTGGTTGCCACCCTGTTATTGGTCTAATTCCCTATGAAATAGACGTAACAGAAATCACCGGGCGACGTATCACAGGGAGGTCATGCCTCTGGCTGTCCACCATTGAACAAGAACAATGATGGATAGCAATGACCTCCCGCGTGTTTGTGCCGTGCGCGTGGACCCGTACGGAAGGATGATGGGATCCTGGTGGCTGAGCCGATGAGCGTAGGCGGTTTAACGTCTCTGAGGCAACCCTCCACTTGGGCCCGGATTTCTTCTTACACGGGAGGCCGTAGCCTAGCCAGCTGCGGTCAATCGGCTGCGGGGTCCGGTCAGACGGCCCGCAGGCGAGTTCACTCCCATTGAAGGCTTGCAGGCGGCGGCGCTCGCTCGCATCGCTAGTGGTAGCGGTGTGAGTTGGTGCCGTGCAGTCTCGTGACCAACTAATGGCGGGGGGCTATATCCCTCGATTAATCCCTGGTGCTACCGTCGCATGGTCAATTGAGCACTCCATAGCGGGTGGGGGTAGTCGAGAGATGAAATGGTTATTTATGCTACAAGTGCGGAAGGTAGGTGATTTCCTGTGATGAATCGTAAAAAATAAAAATGTGTCGTAAAAAATAAAAATAAATATTAAAAAAAGCACAAGGCGAAAGGACCGGCGAAGGCTGGGACTGCACACCAGACGGCGGGACCGGCGCAAGCCGGGACTGCATCTTCCCTAGCAGGAACGTCCAGAGGCGGGACTGCAGTGGGATTGTCTCGAGGTGGGGCTGCGGTGGGACTGTCAAATGACGGTACTGCTGCGGCACTGTCGAGGGTCAGCACTGCTGTGGGACCACCGAAGGGCGGAACTGCAAACCAGCCCACCGGGCATAAGGGTACTGCCAAAGCTGACGCGACACGGACAGCACTTCGTCGTCTTCCGGCAGCCGGCATGAATCAGGCTGTCTTCCGGTTAGACGATCTGGGGCGCAAAGGAAAAAGCGCCAAAATCTGAGACAGCAGGCAGCTCTAGAGGGGACTCCTACGGAGGGCCCATCAACGAGACCGCGTGCTGTTCTCAGCGGCGACACGCACCCACGATACAGGAAGAAATTCCTAGAAAACTCGCTGTCGTTACAGTCAAGTATCCAGAGGAGTACATGAAGGCGGAGGACTTGGTGCCAATCATAATAGAGAAACTGGAAGAGGCGCCGGATCCTCTGCCTGTTCTCACGGTTGCGCCCGGAGTTGTCGCGGGTACAGTACATGTATCCTGCGAGAATTCTGATGCAGCTTGTCGGTTTCGGGTGCCATCCACAATGTGGCGTGCTTGTGATGTCACTTTAGGAACTTTGCTGCCAAATTTAAACCTTCTAGGCATAGTGGTTGTGGCTGTGCGTTGATCGATCAGTCAGTCAGTCAGTTTATACTTGTATATAAGAATATAGATATGTCGGGTTTAGTCAATAGTATGGACGTTGAAACAAATCACAAGCACGCCACCTGTCTGCAAAGCAAGAACAACTACGCATTGGCGCGCTTTTTATAAGCACTTGCGTGGTGGGGAATAGGGCAGTTGATTACTGACAGCCTTAGAGCTAACACGTTGTAGAATCTGTGTCGATCCGTAATATTGCTAAGCAGGAATGTAACTTGTGTCTATTTGTATCGAATAATTTGTGTGATTTCATTTTTACGATTGTACCCACCTACCCACACACGATGTCTTAACCTAAGGGAATACATCCTGACTCCCCGATGGTTTGCATCTATCGGCCAGCCTTGATGCGACATCAGAATTGGGATTCGGTCATGCTAATGAGATCACACGTAAAAACAATGCTAGTGTAAATGGCAGTTACATTCTTGCAAAAAAAAAAGCTGTGTCAGTTGCGACTACCCTCAGTCTTGAATAATGATAAACCAGTCCGGAGCGGAGCAGCAAGGAGGCTAGTAGCAACCAAGCTGGACAGGTCAAGGAGGAGCTTGTGGATGTGTGGAAAGATCCATACACACAGATCTTCATGCCAATCTGGTGAGTCGTTTTAATTTTGTTATGACTCTGTTCAAGTGTCCATTTTTCAAAATTCTGGTTTTATTTACGGTATGGCCCATGTCTGGTCGTAATCTCATGTTAGTTATCGCTGGTCAAGTTTTAGTGTTGCTAAAGAGTTATTATTTTACTATACCTATCACTGGTAATAGTCCTTAGTTAGCTATTATTGTTCAGACTTTAGAGCGATGTAGTAGCATTGCCGTACCAAACACGTCATTCTGGAAATTATGATAATTCCTGATACAATTATTAGTTTCGAGTTAATGAGAGTTTATGTGATTTATTTTCAAATTGTGGTTAAACTCTTTAGATAGTTTGGGCCTCATAATTAATTCTGACTTAAAATGTCACTGACACTATGGCATTCATTGAATTCTCTAAAGCCTGGACACTTGGGACACTGCAATGTGTGGTTCATGTTTTTGGACAGAGACTCTGCACTCACATTCGGTGTCCACAATAAACCATTTTGCTGTGCCGGTTTAGTTTACTAAACCGCTGCACCGGTTAATTTCTATCAAAGCTGAGTATGGTTAAGATAACTGTGTGAACATATACTCTCGTAATGTTTTTCACGTTTCAGTCACCATATTGCATCGCAGTGGAGCCTATGCTGCAGGGTTAATTTTTTTTGGTTTTTCTTGTTTTTGGGGTGGGAAATCATCCAATGACTTCTCCCACTCTGGGTTAAGCCACCCGTGTTCCTTCAGTTGCTTGAGCCAGGGCCGCGGTAACTCTTTTTCAAAACTCGAGTTTTAAGTGTTTTTGTTTGATCACTGAATTGGTAGGGGTTATACCTAGCACTATCACTAGGTAATTAAGACACACTTAGTAAAAAGCAAGTAGCTAATGAGTTTCCTATTGGCTGGTTAGTACTTTCCTGGTTTCAATGTTTGGTTCAGTACCAACGTTAGGATGAGATATCCCATAAGAAGAAAATGAGATATCCAAAATGACTGCACAACTAGTGATTTTCAGTGCGAAGCGATTTAGTAATGTCGTTGGGCCAACGCCATTGTATCGAGTTAGGTACTGGTCATTTACGTTTCAGAACAGATCTTGTTGCTTAACGATTTACAACCACCGTCTTCAGAACTGAATTCACATGCTTGCTTTCAAAGTAATATTATGATAGCAATAGATCTCGCGATCATTTTCCTTACATGAAAACTGAGTTAGTGAGCGATAGTAAATGGTTACTGTTGGTATTTGATTTTAAAAATTTTGATCAGAGTTAATTCGTGAAGCTCCTTTACACGAGGTATTAAAAAGCAAACATTATCAGGCTTAATTGGTCCCCTCATATAAACAGTCAGTATGTTCCAAGATCATTGAGTAAAAAGCGCGAATCTTGTGAGTAGGATCCCCGATCACAAAGTTCCTTGAGAATATTTGATTCCATCATAGTTGATGACAGTGGTAGTGAAACCAAATCATGAGACATATTCTGGACCGCACCTTATGCGTAACATGTGGCGATGGGTCTTTGAAGATGTTTCATGAGTTGAGTATGCATTGCCTTTGAATTATGGTAAAGAGTAACAGAATTGTTAATTTGTTACAATTACTTTGTTTAGTTGAACTTGTTGATCGCCGGACCTTTTTATAATGAATAGTGTTGTGTGGGAAACTCTAATACGAAAACTGTATAGGCTCTGTATTAAGTCCGCGATAGGTGATTATGAAAGGATGGTGAACGTTATACACCGAAAGCTTTAAATAGGTACGTATAGGACCTACAAGTATGCACACTATAGGTAAAGACACTATAGGTAACGTTGTTCCGGCTCTGGGTGTTTGTGTATGTGAGTTTATATGTTTGTAAACGCACCCACGATACAGGAAGAAATTCCTAGTGTGGGGCAACGTGATGTTGATGTCAAAAGGATTTTGATGATAATGAGCAAGCTTAAGGTGTCGAGTATTTCAGTCTATCAAACTTATTATGTTTGACCGTGACCAGTAGATTCTGGCATGTGCATAACTCCAGCTTCCTCATAAGTTGTAGACTAATTCTATCTATGCTAATATTTAAGGTATAATAGCAGCAATCAAAGTTCCGAGTCTTAATTTAGTTGCCACAAAAACTTCGTTATTATGAGTCGTTTAGTATGTGTTAGCTGGAGTGACGTCACTCCAGCTTCCTCATTCAATACAGGCAAACCAGTGAGGTTAGGGTTTTGGACTATAGTCAAAAAAATAAGGCAAAATAGCTGCACATGGAAGGTAAGAACTGAACGATAATACTTAAAAAGTGTTGAAACTATGATAAAATAAAAACTGGCCAAGTGCGAGTCGGACTCGCGCACGATAGGTTCCGTACCATTATCGCAAAAAACAGCAAAAAATATCATGTTTTTTGTATGGGAGCCCCACTTAAATATTTATTATATTCTGTTTTTAGTATTTGTTGTTATAGCGGCAACAGAAATCAGGGGCGGCTTTACCTATAGTGCAGGGTGTGCGAAGCACACGGGCGCAGCGCCATAGGGGGTGCCGAGCGGCACTCGCGCGCCCTCCGGCCGTGGCACTTTCAATGACCCACGTAAAAAGAACTCCGGTTTGCTTACATTTTGTATGGCATCTGGAGCTCTTCTTATATATATTGATGCGATTACAGCAAAGAAAGGCGCGTCACGAGCGGCGTTTAAAATAGTAACTTTTATTTCAACATGAAACAAACCTAAAAACATATAATTACAGATTATATTGGTTTAGGTTGGTCGTGAGTCAGCGAAAACACTCGTACAATTTCCACTAAACGGGCGGCGCCGGGGCGCGCAGGAGCGCATTTCACACTGTGCTAAAGGAAATTGAGGCTTCTATAAAATAGTTAAGTTTCATGTTTGCATGGTTTTTACACTGCTTGGAACTCGGTTAGAACCGCGCGTATGCCGCGTCAGCCTATCGGCTGCGCTCGGACGCCTCGGTAGCCGATCGGCTACTCTCGTACGTGGACGGCGGCGTTCGGCTGTCGTCGTGTCTGGTCGGCTCCGGTCGGCTACAACCGCGCGCGCTACTGTTTTGTCGCCGGCCAGTATAATGAATCATTCAAGTTATGCTTTGAACTGTAGACTGACGTGATTTATTTAATTGTTTATTGCTTTCGTGCAAAATGAATATGGGTACAGATGAAAAGCTTAACTACCTGTTTATTTGAAAAAAACTGTCTGCGACGCGAAAGCATCACTAGTCGCTGAGAGCATGCTAGCGGATACGCGAGCACGCGCGCGCTTGCGCCCGGTTTCTAGCAGATTGTAGGCGTCGGGCGGACCCGGTCGGTCTTTGGAAATCGTACATTATATTGCGAATCCTGAATTCGGCTGTATATAATAAAAATAAAGTTCAAATTGCCATCGACGAACGTCACGCGCGCGGCATTTCTCAAAAGCGTGTGTACGCGTGGCGCGTACCACACTTTGTGTTCTACCGCTACACGTAATTTTGCGAAGTAAGCCTTTTGACGCAATGGATTAAGTATTGTATTTGAGTAAACATGTAAGTAAGAAGTAAATCGTCTTTTCTTTTGATTAAAATATACCTATTATGTAAGATTTGTTATTAGCTGCCACAAATGTTGCGACTTTCACCGGGGTCAGAGCTTTTAAATTACCACAAAGTTGTATTTTGTTATTCTTGTCACTTCTTCCTACCTTAAAATACATCGAAACCCGTTTTTACCCGTGCACCTACAGTGGGCTTCGCATTAAGTTTCCCAAATCTGTCAAATGTTCCCAATTGATATTGAACTCTGTACGTATGACATGAGGTCGTAATTAGGGTTCTATCAGAGAGCTGTCACACGGTCAAGCGTTCAAGAGGTCAGTTTTGCGTTCGAGCGTGCAGTTGCTCACGAACGTCGCGCTGTTGGACGGTCTACGCGGTACCTATTGTCACCATGTTTTCTGACGATAGTTCTTCTCTTATGGTAATGTGTTGTTATTTGTAACTATTCCATTTTGACCGCGCGCTTCTAGAGGGCACTAGGGTAATGATTGCACACGGGCGCTACATAGGTTAGAGACGCCTCTGACAGAAATACATCATCTGTGAAAATTTCAATTGTCTAGCTATCACGGTTCATGAGATACAGCCTGGTGACAGACAGACAGACAGACAGGCGGACCGCGGAGTCTCAGTAATAGGGTCCCGTTTTTACTCTTTGGGTACGGAACCCTAAAAACGTGTGTGTAAGTTGGAGTGACGTCACCCCAGCTGCCATGTCATGTCTTACGAACAAAAGAAGATATGATGATGTATCATAGCTCCAAAATTGAGGCATAATAGCTGCCATTGGCAGCAAAATTTTCAAATCTTTGGTCAAAATACTCTAAGTTATTAAACCGACAAATATTTATTTATTTAAACTTCGTGCATAAAAGTACAATGGCGGACTTAATGCCTTAGGCATTCTCTACCAGTCAACCAAGAGTGGTGTAGAGACAACATGGCAGGTGCATTGTTTAAAACGTGGCAACAAAAATAATAATAATAGATTGCATTAACTACACATACATACATATTTTATATAATACATACCTATATATATATATTTAATAAACTAATAAAAATAAGTTACCGAGATGACCCTCCCCTCCGCTGATAATAAAACCGCAATTTCTGCTTGAAAGCATACCGACTGGTGGCCGTCCTGATTTCGAGAGGAAGCGCGTTCCAAAGAAGAATAGACTGAATATGAAAGGAAGAATGAACAAAATCAGTAGTATGAGAAGGACAGAGTAGAAGAAGATTGTTGGCAGAACGCAGATTCCTAGTATGAGACGTAAAATTGAAAGTGAGACATAAGGTAAGAAGGTGGGGTTGGAGAGTTGAGTAGGGAGAAAAGCGTAGTTAGAGCGCGCAAACATCTTCTCTGGCGAATGGGCATCCATTTGAGCTCAGACCTGTAGCTCGACACATGGTCATATTTCCTCAAGTTAAATATGAACCGAATGCAGTTATTGAGGAGTCTATCAAGCTTATCCAGCAGAACCGCACTCAAGTCGAAATAGCATACGTCACCATAGTCGATTATGGGGAAAATTAAAGTCTGCACAAGCATAGTCTTCGTCTTTGCGGGCAAAAAGTTCCTCAGACGATACAGATATCGTAAAGTGCCGTTGACTCTTTGACTGACACTAGTAACCTGACTTTGCCAGCCAAGTGTCGAATCAAGATGCAAACCGAGATCTTTTACGCTAGAGCCAATGGGAATAACGGTACCATCGAAAATAAGAGGAGGAAGAGAGCTAACCGCCACTCTACCCATCATACGCGAGCTTCCCACTAAAATGGCCTGACACTTCAAAGGGTTTACAGACACACCAAATCTATCAGACCAAATTTTGATGGCATCCAAGTCTCGGTTTACATCTTCTATAGCGTCCGATAAAGCTTCTACCCGCGCAGCTGCATACAGTTGGAGATCATCGGCATAAAGATGATACGAACACCGAAGGTAGATGGTAATAAAATTAATGAAGATGGAGAATAACAATGGAGAAAGAATACCGCCTTGTGGAACACCAGCACCTAGATCACGCCAACTCGACGAGTTCTCGTCAACGCGAATCGACTGCTGACGTCCCCGAAGATAAGAAGTGAACCATTCCAGCGCCTCGGAAAAAACCATTAGATGTGAGAGGATAGATAGAAGAATATCGTGACTGACGGCGTTAAAAGCATTGGAGAAATCAATAAGTGCCAAAACGGTAATCTTGGTATCCTCCATTGCCTCTCTGATGTCACCAGTCACTTTTAGGAGAGCGGATGCAGTACTGTGCCCAGGCCTGAACCCAGACTGGAATGAGCTGACAAGGTTGTTACGGTGAACGAACCCCGAAAACTGCTCGTGGACACAGGCCTCGAGCACTTTTGACAGGAAAGGGAGTATGGAAATAGGTCGAAAATGATTAGGTAGGGAGGGATTTGATATTTTTGGAAGTGGACGGACATAGGCCATTCGCCACAGGGAAGGAAACTGGCCGGAATCTAGGGAAAAGTTTAATATGTGAGTAATCGGAGGAAGAAGAAATTCAAGGATCAAGGTGACCATATAACGACTAATGTCGTCATGGCCCACAGCCTTGGATTTTATAGAAAGGATCATCGTTTTAATTTCATCCTCAGTAACAGGCGAAAAACGGAATGGTTCTATGATAGGACCGGGTAGGCCAGTAATGGAATCGACCGTCTTAGACAACATTTAGGCATCCAAATGGCAAGTGGTAGTAAAGTGACGGTTGATTTCATCCAGGCCAATCGTCTTGGGAAAATCCACATGACGAGGCCTACCGACACCGAGAGTTCCGAGGAATTTCCAGATATCGGCAGGAGAAGCAGAAGAAATGTTTTCTAGAATATGGCGGCGTTTGGCGTTGCGTATCACCTGATTACACCGATTTCTAGCAGCTTTGAAAATGTGTGTGTTTGAAATATGTGTAAGCTGGAGTGACGGCACCTCAGCTGCTCATGTCATATCTTCCGAACGAAAGAATATATGATTAGCTTAAAACATGAGAAATAATAGCTGCCATTGACAGCAAAACTTTCAAATGTATAGTCCTTGTAGTTTTCACGTAGTAAACAAAAATATAGTTTCCGCGCCAAAAAGATCAAATTATTACTTCGGAGGAAGTACGGAGCGGCGTTGCCGTTCCGTGTATTATAAAATTAAATTCCGTAAATTAAGACTCGAAACTTTGATTGCTGCTATTATACCTTAAATATTAGCATATATAGAATTATTCTACAAAGTATGAGGAAACTGGAGTTATGCACATGATTCTGGCGGAGGTCGGGGTCTTAAGACCATAGCAGGTCGGCTAGAGAGCCTTGGCTTTGGAGTTTTTACTCGAGGGTTTCTGTAAGCTTGGCAGTTTTTGCTGCAGAATAAGTTTTTAAGTTTGTTTGGAATGACTGTGGCACATGGCCCAGGGTAATGGTTAAGTTAAAGAGTAGAGTTCTAAAATTTCCCTATTTTCACGAACCCAATAATCTAGTTTGGTCAGGAGTAGCCGAGCGTTGTGTGGCAACTGTGAGCCTGAGTGGCAACTGTTGGCCCAGGTACACATGACACTATGTCTGGTGTGAAAATTCATGTTTGTGTTGGGGAAACTTACAGAAAGTTCCTATTAAGGCATGAGGTTTAA
This sequence comes from Anorthoa munda, assembly GCA_945859665.1. NCBI lineage: Eukaryota > Metazoa > Arthropoda > Insecta > Lepidoptera > Noctuidae > Anorthoa > Anorthoa munda. The sequence continues at coordinate 15,383,270 of OX243904.1, forward strand.
AGAAAGTAAACTCGCAGTCACGCGTGTGGAGATATCACTATTTTAATGTTGATGACGTTCGAATCGTCAAGCCCTCATTACGAAAAATAAATAATTTTGGTTTTCTTATTTTAATTACCATGCGTAGATCGTATTAGTAAGACACACAAAGCTTAAGAACCAATTGAGATTGTAGATGAAGTAGATAATGAATTGACGTAACATAGGACAGACTAAATCTCTGTGTGAATGAGTTCTGAGTTCAGAGAGTTGAGTTGACTCGACATCATGGGAATGTGCGAGTAGAGCAATTGTGATTGCTAAGAGAGCTATGAGATAGCTAGGAGAGCTATGTGATGGCTAAAGATTGTGAATAAGATACCTGATGTCTTGTTTCTTTTGTTTCATTTAATGTGACATTAATGACTATCAGTGGTACTTGGACTTTGTAATCACGAAGATTAGGTGCTTTTAGGTACCAAATCAATGATTAAGTTGCTATTTTCTTTAAATTGGAAACAGAATTACTCGTTCCTTGCAAAGGTGAAGAGAGAGATTAAATGATCATGTTTGATTGTTTCAAATTGTTTTCTCACTCACCTAGAGTATGAGTCAGGATTGGACGAGTGAATACTGTTTGGAATTTTTTTATGTTTCAGAAAAACATCCCTTGTATGATAGGAGATTGGCAGGATGGAGTAGACTAAGAGGACGTCTGGCGCAACACGATATGAGGTGGCATGGAGCGAGGACAAGATGATGAAGCCTGCGGGTGATAGATTTGGGGATCTGTCACCTGAGAGAGGCCCGAGAAGGCGACGTGCTGTGCTCTACGCTCATCTCTCAAGAGAAATTACGGCCTAGAGAACACCATGTGGTTTTAGTCAGTAGGAGTCTGACAGACCCCTCAGCTTTCCCCAAGGGCTGAGGACATCCATTGAGGATTTCCACATCATTCGATACACTGTTAAAACCTGACAATGAGGAACAAACGAGGACGGTTGTATTGCAGGATGGCCGTGTCGGGTTTACTCAATAGTACAGACGTCAAAACAAATCACAAGCACGCCATCTGTCGGCAAATCAAGAACCACTACGCTTTGGCGCGCTTTCTCTAACCACTTGCGTGGTGGGGACAGCAGAATATGGCAGTTGAGTACTTACTGACAGCCTTAGAGCTCAGACGTCATAGAATCACTGTCGATCCGTAATATTAGTAAGCAGGAATGTAACTTGTGTCTATTTGTATCGAATAATTTGTGTGATTTCATTTTCACGATTGTACCCACCTACCTACCCACACACGATGTCTTAACCTAAGGGAATACATCCTGACTCCCCGATGGTTTGCATCTATCGGCCAGCCTTGATGCGATAGATATATGTGTAATAACATAACTACAAACTGATGCCTTAACTCTATGTGTGAGGTTTCCCCACATTATATACCTACTGTGGTGCGTACATATCACATACTCTTCTAATAAAACTGATTTCCTCACAACTGTACCTAATTTCATTTAAGTACATGGGGAGGGGTTCCAGCCAGAATTTCTTCGGCAGACTAGTACATAATTCAATATAGAATTAATACCTAACATTTGCGACTAATTTCATCTTTGTATCAAATGACGTAGTTTGGGGGTCCGAATCGTTACCTTTGAAACAGTCTGCCGAGCACTTCCGGCCATACAGGAACTGGCAGACAAGATTTTTCTGTAACTACCAATATAGATTTATATTTTTCACCGGAAGTATTACATTTTTTTGTACTTTCGGCCAATTCATAATATTTCCACCAATTTTTCGAAACTTAGCATCACTTTTATGAACACTTGCCATGGGGCTTATCTTAGTATCACATGACGTAGGGAATATTGCGGTCGCCGCTCCTACTATTACGTACTTTCTGTTACAGGGATCTCACAACCACTTTGATCCAAGTGGGGACGGGAACAGTCAAAAGGAGAATTATCCTTTCCTTTGCCTATCTACCATATGAACAAAAGGAACCAGTAACACCACTAATCAGAAGACTGGTTGACTACGGCAACCTCGACCTGATACTTGGCTGCGATGCGAATGCACACAACGTCGTTTGGGGCAGCTCAGATATCAACAAAAGAGGGGAGGATTTGTTGGACTTTGTGGTAAGCTCTTCTTTACAAATCCTTAACGTAGCCAACAAACCTACTTTCAGGACCTCTGCGAGAACTGAAGTTATTGACCTGACACAGTTAGTGGTTGTTGAAAATAAACTGAAGCTGGCTATAGCGGGATTCCGGCCCATTCCCCTGGTCCGGATGGCATCTACCCAATACCATTGCAAGAAGGGGCATCTGTTTTGATACCCCATTTCAGTAAGCTCTACAGAGCCTGCATAGCCTTTGGGTACGTACCCAGGGCATGGAGGGAGGTCAAACTCACCTTTATACCAAAGGTGGGTAGAGCGACTTATGAAGAAGCTAAAGCTTACTGCTATATGCTGAGAGTCAGATCGGAACTGACGGGAGACAGACTTAGTGCAAAAACAACAAGAGGTTGTCCGCCAGGCGGAGTGCTGTCACCATTATTGTGGTGCTTGGTAGTAGACTCGCTACTTACCAAACTCAATACCGGACCATTCTACACAGTAAGCTATGCAGATGGCATAGCTATAATGGTTAATGGTAAATTCCCGAACATAGTCTCTGGTTTATTACAACAGGCATTGAGGGTGACAGAAGAATGGTGTACAAAGAACCAACTCTCTATCAACCCAAGCAAAGCAGTCATTGTTCCATTCACGAGGAAGAGACAACTAGGAAACCTAGGAGAGCTCTTCCTCAATGGAATAAAGCTGCCCTGGTCCACCGAAGTTAAATATCTGAGTGTAACGCTACTAATCCCTACAATAGAGGGCTGGACGAAGGGACTCGATCCTCCAGAACAAGATAGTCTGGTATGGTACACTTATGGATCCAAAATGGAATCAGGTACAGGAGCGGGAATATACGCAAAATGTTACAAATGTTGCAAAAGCTTAGGGAAGATGGCAACTCTATTCCAAGCAGAAACATATGCCATAATAACCTGTGCTCAAGAGAATATAGATAGAGGAACCAGAGGTAAATCCATATATATTCTTAGTGACAGTCAGGCTGCAATCAAAGCCATGGCATCCTACAAAGTGGATTCCGGACTTATTCTGGATGCTATCCAAACCCTAAACAAGCTTGAAGCACAACAGGGTAAGACTGATGTGGGTCCCTGGGCACAAAGGAATCCATGGTAACGAAGTGGCAGATGAACTGGCAAAAGAGGGCTCAGCAAATGATTTTGTGGGGCCAGAACCATGTGTAGGCATTTCGACGTGTCTCTTAAAAGCCGCATTTAGGGAGTTTGCAGATCACAGACAACGAACTTTTTGGCCAATAAATTCCTAGGCTCTACGTTCAAAGCCCGGGAATGTATTTGGAACATGAACAGGGGATAAATCCGCTACCTGCTTGGGGCCTTTACTGGGCACTTTGGATGGGTCTAACCGCGACACCCATGTGCAGGTTGTGTGGGGAACATACGGAACGAATGGAGCACTTTCTGTGCACATGCGATGCACTGGCTGGTAAGCGAATGAGTCTCCTAGGGGTTGGATATCCAAAACCAGAAGACTATAGGATCATATCTCCTGGTCTCGTCGTAAAAGTCATGAAAAGAGTTTTCGACGAGATTGGGGAGGTGTAAGTTATCTAGGGGACCACAATAGATCCCAATGGGTCGAAGTGTCCCGAGTTATTTCTCGGCCCCTCCATAAGATAAGATAAGAACCCCGACATATCCCATATATGTCTAGGGGTAGGCAGATTAATACGCAGTTAGGTAATAATCTCCGCCAGATAACAAAAAAGTAAAAACCGGCCTAGTAGGGTTCCGGACCACTATCCCAAAAATGGGCAAACAAATCATGTTTGTCGTATGGGAACATAGCCACTTAAATATTTATTTTATTCTGTTTTTAGTATTTGTTGTTATAGCGGCAATATAAATACATCACCTGTGAAAATTTCAACTGCCTAGCCATCACGGTTCATGAGATACAGCCTGTTGACAGACAGACAGGAAAACTGTGGAGTCTTAGTAATAGAGTCCCGTTTTTACCCTTTGGGACTTACGGAACCCTAAAAAACGAGATACGTGTCTTATGGACACCCGTTTGGAACGGAGTTCGATTTATTAAATTTATAGTCTTTCTGTTTCGTAAAATATGACGAAACTGAAATAACAACAACACAGCTGATGCTCAGTGTATATGTTATGGACCAAGTGATTAATACGGCATTATTTATAATGCCCGGGCAATTTGAAACATGCCCAATTTGAGTAAGCAATATGAAAAAAAACTATTGAAATAATTAAATTGCTTTCAGAATAATGCCCATTGGGCAGAGTCATTAAAATATGTGTTTTATTAAATCTAATACCTTTAAACGCTATATAGCTATTCTTGTATATAATTATGTATGTATATATATAATCTGAATCTCGGCAACGGCCCCAACGATTTTCATGAAATTTAGTACGCAGGGGCTTTCGGGGTCAATAAATCGATCTAGCTAGGTTTCATTTATAGAAAACGTCGTTTTCTCTATTTTCACCCGAGCAGAGCTCGGTCGCCCAGGTACTTATTTTAATGTTGACATTGATTTTAATATATAATAGGTAAGTACGATTACTATTTAAGCCACAAAGTCGACGAAGCCCCTGCACGGGGCTCCTATGTCTGTCTGCAGGGTATAAAGTAACCTAAGGAGGAAGGAGATGACGGGAACCAATTTCGCTCGTTTTGCTCGCTCACTTCAGCTCCCGTCATCATAGGTTGGGTTCGAAGGAGATGACGGGAGCTGAAGTGAGCGAGCAAAACGAGCGAAATTGGCTCCCGTCATCTCCTTCGAACCCAACCTATTCGTGTCGGGGTGCCCTAAGCTCGAGCTCGCTACGCTCGCTCTTGGGCTAATTCATTGACCATAATTATCGAATTATCATTTCTTTCTGGGCCAACCTTTACTTATGCGAATGTACAGAAACTATCAGTTGGTACCTAATAATAATAATGATACAATTTATTACTATGAGTGAGAACGTTAAGTGACAACAAATAGCAATGAACAACAACTCCAGTAACTATTCCAAACAAGCATGATTATGACCACAGATAAAAAAGAAATACTATAATAATAACCTCTTCTTGTATCCTTATTGTTTCAAATAGAGAATTTCATTTACAACTACATGGATTTCCTGATCCTGTGTCGGATTCTCTGAAAATATAAACGTTAGGCAAACTTGAATAACATTTTCTACATTAGCAGTTCTTAGCTGGAAAATACCCTGGCGAAAATGGTGTGTAACATCGTGACTGCTATTAATTCTCGTTTCCCGTTGTTCTTTTACATATCTCGCTCATTGTGAACTTATTGTTTAGGCCCGACCCACTACAAAGTAAAGTTGTTTACTTGTTGACGAATTTCTCTCCGGTGGCAATATTTTTCTTGATTACGGGGATCGCCGCCTTGAGGAGACTCTCTTCAAATGGGTTCAGTTTGCCGTAGCCCAAGTTCTGGGCAATGCCGTCCTTTCCAAACATTATGGGGTTGGCGAAGTAGCTGGTTTCTGTGACATTTGACTTGACGTAGGCGCATGCTACCACGTTACACTCGCCCTGAAGGAAAAAGAAATGATTGAAATATTCTTACGATTTTTGCAATTTACTGCTTATACCCAGTAGAAATCGACACAAAAAAGAATTGTATGGACCACTTGTGCTCGCTGTGCATCACGCGAAAACCTTGTTTTTTTTTTTACTTTTTGCTCTAAAAGTCACAAACGATTAAAAAAGTTCGGTACATTTTTAAAGTTCGTTAAATTTGCAACAATTTATACCAACCGCAGCTCTATTAAACCTAATTGGGACCAAACAAAAACATCTCTTTATACACAGAAAAGCTTCGTCTGATTGAACGCACACAACAGAGGATTAAACGGACTATCCAAAGTCGTTTATAATCGCGCTGTGAGACCGTCGCGCGTCGTACTTAGCTTATGTAAAGTAAAATTCTCTCTATTGAATTAAGGTAGCTAGGTAGCGCTGTCCAGATAGCTATATAATGGTCGGATAATAAAACCGGCCAAGTGCATGTCGGGCCACGCGCAGTAATAGGGTTCCGAAGTTGCATAGAGGTTTTTGTTGTTGTTAAATGAACTTTAAAACGGTGTCAACGGCTCACAACGTCTAAAAACGGGCCCACATAGAATGACGGTTTTTTAATCTATATTCTCGTGTTTGACCACTATTTCGCCTCGGTCTACGGTGAATCACTCATTACCTAGATGTAACCTATTCACTCTTGACTTAAACTAAATAAGGACTAACTGGTAACTGAAGAAGGAGTTATTAAATCCAACTTCGCAACTGAAGTTAGAAAAATATCATCTATTTGAGTACCACCGCGGGTGTGAATTGCGAAAGGAGCCGATACGAGCGCGCGTTAGAGCCACGGGGTATGGTTCGTTCCTGGATCCTTGCGTGCGCGCTCCTTGTTTATTTCTCTTTCGGAATTAGAAAATGTATTCACCTCTAATCTCCTCTAATACCGCAGATTAGAGGTGAATCCTCTAATCTGCGGTATTCACTATATCATTCTGGGAAGTTTTACGCTACTCAATTAGTGATGTAGTCGGGTCGAATATTGACTCTATAGATGGATATTGACAAAAGAAAATAAGTAATTTGCTTGGAAATCGAATCTAATTTGACTTTACTTTTACGTTTTAATTACAAAACGTCGAAAATACTTCTGCACTAACACAAAATAGACTCCACCGCGCGCATGCGCCGAATGGACTACGAACCGGTACTGCCAACGACTCCGGCCACTCCAATGCGTTATTCGAGCTTAAACATTATTAATTTAGAAATCATTATTATTAAGGATGTTATGATTTTATTTTTATATATTTTTACATGGTTCATAAGCACATATTTACTATCTGTTTTACACAGCTAACAACGTTATTTAAGTAATTTTTCAATGGCATTTGTACAAAATTTTTACTGTTCCAAGTACATTTTATAAGTTGGTCGACTATTACTCGTAAACTTGAAAAGCCTACTTATCCGTGATAGTTTTCCTTTTAATTTCGTTATATTTACTACTGCCGTGAATTTTTCACATAGCCAAGAGCAACCATTTCGCTTGCAGGGGGGAGGGGACACTTGACTCTAACATAGTTTTGCAATTTAAAGCTTAATTTTACGTAAGCGGATCTCTAAATCGAAAAATGGTTTTAATAAACCCATAATATTTTTGAATGGCCTATCCAACGATACCCCACACCATGGGATAGATGAGAAAAAAAAATACTTCCCCACTTTACGTCTATGGGAGGTACCCGAAAATAAATTATTTATCATGATTTTATGTTACCACTTTGTCGGAATTATTAATATGTATGACTTACTTGACTTAATGTCCTATAACCCCTAGATGGGGCAGAGGGCGTCCACAGATGTCCTCCATCGCGATCTATCTTGAGCTTCACGCTTCACCTCGCTCCATGTCATTCCGATGCTCGTCGCTTCTGCCAACACGGCGCGACGCCAGGTTTGACGGGGACGGCCACGCTTTCTTTTCCCTTGGGGATTCCAGTCCAAAGCTTGCTTGGGTATGTGATCGGGACCCCTTCGGAGCGTGTGGCCAATCCATCTCTACTTGCGACGCTTGATCTGGCGGTCGATCGGGCTCTCGTGGCATTTCTCCAACAGCTCTATATTGGGGATGGTCTCGGGCCAGTAAATTCCGAGAATGCGACGAAGACAGCGGTTGACGAAGACTTGTATTTGGCGTGAGATGTCCTTTGTGACCTTCCACGTTTCGCACCCGTAGAGCAGCACGGATTTGACATTGGACCCGAAGATTTTGAGTTTAATCCGTCGGGTCAGTTTCCGCGATTGCCAAACAGGTCGCTGCGCGAAGGTTGCTCGGGCTTTGGCGATCCGTGAAACGATGTCCTCTTCACTACCCCCAGTCTTACTTGGGTTGTATTTGCTACGGGGCGCCATTTTGGGCTGATAGGGCCACCATAGGGGCGGTGCGACGTAAGTTGCTTCAGAGTCAGCGTTTGGCTTTGATATTCTTATGCAAAGCGTACAGGACGGTTAGTACTGAGGCCTTACCGGTACTTGCTGGCGTACTTCCGGTCGACCTTGAAGTGCAGCGACGTGCTGCAATGTACTATTCCGCACGAGAGACCACGGACGCGAACTTTTTAACGCGGAGTGACCGTGAGAAAATCTCTAGATTATTTAAACCACCTATTGACGTCTGGGAGGAACTTTTATCCGAATGGCAATGTAGGTGGGATAATTCCATCAAGGGCCGACATCTCCACCAATTCTTTCCATCCGTACGCGTTGGGCTGGCCAGGACGTGGCTGGAGGTGGATCACTGTGTTGCCCAATTTCTCACAGGGCATGGTAACTTTAAAAGTAAATTGTTTTCCTTCAAGCTCGTTGCCTCGCCTTTATGTCAGTGTTCTACATCTGACTGCGAATATGTACAATCTGCACATCATATCTTATGGGAGTGTATTCTTTGGCAGAATGAACGTAATATTATGTTGAATAATGTAGAGGCTACCTCAGGAGTTGTTTACTATACGGACCTTGTGGAAACTAGAACAAATTTCCGTGCGTTCAAGCGTTTTTGCCATACCTATTATTGGAATCAAACATAGCAGCTCACAATTTTAGGACCCATTAATTATTAATTCTTATTTTTATCCGTGGTGCTAGGCAACTGGGCTTATCCCAGTTGTAAACGACCCTTTGTGCCTAGTGGCCTTCTTTGTTCTGTCTCCTGCTTGATATGGAGGGAAGTGGAAATTTATGTTTTTTCCTACTCCTCCGTTATTCTTTTCTGATTAATTTCGTTGCGGGATCCAAGACAATTAAATTCATTCTCCGGGACTTCGTCGAGCTTCATTGCCTCGGCGCTTTTCTGGTGGTCGCCACTGTTGATTCTGGCTTTCAGGAGTTGCAGTGGTATGGGAATAGTGCGGTGGGTTTGTCCCAAAAAAAAAAACAAATTACCTCCAGTCTCTGACACGACACTCCCGAGGTAAGTAACGTGGTTGTGGACGCG